>CM053771.1:133793880-133809057 GCA_028658325.1 Potorous gilbertii | reverse complement strand
GCTCAGTTCCCTCAGGGGGTTTATGCAGAGATCTTTTGTAGTGGAGCTGGGGTGGAGCTCCTGCCTGCTCTGCAAGCCTCTGGCCAGGCGGCCGCAGCCTCCCGAGGGGGTCCGAGTCCCGGAGATACACTGCTCCCCTCTCAGCCCGTCTCTCTCACTGACCTGTGAGTCTGTGGGTGGAGGGACCTTTGCAGCCACCCGGAGATTCAGGTCTCTGAAGCCTGCTTGGATCTGCTGGCTCCTCTCAGTGCCACGTGGCCGGGCAGAGCTCCGCGGCCAGGGCCGGGGGGAAGGGAGCACTCTGCAGGGCAGGGCTCCGCTCCCATCCAGGGTACCTTTGTGGTCGGTTTTTCAGGGCTCTCTGCAACGGAGATCTCCTTCACTGTGTTGCTGTGCGGCTTCCACTGTTCCAGAATTTGTCAGGAGTTCTTTTTACAGGAAATCTATGGGCTGTGGATTTGGAGCTAGCAAATGTGAGTCTTTCTACTCTGCCATCTTGGCTCTGCCCCCTATGCTCTTTTTCAAAAAACAGCAAAGAGGGTGGACATGTCTACATTGTCTACACAGGAGTCAAATTTCAGATCATCTGAATGAAGGGATGGGGATTTAAAAAATATTTGTTTGTTTATTGAGTATGCCATATTGCATAAAATGCCTGTGTTCTATTTATATTAATTTTAAAGACCCTTTCTTCTCCCAATGCCCCTTTATCATTCTTTTAAAAATTATTATATAGGGATAGCTCTCTGGGAAAAATTGAGAGGAGGGATATAGTGGATGATTAAAATAAAATGTATCATTTGAAAAAGATTATTTAAAAATAAAAAATAGTCCAAACCCATTTTTTTTTATTTCTATATACTGTTTTTTATGAGGGCAAGCCCTGTGTCATTAGATGAGTAAACTCCCTCTACTAATGCAGGTAACATCTGCTCTATAGTTTAGACAACTTCCATTCCAATTATCGCCCCCCCCACCTCCCACCCCACTCCACTTTGATTTTGCCCTGGGAACCCTTCTGAACTCATCCTGATTAGTGAGATGTTGCCTCACCTTGCTCAGAACCACTCTGCTTTCCAGTCATCAGCTCCAAATCATGCTGTTTCACCTTCCTCTACCTCCTGCTTCTTCCCAGCTCTACTTTATGTTGTCTTCTCTCAACTAGAATCTAAGCTCCTTGAGGTCAAAGACTGTCTTGATCACTTGAATTTTTATCCCTAAGGCTTAGCACAGTGCCTGGAACCATTTAATAATTGCTTTACCTGTCTACCACCTATCTGTCTGTCTGTCAGTGTTACCTTGGGCACTGTAGAAGTCAGGGAATTTGGAAAGCCAGGGTGAATAAAAAGTTTCTTTCTGGTTTTCCTGTCTAAATCCTAGGCAGTGGAAGTTATTTTTTAAAACCTGCTCAAACCAGATAGTGACTGACCATGGCTTGAACTCAACTGGACAGAGGAAATCCTTCATCTGTAAATATGCAGAGCACTCTGTTACATATAAAATGTCCTACTCTAATGAGGAAATTTGAAGCCTCTTTCCACATTCAGCCAATGATGCTGGAGGTTATTTTACAGGGTCTAATGGTATTTCCCTCTGCTGCTGCTGGAAACTGTGTCAGTATTCAATAAAAGTTTCACTTCTGCCTTGTATTCTTCTTTTCCTGGTGTTCCAAAGTTCTGAATCCTGGTCCTCTATGGGCAATCGGCACTAAGTAGTAGTTAAGTGACTTGCTCTGAGTCACACAGTCATTAGGTAGTCCTAATTCTAAGGCCAGCTTTCTATTCACTTTGACTCACAACCTTTTAGTACTTTTTGAAAAGCTATAATACTCTAAACATTTACAGAAACTCTGTTACCACTGGCCTTGGTCTTCCCCATTGTTGCCAGATGTCCAGTGGTTATTTGCAAGTCTGCATGTATATGGACTGTTCTCCCCTGCTGGCTTCTGGGTGGCTCTGAATTTTGTTTTCTCTGGCAAATATCTCTGTCTGGAAAGAAGTTTTGCTGTTTTAGACATGGGATCCAAATGCCCCATCCTGTCAGACTCCCAAACCATGTGCTGTTATTCTAGCAGAGTCAAGGAAGTGTTCAGAAATGTTAAAAGTAAACTTTTTAAAACTGGAAAATAGGACTGGAAAGAGAAGAAGAAAAGGCAATGCTGCATGTAATCCAGGGCTGGGGGTTGATGAGATCTGAGTTACAATAGGACAAGAGGCTGAGGTATTCAAGAATGGGGAGACATTGAATTGGCTAACTATAGGGTCATGACTGAGAAGCAAGGAAAACAAAGTTACTGTAGGGGTGAGAGAGAGTCTGGGAGAATACAGAGGGGTAGAGGAACAGGAGTTCATAAAGAGGAGTTAGAATAAGTTGGAAACATGACTAATATGGTTATATGTTTTGCAGGATTGCATATGTAGATCCTATATCAAATTACTTACTGTCTCAGAGAGGGGGGAGGTAAGGAAAGGAGAGAGAAAATCTGGAACTTGACAAAATTTTTAAATGAATGTTAAAAATTGTCTTTGCATATAACTTAGGGAAAATAAAATATTATTCAGATTTTTTTTAAAGAATAAGTTGTGGAAGGAGAGATGAAATGATAAAAGGTTATGAAAATAATAAGGAATTTCAGAATGTTTGGAACATTTGTGGGTGATGGTAAAATTAAATGTGTAACTAACCATTCCTGTGTAGGGAGCAGCCTAGGTTGCTCAGTGGTTGAAATGACTTTCTCATGGTGACACCACTAATAGATGTCAGATACAGAATTTGAGATCTTCCTGACTCCATTTATTTGACCACAATGCCTGCCTCTCTGATGTAAAGACTACAAATGCTAGTGTTAGATTAAGCTGCTGAGACTTGGGAAGGTTGAATGAGTTGCCTTGGATCACCTAGTTAAATGAGCCAGAGGCAGAATTCAAAGGCAGCTCTCACTTGATTTTAAGGTCGATGTTCCTTCTATGATAGCCTACTGGGTGTAACTAGAAAACGGAGCACTTAGGGATAGAAAGGATTTTAGAGATTATGTGGCCCAATTTCATTCTACAGAGGAGGAAACTGAGGCCTCAAAGAGATTCCATAACTTTTCACCTAAGTAGTAAATAAGACAGTCAGGGATTCAAGCCAAAGTCCTTTGAGTCCACATCTGGAGCTTCCTCCCTACCCGCCCTCCACTGTGTTTCTTCCCTTGTTATTTCTCCTTCCTAAAGGGAGGCACCAAATTTTGTGTGTTTGTTTTCTATGCACCAGAGACTCCATTTGACTCTCGATTTATTGAAGATTATTTTCTGAGGTTTCAGTATTTATTTCACTTATTCTTTTAAGACTCTTGGGTGCAACTCCTCCTAACCTACAATTTATTACACTGTTCTCAGTTGCAAACATTATATTTGAAGCTCAGCACTTGTTCTTACACTGTTTGGCTGCTCATTACTTTCTCAACCAAAGGCCTTTGGGGACGAACCTTCCAATGACTGATCTCAACTTAGAGAGCTGCTCAGGTTGTTGGAAAGTATGAGTCTGAGCAGCTCCAGCTTTTGGAAAGGTTTTTTTCCTTAGACTTATGGCGGAGAGAGAGACAGAGAGGGAGGCTGTCGGGGGAGGGGGGAGGATGGAGAGAGACAGAGACAGACAGAGAGAGAGACAGAGAGAGGAAACTTCCAGAGCTATTTGCATCCTTGCTCTCCAGAAGGAAAGCTCACAAAGAGGAGTAATGAGCTCTGTACTTTTCCATTTTTTCATTTTAATGCCTCTTGTCCTGTGAAGTAGTGAGGGGCATGGTGTCCAGAGGAGAACAACATAACTGTATGTTTGATATGGTCATGTGTGCTTCACTGTGGAGACTTCCAAGCAAGTCAAGTGGACAAGCATTTCTTAAGTGTCTACTGTGTGCCAGGTATTGTGCTAAGTGCAGAGGATTCCTGCACTTCTTAACTATGTGACTGTGGGCAGATCCCTGAGTGTCCTTTTCCTTATCTGTAAAATGGGAATAATATTTGCTCTTTCTTGTTGGTATTTAAAGCCCTTCATAACCTAGCCCCCTCCTACCTTCCCAGCCTTCTTATATATTGTTCTCTAACATGTACTTTTTAAATCCAATGATATTGACTTCCTGGCTTTTCCAAAAACAAGACATTCCGTCTTTCAGCACTGGGCATTTTCCTTAGCTGGAAGTCTCCCTCCTTCACTCCACTATTGACCTCCTCTGCCTCCCTCTTTTTATGTCCCAGCTATAATCCCATCTTTTACTGGAAGCCTTCCCTAATTCCTTAATTTTAGTGTCTTCCCCCCTGTTATTGTGTGCAATGTATCCTGCCTAGAACTTGGCTTTGTTTGCATATTGTCTTCCCCTTTAGGTTGCAAGATCCTTGTCTTTTGCTTCTTTTTGTATCCCCTGCACTTAGCTCAGTGCCAGTCACACAGTAGGTGCTTAAATGAATGATTGTTGATTGATCGCTTCACCAGTGTTGAGGAAAGCACTTTGGAAGCATGAAGTCCTGTATGGTATATTTGGTGGAAGAAGAAATTTAGTCTAGGTAGGCAAATGATTTCCTTCTTATTTTCTGAAATTGTCACTTGCCTTACTCTGCCATAGTATTGGAATCCATTTTGTATGTGCTGGGTTGCTCCTGATAACATTTCCGGGTTCCTACCTCTGATGTTTACTAACCATGTGACTCTTGGCAAGCCGCCATCTACAATCCTCTCTGAGCCTCAGCTTTCCTATCTGGAAATGAAGATAATGATTCCCTGCAGTGTATGTCTCATGGCGTTATCGGGAGTCCCATAGAGTATAAATGTATATAAAGTGCTTTGCAAACTTTAAAGTATCATGTATTTCATTCTCATTTGAGTAAACAACATTCAGGCAGGATGTATGTTCCATAGACTTTGCCCACAGCTTTTGTGAACCAAGGCCTATCATCTGCGAAATATCAACACTAAAGAAAATAAATACTTTTTTAATTGGGGTTACTTAACAGTTTGGAAGGTGGGAACATAAGTTTGTTCTTAACTGTTAAGAGCACTAATTAGAGACTTTGTTACCAGTGGGTGAGATTTCTTGTAGGTTTTTAAAAGTTAAAAAAGTAAAGCACATCATTTTAGCACCATTTCTAATGTCCAAAAAAAAATTTACTCATTTTAGTCACACAGCAGAGCTTTACCTGGGGTGGGGTAACTGGGGCTTTGTCTCAGGGGACATCAGCAGCTCTTTACTTTTGCTTTACTTTAGTAGATATAAAAACAACAAAGAAACAAAAAAATCAAACCCTCGGCCTTGTACTTAAGTAGCAAAAAGGATTTATTAAAATAGGAAACTACCAAACGACAACTTTCTCCCCTTCTATCCCCATCACTTCAGCCATACCTGAGATCAGCCTTACCTTGCTCCTATCCCAGCTAGAGCCTTTCTGGTTTATTGGGGTCTCTTCCTGCCACAGTGTCCTCATGTCAGCTGTCTTTATAGGGTATGTCCCTAACGCTCTCACTGATGTGGGGCTACCAGGAATTTAGAGCTCATGGACACACATCCAAGATACTCTCAGGCTACCAATGCAGGTGTGTGTTTTTATGAACATGAATTATCAGAATATATCAGAAGACTTATTTGCTTGAATCTTATGGTGTGCAAAGGGGAGATTTGTATAATAGGGCTGGCAAGGTTAACTTAGGCCTCATTGTGAAGGGCTTTCAGTGACAAACAGAAGAATTGATATTCAGTCCTTCAAGTAACAGGGAGCTAGTGGAATTTATTGAGTAGGGGGAAAGAGGAGAAAAGGAGAGAACTCACTTTAGAAAAATGATCTTGATAGCTATGGACAAGATGGTTAACCTAGGGTGGATAGAGACTTTAGGCAGTGACTCCAATTAGGAGGCTATTACAATAGTCCTGGTGAATGATGGAGGTGTGAACTAGGGTGGTAGTTGTGCAAATAGAAAGTAGATTTATCTGAGAGAAGCTCTGGATAAAGAAAGTAAAGGATTTGGAAACTTTTGAATTAGAGGCTGAACAAGTTGTTTATGGGTCACATCAAGGCTGTGAACATGAGTTAATGAAAGGATAGTGGTACCCTAGTCAGTAGTAGGGAAGGTCAGAAAAGAGAGAGAGGTTTGAGGGAGCGGGAAGATAATCTAATATACCCTTATATAATTCCACCAGTCCCTGGGTCCTTTTGTTGTTGTAGCAACTGCCTATAGCCATTTCTGCTTTCTCCCTTCATTTTTCACTCCTTTTCTCTTCTCTTTGAGCAGTTAGGGGATACACTGGATCGAATGCCAGCCCCAGAGTCAAGAAGACTCATCTTTCTGAGTTGAAATCCAGACTCAGACACTTACTGGCTGTGTGACTCTGAGCAAGTCACTTAACCCTGTTTGCTTCAGTTTCCTCATCCAAAAAATAAGACGGAGAAGGAAATGGCAAACAACTGCAATATCCTGGTCAAGAAAACCCTAAATGGGTTCACAAAGATTCAGATACAACAGCTCCTTCCTTTGTTTCTCAGAAGCTCTGGTATGGGATGAAGGAGGAAGAGTATATAGCAACTCATTTGAAAAGTAAGGTGATGCCCGGATCCCACAGTGTTGTCTCAGCTCTACTGGTTTTACCTCTCCTTAGTCAAGTCCATTTCCTATCCAGGTCAAGCTCTCCCGTTTCCTGTGGCCAGGACACCTTTGCTCCTCATATCTGGGACTTAAGCAGGCTACAGCCTGGTTAGAGAAAAATCTGTTAGACATTTGCTTTCCCTTTTGAATCTCTTGGCCACTTTGTTTTCCCTGGCTCAGCCTATAGTACATGGCCCTAGGGCTCTGCTTGGTATGGGCAAGGAGAGCAAAAAAAAAATCAATTTTAAAGTTTAGCAGTGCAGCCCTGGTCACCTTAAACGCCACTGCCAGGCAGACTTTCATGGCAAAATATGAAACTAGGAGAGCATGGTCAAGTTAGAAAGATGCTTTTTTAAGCCAAGAAGATAAGACTAAAAAGATGGTTCTCTATTTGAGGGGAAGGAGAAGGAGAAGACTGAATGAAAAGAAACTCTTTGTGATGTTTGTGTTTTTAAGTAAAGTTTAGTTAATTAAAAATAAGTTTAGTTAAGTTTTGATTTCTTAATTTTGTTTGATGAAAAAAAAATTTTGGATTGAGTATTCAATAAATGTTGTCCTTAAAAAAATTCCCAAGGTATATACCCTAATGAAATGAGTTGCCAGTGGGAATGGAAGCCTTCGTCCAGGATTCTTCCATACTTTTCTCCATCCCATTGTTCGAAGTTTGAGATTATAAGGTGCTTATCAAAAGAGAAGCAGAAATTTTCTTGTGTATTTGTCAGGTATTTGTTCATCTGTAATGAAAAATAATGAGTAACCCCCCAGGTCAAGGTTGAGTATTAGATTATTACAAATTACATTCCTATATTTACAGTGGACCTTGGTGAGTACTCTAGGCTTGGCCAGATCTCTTTTTCTATTATTATTGGGAAGTCTTAGAATAAGGTCCTTATAGTAAAAAACCCCAAATATGAACAGAGGGCCAGGTCTACACCATAATACCAATTTCTTTCCCATCATCTGGTGAAAAGACTGTCATTCTTGACTATTTTGAAAAATCAGACAGAATTTGTACCTACTGTACCCCATGCTCCACAGATCAGCAGAACTTTGTGACCTCCTGGGGAGGCCAATTCATTCAAGAAAGGTTCTGCCACCCATTTCCTTCTCCCCACAGGAAGCTATAGTCAGTGTATCACCTTGGCTCTGGGACCACCTAAGAAAACCATTTTTTAAAAAATAAATTTTTATTGATATATTTTTACATCATCATTTTTCCTAGTATCCCACTCTTTGCCATACCATATAAAAATAATATTTTTCAAAGAAAGCAAAATAAAGAGGAAGAAGAAAAATGAGCAAAAGTGGTCAATACATTGAAAAAATGTGAAAATGCATGCCATATACTACAGCTGTGGACCTCTCACCTCTGCCAAGCAGTGGAGATGTCTTCCCATTTCTTTTCTTTGGGGCCATCTTTTACTTTATAATTTTGCAGCATTGACTCTTGATTGGTCTGTGGTTTTTATTCCCATTTACATTGTTGTCGTCATTATGTTTATTGTTTTCTAGGCTCTACTTCTTTACTCTGCATCAGATCAAGTAAATCTTTCCAGTCTTTTCTGTTTCCTGTTTGTCATTCTAACAAGCACAGGGATATTTCATTATATTCATATGCCACATTGTTTAGTCATTTCCCAAATGATGGGCATTTTATTTGTTTCTAATTCTTTACTGCCCCACAAAAAAGTGCTGCTATATATATTTCAGTGAATATGGCATCTTATCAATGGCCATAATTGTTCTTAACTGTCCTTATGTCCTTCTACTCTTTTTCCTAGTGTGCTAATTCCTTTATTCCTGTCATTCTGAATCATCCATCACCCATGGAAAACAAAGCAAGAAAACCTCTTTCTTTTGCTCTGTCTCTCATCTCTGTCCCATTCATCCCTGCCCTGCCTTAGATCTCATATGCTCCTTCTAAGACTCCCCTGTTGCTTTCTTCTTTGGACCTTCTTGTTTATAAGAACACATTTCTATATTTTTAAAAATCTTTTCTTCAATTTTTCCTGTTTATCATTCTCTCTTCCTTTCCTCCTGTTTTCCCAGAAGAACTTCTATGCTAATTCCTGTCTGGGCTTATATCCTCACCACTCTGTTTAGATTTCTAAGATCTCAGTCACTAAATCAATGACCTTTTTCAGTGCTCATCTTTCTTGACCTTGTTTGACATTTCCTTCTGGTAATCTCTCTTCCTTTGGTTTCTATGATACGATACTCTAGTGGCTCTGTTCCAACTTTTCTAGCTTCCCTAACCAATCTCCTGCCATTTCCTTTGCTGATCCTTCTACTTTCCCCTAGCCACTTAATGTATATATTCTCTAAGACTCTGTCCTCCATCCTTCCTATGTGCCCTCCTTTGGTGATCTCATTCACTTCCATAGCTTTAACTAGTACTTATGTGGATGACTCCCAAACCTATGCATTTAGTCTTGATCTTTTCCCTAAAGTCCATACTAGTATCTCTGGCAGTTCCATCTGGATGTTTCATTTGAATCCCAAGCTTAGCAGATTTTTTTTTCTGAGAATCTTGTTCTTCTCCTTTGCTTGATATTCCTGTTTCTGTCAGTGGCACAATTATCCTAGTCACTGACATTAGCAAACCTTGGAGTTATCTGTGGCTCTTCCTTCTCCCTCATTCTACACATCTAATTAGTTGCCAAGTCCTGTTTCCTAAATTCTCTCATATATGACCAACCTCTCATTACCGTTTCCACAGCCAGAATGATAGTTTAGACCTATATTACCTCTTAGATTGTTGCAGTGGTATCCTAACAAGGTAGGGCCCTACCCTATCTCAATTCACCTCTCAGTCCTTCACAGTGATTCCAAAATAATCTCCCTGGTACCCCTGCAAGATGGTATCACTCTACTTCTCAGAAATTTTCAAAGACTCCCTATTGCTCACTGAATGAGAAACAAAAGTCATTGGACTCCACAGTGTGGCTCCAACTTACCCTCAAAGCCTTGTCTTATAATACTCATTCTCATGAACAGTACTCTCCACTAAAACAAGATTACTCATAGTTCCCCAAAAATGTCCTATGTTTTCCTATTATAACAAGAGAGAAAAAAATCACTGCGGAAACATGTGAATGGGAAGAACTAGATGAGTTAATTCTGTTACTTTTTGAGTGAAATGATGGTTAGGGGAGGGGAAATGTCTGAGACAGGCTGCAGAAATGCAGTCTAGGAATTCCCAGTAGAATTCCTTTGTTTCTGTTTATGCCCTTTCTGGGAAAATTCCAAAAATATTCCTACCATCAGTTGGAAGAGTGAACATGCATAGGGTGCACAAATAGGGACCATGTGTAGCCATGGCATGATTTTGTAAGAGCACATACATAGGGACGTTTGTGGCTAGAGAACTCGTGTCAACTCACACTTTCAATGAGTTAAGATGCTGATGTTTTGTAGTGATGTCATCTTTGACTAGATACATTGTCTCCATCAGAAGCTGCCCCACTAGATGTAGACACTGCTTTGCTTGATGCCTTCTTTTTACCGGATACTACAGGTATAACTCCGGTGAGAATGTGGTTATGGAGTTTCTGTCTGCTTCCGTCTTTTGGTTTTAGCTGAAGGCCTTGGCTATAGTGCTATCTCTTCCTCATGAGAAGAGTAGGCTCCACCATGCCCTTTTAGTTCAAAGCCAGAGAATTTTTATAGCTCTTTATTTTTTTAAAACCAGTCACCCTGATATATAACTGCTAATGAAAACAAAGGCATTATATGACTACTGGGATGAGGAAATGACTGTTAAACACAAACTTCACCCAAAACCTCAAAAGAAAGGAATTGGCAGATGTAGAACAATTACTGTTAAATTAATAAGATAGAATCCCTATACTGGGTTAAAAAGTCATGAATTTTGAAGTATTTCTAAGACTTAGAATGAATTGGAGAACTTTTAATACTTAGAAATTCTAATTAGTATCCTCACTGCCAATTGATTCTGCATACCTGTTGGAGTGAGCACAAAGAACCTTGTAGGTCTATTACTCTGAATCTGTGGCAGGGATTTCTCCCCCTCCCCCATTGCATAACAGGTAGCAAACATTGATTCTGACTAATCAAGTAAAGGAAAGCGACAAGGACTTGAGTAGGATGAGGAACAGGATGGGATAATGACTTATTCAAGGAGAAAATTGTGTGAAGGGCCACAGACCAAATGGGAATGAACATTAGGCTTGAAGGCAAGGAGACTGGCAATCCAGGTGGATCCTATCAAACAACCCTGGAGATTGTTTGGGGCAAGTGATCCCAATGAGCTGATACTCATGTTCTTCAATGCTGCCCAGCTGCCCAACTTCATGCCCCATATGAAAGAGGGAGAGGCCAAAGAATGAGGAGTCCCAAAGACATGTGAAGGGGAATATAAGATTTAAGTTGAAAGACCAAAAGATAAAATATAAAAGTCTAATTCACAAGCAGATAAAACAAAAGAAAGGGTAGGAAAAACAGAAAACAATGAACAAAACCTAAAACACACAAAAAACCCCAATTTAAACAAATATAGTATGAAAGAAAATGAGCCAGTGTTACTCAGTGAAAGGTCTGGGGACTGCCCAGAGGCCATAGTGCAATAACAAAGAAATATAGTGATTCAAAAGCAAAATAAAGGGTCAATTTCAGTAAAACATCAGAACTCTCAATGCTCTCAATATATATTTTATATATCATAATAGGAAAATTGAATAGATGATGGACAGTCTTTCCAAAAAAAGTAGAAGCTCTGAGCAAGGGAATAGATTTGGAACCCAAAAATACGAAAGTGGAAGAAAATTTGGCAGCAGAGAGGCAAAAGGCAAAAATGTTAAAAGAATACTTTTAATACTTTTAGCACTTTGTTAATAAAACAAAGTGACTGACCTTGATAACAGAATTTACAAAGATACCTTAAAGATCATACATCTTCCAGAAGAACATGAGAAACAAAAAACCCATAAATATCATAATCAAGAAAACTATATAACACCTTTGACTATAGACAATGAAGCCTTTTTTTCTCAAGAATCTACAGATTGCTCTCCGAGAAAAAAGCCTATACTTGAAACTTGAAGGCATATGATTATTAAATTTAACAATTCAACAACACAAAACAAATGCTGCAAGCAAACAACACTTTCAAATATCAACTGAAGTCAATTTGAATAACAGGATTATTCTGCCTTCAAGAGAAATCATTAGAGGAAATGGAAAAAATATTTTGCAAAAAAGCAGAGGATCTCAAGCTGTAACTCAAAATAACACCCTACAAACCTGAGCATCAATGAAAAACTTTCAGCAAAAGGGAGACATTTGAGGCATTCTTGAAAAAAATTCCAGAGGTAAGAAAGATTAACATGTAAACATCCCCCCAAAAAAAGAAGTCCAAGAAATGTAAAACGACATAATTATGAAAAGATTAATGAAATGAATTTTCTCATGTTTTACGAAAAGGGGAAATATTGATCTGTGGACTTAATGGGGAAAAAGGGGAATCATCAAGGGACAAAGAAAGGACGAAAGGTTGAAGATTTAAGGGGAAATTAATTAGTATATGGGAATAAAGAAGAGTTGAATTAATACATAGAATGAATGATAATATGGGGGAGGTCTATATTCCATGACTCACATAAATACATCATTATCTTTTGTGAAAGGGAATAGCAATGAGAAGTTGCATAAATGGGAATGTTTTGCTGCTGCACCCTAAGAACTAGGGTTATTTTCATGTGACTTGGAGCTGAAACCTTCTTGTATTTGTTATCTCCCCCATCCTAATGTGAGTACCTTGGGAGCAGGGACTATTTTTTTTTTTTATTTGTATCTCTGGAGTTTTACCCACAGTATTTAGTAAATGCTCTGTTCATTACATTCTTCACCAATGTGATGGGGGTGAGGCAGAACCTACAGTTGCATTTTTATAATTATTTCTGATTTGAAGCATTTTATATATTTTTGTTGATATCTTGGTTTTCTTCTTTGAAAACTGCCTTTTTATATTTTTTGAACATTTGTCTATTGTGGAAAAGTTCTCATTCTTATAAATTTGAATCAATTATTTAAATATCATAGATATGGGACCTTAATCAGAAAAACTTGGTGCAAAAATTTTTCCCAATTACTTGTTTCCTCTCAAATGTTGACTCCACTGCTCCTTTTTTAGTTCATTTTATCTTCCATGGCCCTCTCTGTCCTATATTCAGTCATGAACTCTTCTATCAGTGCACCTCAAACACAATTTCTTCTTTGATCCTCTAATTTGTTTAGGATATCACTCTTTATGTCTAAACTATGTATCCATTTGTTGTTTATCGTTGTATATGGTATGAGAGGCCCTACACCTGATTTCTGCCAAATGGCTTTCTAGTTAGTTTTTGTTAAATATTGAGTTCTTACCTTAGTAATTGGGGTCTTCAGTCTTATAAAACACTATTCTACTAAGTTAATTTGCTTCTGTATGTTGAATACTATTTTCTAACAAGTACCAAATAGTTTTGAGGATTATGACTCTTCGCTATAATTTGAGATCTGGTACATGCTAGGCATCCTAACTTCTTAATTTTTCATTATTTCCTTTGAGATTCTTGACCTTTTGTTCCTCCTGATGAATTTTATTATTACATTTTCTACCTGTATAAAATAATCTTTTTGGTAATTTGATTAGTGTAGCGCTGAATAAGTAAATTAATTTAGCTAATATTGTCATTTTTATTAGACTAGCACAGCTCATCCATAAGTAATTAATATTTCTTGGATTATTTAGGTCTGTATTTCTTTAAAGAATAGTTTGTAGTTCCACTCACATAGCACTTGTGTGTGTCTTGGTAGATGGACTGAAGAGTATTTTATATATTCTGTAGGTATTTTGAATGTAATTTATCTTTCTATTTTTTCTCATTGGGTTTGTTAGTGATAGGCAGAAATGCTGAGTATTTCTCTGTATTTATCATTTATCGTACAACTATGCTGAAGTTATTGCTTCAATTAATTTTTAGTTGAATTCTAGGGTTCTCTAAGTAAATCATTGTATGTCGTCTGCAAAAAATAATAATTCTATTTCTTCCTTTCCTATATTTATGCCCTCAATTTCTTTTTCTTTTATTATACTATAGCTAACATTTTTAGCACAATGCTAGAGGTAGACAGATGGCACAGTGAAGATGGACAGAGCATTGGACATGAAGCAGGGAAGGCTTGAGTTCAAATATGACCTCAGACTAGCTCTGTGACCCTGGACAAGTCACTTAACCTCTGCTCCTTCAGTTTCCTCAGTTTTAAATAGGGTTAATAATAACACCTGCTTCCCATGGTTGTTATGAGAATTAAATTAGATAATATTTGTAAAGTGCTTAGCACAGTGCCTGGCACATGGTGCTTACTTAATGAAGGCTTGTTTTCCCTTGAATATACTTGAAAAGCCTCCAAATTTTATTACATATAATATTTGCTTTTACCTAAATAATACTAACATGTTTATGAAAAATCTATTTATTCCTATAGTTCCTAGTAGTTTCTAAAGAGAAATGGGTGTTGGATTTTGTCAAAAGCCTTTTCTAATGATAGAATCTGATAGTTTTTATCACTTTTGTTGTTAATATGACCTGTTGTGCATATAGATATTTTTTTTAATACTGAACAAATCTTGCATTTCTGGTTTTAATTGAACTTGGTCAGAGTGTATAATCTTTTTAATAGGAAAGAGGGGGAAGGAATTATATAATTATATATATACACAAATACCTACTATGTGTCAGGCACTGTGCTAAGCATTTTTATAAATACTATAGGAAAAAAAATGAAGCCAAGGTTAAATGACTTGCCCATGTTCTCACCTGTAACATGGAAAGAATAACAGCACCCACCTCCCAAGGTTGTTGTGAGGGTCAAATGAGATAATATTTGTAAAGTGCTTAGCAGCACAGTTCTTGGCAGATGGCGGGTACCATTTAAATATTTATTCCCTTCCCTCATCTACCCATTATGTGAGATGAGTTCCTTCCTCTTCTTTTACCTTTCCTCCCCTGCTTAGTTCCCTATTTGCACACATATTTTTATTTTCCCAAGACTATCAAAACATGATCACTCCCAGGTCCTCTGCCTGTCTTATATAGCATTTTTATGACCCTTGTAAACATTAAGGATCTGAGAAGGTACAGTTCTTTTCCTTCTGATAGCATGTAAATAATTCATCCTCACATAATTACTTTCAACTAATCAAATATGTGTGTTTTTCTATATTTCTCTTGTCTTCTGTGTTTCCACTTCAAGTATTTTCTCAGTCAGTCCATAAACATTTACTCATCCCTGTCTATGTTCCAGGCTCTGTGCTAAGCACCGGGAATTCCAAAAGAGGCAAAAGACAGTCCTTGCCTTTAAGGAGCTCACAAGTTGGACAGCATGCAAACACATTCGAGGCAAGCTATACACCGGATAAATAGGAAGTAAATAGGGGATGGAAAGCTCTGTAAGTAAGAAGGTTAGGAAAGACTTCCTGGAGAAGATGAAATATTAGTTAGAACTTAAGGGAAGCCATGTAAGAAGATAGAGATGAGGAGAGAGGGCATTTCAGAGATGGGGAAC
>CM053771.1:133745938-133793380 GCA_028658325.1 Potorous gilbertii | reverse complement strand
TCTTCACTTGTAAAATGGGCCAATGCGACTTGGACTGCCCACTTTGTGAAGCTATTGTGAGGGAAGTGCTTTGCAAACCTTAACCAACTCCACTGTTGAAAGGGTACTCGCTGTTTTCGTAAATGCATATCCCAATTTTAAACAGCTCTAATTGTTAGGAAGTTTTTCCTTTTGCTAAGCTGAATTCTTGAGGCCAAGGTCATGTCTTAATAGTCTTTGTATCCCCCCACAGTGGTAGACATTTAAAAATACTTAATGAATATACTTAATGAAAAGTCTTTATTCCAAACAAATAAGGATTAAAAAACAAACTACATTTCCCTAAATCCAAACTTAAAATCTCCATGATTTCCTGTGTGTGGCATTCCTTCCACTGTTGGCCCATATGCTTTGCATAATTTATATCAATTCAGTTCAATAAATGTTCACAAATGCCTACTATGTACAAAGCACTGGGTATCCAAAAACAAAAGGAAAAATAAGATGCCTTCAAGGCAATCACAGTAAAAGAAATTTTATATTTTCCAACTCCTAATACCTATGCTGTCTCCTCATCTCTTCCTGGAACACACTCCTACCCATACAAAGGGCTATCTTCAGACACACAAACCAATGATGGAGAATACTAGAAAGCTTAAAAAGTAACTTAGAAATGCAACATCAATGGCCACTATCATCCTTATTTATTTATTAGAGAGAAAGTTCTCTGTAATTTATGACCTTCTCCCATTAATATAATTCAGTTCAATTTAAGAAAGATTTATCCATTCCTCTATCCTGACACCCCAAAGGCAATCTTGATCCATTCTATATATTTTACATAAACTTATATAGGCATATATATGTATATATGTGCATATCTTTATATGCACACATATATGTTATCTACCCATTACAGGAATGTTTCCATTTTCTCTTTTTATCCCCAAGGCCTAACATATTGCTTGACTCATTGTAGATGCTTAATAAATCGTTACTGATAGATTTGATAAGCACCTACTATGTTCAAGGCATTATTCTAGTGCCTAAGGATACAAGAACTTTTTTTTTCTTACAGTCAGACTGCACATGGTAAATCAAAAGATATAGATTGTGGTCAAGTCTTCAAAATATGATCTTTTAATACTAGTAACCTTGAAATAAATTTCTGGTTTGGAGAAAAAGGTTGTTTATTTGAGAAATATTTCTAAATATGGAATAACATTTATTTATAATTGTGAATCTATGCTTTAGCAATTTCAAAAGGTATTTAATTCATTCCTTGCAGTATTTTCATTATTTCATCCTGCTGGAAAATCGATTCTTTCCACGAAAAAGGCATGAATAGAAACATTGGCCACTGGGTTGGTTTATTGAGTGCAGGCCACCCTAATTTTACTGGAAGGTGCTGATCTGGTCTGAAAGGGTCAAGTTCCCAATTCCTTGGGAAATGTGCGTCCCTAGATAATGGTATTGTGAGCTCTGATCACTATTTTTCTCATGTTCTCTAGCTCACTGAAGCATGTCTCCCATCTCACATTCTAGCTATAGATGAATTTTGCTATAAACAAAACTCCACAAAGTGATCTTCTTCACTCTGACTGAGACAGTCAGAATTTGCAGGAGCTTAACAGTTACAGCATTTAACCATTACATACATGACCGGCATGCTTTTCCAGCTCATGAGTAGGAATGACATTTTTAAAAGTCCATGTTTGCTTTAGAAAAAGAGAGTTCTTAATCTTTTCAAAACTAAAAGCCTTCTCTCTCTCTCTCTCTCTCTCTCTCTCTCTCTCCCTCCCTCCCTCCCTCCCTCCCTCCCTCTCCCTCTCCCCCTCCACCTCTGCCTTTGTCTCCACTGTGTCTCTCTACCTCTTTTTCTGTGTCTCTCTGTCTCTGTCCTCTGTTGTCTCTGTGTCTCTCTTTCTCTTCTCCCTCTTTCCTGATTTGAAATGGGGTCTTCTCTTTCTTTTGATTGTGATTAATCCCATTCATTTCATCTTTATCTCAAATAATTTCCATCTTATCCAACAAACCAGGGACTGATGCAGTTATGAGCACAGTAATATGACATCTCCGTTTCTCATCATCCTTGCCAGCCTTCACTCATTTCCTCTCTTAAAGCTATTTGTCTCTGGGAAAGAGAACCTGACATTTTCCTTACACCCCCACGATCAAAGACTCTAAAAGGGAAGAAAGCTCAAGAAGGATAGGGCGCTTTCTCAAATGCGAAATTCCGGTGATAAAATCACAAATAGCCTTTTCATCCTCTGTGTGCACAGATTTTTTTTTTTTTAATGAATGAGTCACCTGAAGCTTTTCTTACTGCTGCTATGGCTGCATTAGTACCTGTGCTCCAGAATCAAATGAGGAAAGAGGCAAAGCAGGGAGCTGTCCCTGGGCAGCGCTGATTGGGGAACCTACAGACACTTTTACGCAGTTTGATATCTGATCTGTACTTGACACTTTTTCATTTTTATCTTGCAATGCGACAACAAGGAAACTGTTGGGAAGGCAAACATTTGCTTGGCTGACCACCACCACCACCAACAACAATTGTACTCAATAATTGTTGAATGAATGAAAGGATGCTTTTAAAGATCATCAGAGGAGCCTGGGGTCTCCCCACCCCCAGCCCGTGTTAGTGACCAGCTGTAGAAGGCTAAAGCAACAGAGGTAAGGCAGACTTTGTTAAGGAGGAGACTTTGTTTGCTGAGGAGATATAAGGAGATATAAGGAAGGCAACAGGTACCCCATTCTGAATTCTGACACCTCTGTTCTTTTAAGAAGTAGCCCAGAGGTGGGGGCAGGAAGGGATGAAGGCAGCAACGGCTTAGTTTCCTAAAGCACAGACAGGAAAGCCTCAAAGAGCTCTCACCTTATTTTCCTGACACCTGACTATTCCAGCTCATCCTAACATGTGCTCACTTCCAGCAGCCCCCTGAAACTTCTGCTATCTGTCCAGTTCATCCTGACAGACCTTGGACTTCTTGCTTTTGCTTTAGTTCTCCCTAGTGACAAGGTTAACTCCTATTACTAGCTCCCTGGCTTGAATATTAACCTAGCTCTTGGCCATCCCTCTGTTCTCTCCATTTCCTGTCTCCCTAAGCTGGACTTCAGCCTGGTGGTTGGGTGCTTCTTTGCTATTTCCTCTCCTGGTTCTACCATTCAAGCCTGGTTCCCCCTGCAGTGCCCCACAGCACCTAGAAACTAGCAGGTCTATCATCTCTCAATCCTCTACCCTGAGTAGCACACAAGTATTTACTTCTGCCTGGTTAATGTTGGTCTATTAGACCTAACTACAGGGAATTCTCATCTAGAGGCCACATGAATAGAGGATTTAGAGAAGAAGCCCTCAGATCACAAACATAATCCACAATACAGATACTTATAATAGAGGGCATCTAATCACCTATCCAGGATCTTAAGGCTCAGTGCATACTTATGAGTAACAACAGAATCCTAGGTAATATGAAAGACTGAGACATGGGGGCCAGGGGGAAGGGAGCAGAACAGTGATGTCAATTTGGCCTAGGCCAGACCATTTATCTCCCTCTTGCCATTCCCTTTCAGAAGAATTCAGATAGCTAGACTTTTGGAAAAAAGTCAAACAAGCAACAGAACTTGTCCCAACAATAAAATGACAGTTGTAGGTGGCTCTGTGTACTTACTCTCAAGCCAAAGAGACCCAAAGGGCGATGAAAAGTAAGGTGAGACCAACACCAGGTATTAGAGTCCTGCAGTTCCTACATTCATCAGTATGGGCTAAGTAACTACATCTATTCAAATGTGAATTGACTTTGTTTAGCTTCCAGATGGAAGCCACTGAGAACAGATGCTCTGCCCAAAGGAATGTAAATTTTAATCACTGAAACCTCAAAAGAAATTTTGAGGTTTATGGGCTAGATTTCAGTCCTAAGGACAATTCCTTAAACTCAAATCATTCTGAATCTCATTGATTGGCCAACAATAGGTCCCAGACCAAGCCCCATTTAGACACTGTTTGGGCCATGATTGGCTCAGAGTGAACGTAAGTAGCAATGATTTCTGTTTTGGCCAAAAACTCTCAGGATCTTCCTTTTCCATATGGATTTCTTTTTTTTGGACTAGGTTAAAGAGGCCATTCTCTGCCTCATTTCTAATCTAGCCTTAATCACTAATTGGGCATTGCCTCAAACAAAGTGAGACCTGGGAAAGATGTTAGCTTAAATAGGCCAAGGTCTGCTACTGCATCCAGGGTCATCTCCAGTCATCCTGATCTGTATCTTGCCACTGGACCAGACACTCCAGGGGAAAAAGTAAGGCTGGTGACTTAGCACCCCGCTCCTTCACTTAAATCCAATTCATTTGCAAATCACCTCCCTGATGTCATGGTCTTCTTCAAGAACAAAGGACAAACAATGACAAGTATCCAGGTCTTTGCCTTCATTATTCCTTGGAAAGTTAGGCCAGGGGTTGATGTTGTCATCTGGAATGTCAATGGATCCTTTAATTTCATTATGTTTAGGCTTTTTCTTACCACTTTGGTTAAATGCTTTCTACAGTAATAACTTTGGCAAAGGTGATTCAGTGAGGCACATGGAGAAGAGGAGAGGAAAGGGAGGGCCTAAGAAGGTGGGGGCTGGAGCAGAATGATCTGACTGGATGATCTGGTGGATACAAATGTCAACTGACGTGGAGGGTATGTCTAATAGGTAAGTGACAGAGAGATGTCCTGGATGGAACAGGAAAACTAGGACTACAACTCAGTGGTAGATAATCATCACACAAGTAATATGGTAGCTATGGATATCTGGCAATGGGTACTTTGCTAATGACAATCACACAATCTTTTGGCAGAATATCAAGACCTGGACCATTCCACCTAGTATCTGGGTAGATTTTGTAAAACCAATTTTTTTTTCAGGATTATCTTGGGGCCAGATTTCATAGGCTATTCAAATCCCTCTTCAAATGTGCCTACTGTGTACATCAACTCTGTGTGAGGGACTGGAGAATATCACAGTTTTAGAGCTTGAGAGCTAGAAGGGTCTCAGAGGGCACCCAGTCTAACCCATTCATTTTACAGATGAAGAAACTAAGAAAAAGAGAAGAACTCAGGAAAGGGGAAACAAGAGGATTGATACATAGGATCACTGAAAGGACATGAAGATTATCTAGCCCAAACCCTCATCTTGCAGATGATGTAGTTGGGGCCCAGAGAGTTTATGTCTTTTATGAAGTTACATGGGTAGTAAGTGGTAAAGCCAGGGATTCAAAATCAAACATAGGACTTGGAGTCCCCAGACTCCACATCTAGAATTCTCTCCACTGAATCATGATACCACCCAACTAGTAAGAGAAACAAAAAGGCGGAAGTGCTGGTGATAGGGAGGGTTGAGCCAAAGACCATTTAATAACAGTGATAATAAATAGGTAGGCAGGCAAAGGATGAAATAAGAAGCAGAAATCATCAAGGTAGGGAGAGAATATGGTAGCGATATGGTTTCAGGAAGGAGGATGTACCACAAGTTTCATGGAGTTCTAAGAAACCCTGGTTTAATTCCTTCTGACTGCTAAGTCCTTCTACACCTTGAGATATAAGAAAACAATTCCAGTACTTTTGCCAGGAAATCCCCAAATGGGATCACAAAGAGTCAGGCATGACTGAAATGACTGAATCTACCCAACTTCATCTCCCTCAAATTGGAAAGTGAAAGTTTGTATACGACAAATTAATATTCTTTATGGATCTACCTGATTATGCTGCTCACTGGCTCAAAACCATACCACGTCTTATACTATTTACAGCCTAAAGTTCATCCTCTTGAGATTGGCATTCAAGGCTGTCTAGAATCTGGACCTCATTTTCCTTTTCAACTTTATCTCATATTATTCCATTGTATGTATCTGCAGTTGGAACCTTGTATTTTGGAGAAGGAAATGGCAAACCACTTTGGTATCTTTGCCAAGAAAACCCCAGGGACAGTATTGGTGTGCTATGATCCATAAGGTCGTGAAGGGTCAGACATGACTGAATAACACCTTATTTTTGTCATTCATTCTTTCACCTCATTGCCTTTGCTGACATGATCTTCAATGTCCAGAACACTCTTCTCTTTCATCTAATAAAAGTTCAGTTCAAACGCTATGTCCCCAGTGAAGCTTTCCTTGATTTTGCCAGACATTTTATAAACCTTTTGTCCTCTCTTTCGTTTGGATTTAATATGCATTAGTCTATATCATAGTTATTATCTGTGTGACTGAGATCCTCCATGCAATGATATGTTCCAAAACAGCAGAAATTCTGTCATGTCTAAATGTTGTATCTCTCCTAATACCTACCTAATAAGAGGTGTTCAGAAAATGTACTTTAAATGAATATAGAATATGAAGAACTCTATGTAAATAAAGGAGATTAGAGAAAACAATAACCCTCCTTTCATGAAACCTATATTCTGATGAGGGATAAATCAAAAAGTACTAATTACACAATACTAATTTTAAGGTACAGTAGAAGAGTGAGAAACAAAGCCCTAAGTCCACCATCTTCTCTAGTGGAATAGATGAATGGCATCTGGGAAAGCTGGAAAGAATTCAGCACAGAAAGAAGGAAAATGAAGACTTTCCAGGCATGGGGAAGAGTAGGAACAATGGTTTGGAGGTGGGAAAGAAGAGGGCATGTCCAGGGCAGAGTTTAGTTTCTGGCATAGAGTGTATGGTATAGAATAAGGTTAGGTCACAAAGGCAGAGTAGACTCAAATGGTGCAGATACTATCTTAGGCATCTGAACTTGAGTTAACTCAATGCCACCAATGCTGCACATGCCAGGCACAATATTTATTAATCCTATGGACACAATTACAACAGGTAGGTGGTATAGTAGATGGAGAATAAGGCCTGGAGCCAGAAAAACCTGAGTTCAAATCCAGTCTCAGACACTGACTAGGTGTGTGACCCTGGACAAGTCATTTAATAGTTTGCCTCAATTTTCTCCTCTGTAAAATGAGCTGGAGAAGGAAATGGCAAACCACTCTAGTATCTTTGCCAAGAAAACCCCAAATGGGATCGCAAAAAGTCAGACACAACTGTAATGACCAAACAACAATGAACAGTGCTGAAGATATAAAGACAAAAATAAAACAGTTTCTACCCTAGTCTTCAGGAGTTTTCCATACCCAATGTGACATATGTACTGTTTATGGGATAAATATGACCCTGTATATTTTTTAAAAAGCAAATTTACCCTAAATACTTTCTGCATCCAAGCAACCAAACAACAAATATTTATTGAGTACCTACTATGAGCAAAGCACCACATTTCCTATCACTTGGCTTTGAAGAGGGTTGGGCTTACAAAAGAAGCCCCTTAAAGATCTGAGGGCCTTACAGTGGTTTCTCATGCGATTTCCATCTAAATGAGCTGTACGATTGAGTTGATGCCTGGAAGGTTAGGTATAATTCTTAAAAGGCTTAATATTCTGCCCGAGTACAGGGCATGTGGCAAGCTTCGCTTTGTTTCAATTATAACTGGAATATTAAGAGGCAGAGGAAAAAAGCAGTGAGTTACCTTCTTATGCTAGGGTGAAAGCAAACAACCTTCATTAAATAAAGAGAGCTTAATCGCCAGACAAGGGGAGAGTAACCTCTAACAAACAGCTGATGGAACCAGGCAAATGTTACCTTTGGATCAATGTTCTCTAAGTTACACCCAACAGCAGCAGAGGGTATTAATAGCCTTTGGGGAAAGACTGGATCCTTTCCAAATAACTGATGGGCAAAGAGATAATACTGATGACCCATTTGAGAGAAGCAAAAGTTGTAGACAATTGCCTTAAGTAATGAGAAAATACTTGGAATAGATGAGATAGATTGCCTGCTGAATCGCATAACATCCAATAAAGAAAAGTTAAGCTCCTTCTGCTGGAGTGGGTTAGGCAAATCTTTTGTGCATGCTGTCTTAGCAGAACTACAGCATCCTCATCTTTGAAATGATGGGATGGAATGGTGGGGGGTGGGGAAGACAGGGAGGGAAGCAACCAAGTATAGCACAGAGTTAATTCACATTCAGATTTCTTGGATCTGTTTCAGATCTAGAAATGAGACCCCACCTCCATTTACAGACAAATTTTTAAATGAAGAAACCAAATTTAAATCATAAATTATTTCTTAACTCTCTTTAGTAAACCCCCTTCACTATGGACAAAGGTAAGCTCAACAGATCGTAAACTTCAGTGGTGATCTGTTGCAAGTCATATAAGTCAATAAGCATTTAATAAAGGCTTGCTGTTTGCCAGACACTGTGCCTATAGCTAGCTGTATCTATTATCCTATGATTTAGAGCTAGAAAGGACTTTAGACATCTAATCATGGTGTCATTGATTTAGAGCTGGAAGGGACCTCCAAAACCTGCTAGTTCAATAACTTCATTTTACAGATGAGGAAACTGAGGCCCAGAAGTATATTTTTCAGAGTCACACAAATAGTGAGAGGCAGAGTCCTTCTGTTGACTACTTGTTTGACTTCTCCTCAGTCTCCTTGGCTAGATCTTCCTCCAGGTCACACCCACTAACTGTGAGGGTCCCCTGACACTGACACTGGCCCTCTTCTCTCTTCCCTTGTTTGGGATGTAACAACAGTACCCAGGTATTTCAGGTTCAATTTTAGGACAAAAGGCACTCATCAGTCATCATCTGGTCAGTAGGGTAAGTGTGGTGACTCTCATGGTCTTGGGAAATCAAGTCTGAGAAGGCTAGACTCCATGTGGTGGAACGTTTAAGTGTCTTTAGGTGACTAGTAAGCTGCCTTAAGGGAAGCAGGTCCTTTTTTGTCTCCTTTTAGGGGAAAACAATACCTGTTTCAGGGAGAGGAAGGGAGGAGGTGTAGGCCTAACCCATGTTGTGGGGAAATGAAGGCTGATATGACTTCTATCACATCCTTCTGTATTATTTCACATGAGGAGTTCATCAGCTCCCAAGTGTTTAATGATCTTAATGCAGATGACTCTTAAATCTATTAATCTAGCCCTAACCTCTCCCCTGACCTCGTTTTATATCACCGATTTTTGAACATCTCAACCTGCACGTCATACAGACATCTCAAATTCAGCAAGTCCAAAATAGAATTTGTTACCTTTCCCCCAAATACTCCCCTCTTCCAAGCTTCCCTAACACCATCAAGGGCACAATCTTCCTATCAATCATCCAGTTCATAACCTTAGAGTAATCTTCGACTTTTCACTAATACTCACCACACATAATTCAATCCATTACCAAGTCTTGTTTCTACCTTCCCAACATTTCTCATACACGTCCCCTTCTCTCTGTGCACACGGCCACTTACCCTGGTGCAAACCCTCATCACCTCATAGCCTGGCTATTGCAGCAGACCTCTGGCTGCTCCCTCTGTCCCAAGGATCCCCTCACTTCAGTCCATCCTCCACTCAACTGCCAACAACATCTTCCTAAAGATCAGTTATATCACTCCCCCTATTAAACATCAATAACTTCCTATTACCACCAGGATCAAATATAATATGCTTTGTTTGGCTTTCAAAGTCCTTCATGATCTGGTGCTTTCCTAACTTTTCAGGCTTCTTATACTTTACCCCCCTCTACACAGTCCATGGAGTCCAAATACACTGGCCTCTTATTCCTCACACATGTTTCTTCATCTCCTTCCAGGGAAGTTTTCATTGGCTTTCTCCCATTCATTTAATGCTGTCCCTCCTTATCTCTGCCTCCTGGCTTCCCTGGCTTCCTCTAGGTCTCCACCAAAGCCCCACCTTTTATGGGAAGTCTTTCCCAATCCTTAATTCTGGTGCCTTTTCTAGTTTTCTGATTTGTAGCTCACTTGTACATATTTGTTGGCTTGTCCCTCTCCCCATTAGATAGTAAGTTCCTTGAAGACAGGTACTGTCTTTTTCCTCTTTTTTGTATCTCTAGTACTTAACAAACTGCCTAGCACATAGTAGGTATGATGTTTATTTACTGACTGACTGAAATGTTTTTTTGTCTTAGAAAAGAATATTCCACTTCATAGCATGATAGATTTAGCCCTGTATGGAATAGAAATTAAAATTTTCTAGTCCATTTCCCCCTAGGGAAGGGGGAGAGGGTTGAGGATATTTATCTGAGGATATCAAGGCTCAAAAAGGTTCAATGACTTGTCCAATGCTACACAGACAGCCTGGATTCAACCTCAGATCCTGTGACTGCAAGTTCAGAACTTCAAATTCAATGGCCTTTCTGTTGCCCCCAAGCTATCTCCCTCTTTATTGTTTCTAAAGATCTTTGGTTTTTAACTATTGTGTGATATCTGAAGATGCTGTTTGGAGTTATGCAGCATCAGTACCAAGCACTCTCTCATTCCATTAATCATAGAGTATCAAGGGGGAGAAATTATGGCAAAGTATGGGTCAGTATGACCTAAAACAGGATATTGCCAATGAAACTGAAATCAGAAGCAATGGTATTCAAACTCAGGAATGCCACCTCCCTCCCATTGCTTATGACCTTAACACATGCTAACCTTTTATTAGTATTTAAGATAAAATGTGTTAATTTATTGTGTTTTTCCATCACAGTCATTTCTACATATAGGTTTCTCTCCCTGCCCCTGCCATACTCCCAATCCAGATCTGATTCTGGATTCTAACAAATAAAAATAGCTAAGCAAAATCAATTTTAAAAAAACTGTAATGGTCTCTGATACTGTAAACAATAGTCTGCCTCTGCAGACCCCCACTATTTTGCCTACAGGAGTGAGATAAATTTCATTATCTGTTTGCCAGGACCAACACTAGTTAAAACAATTACTCAGCAATAACAAAATTAGTCAAGACCTAAAAATTTCAGATCTCACCCTATACCCCAACTCCCAAACAAGGAATCAGAGTTGAGATATTCTTAGCAGTCTTTCAATAAAATCTCACTAATTTAGACTAACTTGTGGGTGGGGCCCTGTATCACATCAAGGTCTGAGCAGCAGCAAGTGAAAGGTAGGGCTAGAACTGGAAGGACAGAAGGAGAGCCCAATGTGAGCTGGGATTATGGGATATATAAGGGTAAGGTGCTGCCCCTTTCTCAAGTGAAGAGTTTGCTTGCTGAAAGAGTATTAAAAGGATACTTGTGGTAAGAAAACTGATACAATCCACTTATGAAAAAAGTTTCAGATAAAATGGTGATGAGAAACACAGACTATGCTGAGGATAAAGGGTATGATCCCACAGGTGGAAGGAAGAACAATGACTGAGGTAACGATAGCAGCAGGGCATTGTGGTCTATCAGCTTAGTTACAGGTAATTATTTTTAGTTGTTAAAATATATAAATGACAAAAAATTATAAATCAAATAATTATTTGAGGACAGCAGTACTTACCTTGTATAACTGTTGTGAGAATCAAATGAGATAATGTACACAAAGCAGCCCTTCAGGTGCTACATCAATGCTAATTATTACTACTCTTTACTCAACTTTCAGTCTACAGGCTGGCAACAATGCGCACCTATTTTTTATTATTCTGCAAAACTTTTAATACTAACGGTTCTTATTTCACAAATCCCCCCCAAAAAATAAATTATCTTTCCTTTTTCTTCTCTTTTCCATTCTGTTCTGCTTTTCTTCTCCTCTCCTATTTCTGCTTCTTATCAAAGAGCTACTGAGAGCTGCTTAACTAATGTTACATAGGACAGACCAACCTGAGATATTTGCAATTTAAGTAATTCACCAGTCTGCAGTAGAGTTGGAATTAAATGATTTTTCAAAGTCCTTTCTAATCCTGACATCCCATCCTTTCCCTCTCACCCTTGCATTCTCAACAATGAAGCTAAAGATACTTCCTGTTAAAGAGGAGACTAGTATGGCCTATGCTGAGGACTTTTTGGAGATAATTTCATGTACAGCATCACATAATGGAAAGAGCATTGGTTCTTGAATCAGAGGACCTAAGTGTGTGACCCTGGGAAGTCACTTAGCATTACTGGGCCTCAGTTTCCTTATCGGTAAACTGAAGTAGTTGGACCAAAAGGTCTAGATTCAAGCTCTTCTGCTAACTTGATTTATTTTTCTATCACATTTCTGAAGTTGTTTATAGACTTGTGTTTTCTATATTAACATTGGGTCTACGCTAGGGAAAAAGAACTGAGGTTGCCTTGAGTTACTGTGAACTCACTTAGCATAAAAGTGAGTATGCAGTCTTTCTGATGCAACTGGAATTAGGGGAACATAAGTGGCCAATACCACTCCCCATAGTACACTACTCTCTGATTCCCCCAGAGGTACCATGTTCTAGGGATCAATTGATCCCTAGAACAAGCTCATCTGTTACAAGGCTCCTAGGTGAAATCGTCTGTCCTCTTAAGATTGCTAGTAATCAATTGTCCTTTCCTAAGTTTACAAAGTGGGAGAACTTAAAAGAAATGGGGGTGGGGGAGGGAGGGGAGAGAGAGAGAGAGAGAGAGAGAGAGAGAGAGAGAGAGAACTCACAGGAATGTTGACCTAAAGTTGTAAGGAAACTTTGAGTCCAACCTTATTTTACAGATGAAGAGACTGAGGCTGAGAACCTGAGAAGGTTAAATGACTTCCCAAAGACACACAGACAATAAGTAGCAGAGCTCAAATTCAAGATTAAATCCCCTGAATCCGAATTCAGGGCTCTTTCTACCATATCATATTGTTTTCCAACCTGTGCCAGAACCAGTATCTCACAGAGCATCCCTGATAAATGCTCATCCAGTCTCTACTTGAAAACCTCCCCTTCAAGAAAAGCCACAGTCTCTCAAGATGACTGGTTCCAAGTCTTTAGAAAGTCTCTGTCTCTCTGTCTCTGTCTCTATCTCTTTGTCTGTCTCTCTCTCTCTGTCTGTCTCTCTCTCTCTCTCTCTGTGTCCCTCTCTGTCTCTCTGTCTCTGTCTGTCTGTCTCTCTCTCCCTGTCTGTCTGTCTCTCTCTCCCTTTCTCTTTCCTCTCTCCCTCTCTCTGTCTCTCTCTGTCTCCCTCTCTCCTCTCTTAATGAAATCTGCCTCTCTTCAACTTCCACCCTTTTCTCCTAGTTCTGTTCTCTAGAAGAACAAGCACAATTCTGCTTCTTAATGTCAGTTCTTTAAACGCTTGAAGACCCTAAGCCTTCTCTCCTCCAGGCTAAACATCCTCAGTTCTTTCACTCAACTCTTGTATGGGATGGGATCCAGATATCTCATAATTCTGGCACCCTCTGGATCAGTCTGTTTCCTAAAATGTTCCAGAACAAGCCTAATCCTTTTCCACAGATCTCCAAATACTTGCAGACAAAAAAGCATGTTCTATCAAATTCATCCGTAGACTAACCATGCCCATTTCTTTCAGATGAGCCTCATTTGACATAGTTTCCAGACCCTTTACTGCCTGGGTTGCCTTCCTCTAAACCCCAATTTGTCAACATCTCTATTAAAACATGGCACCCAGTATGAAACACAATACTGTTCAAGGTAAAGGTCATTCACGTTCCTTGAGCAAGTTACTTTGCTTCTATTAATGCAGCTGGTCTAAGAATATGTGAGCTTTGGGAACAACCCCATCTTATCCCATGATTAACTCACACTGAACTTGCTGTCAACAAGCTGATATGCTAGTGAAAGTTTTCTGGTTTGCTAGGATACACAGTAGAACTCTGGGTGCGCAGGAGGAAAGCTCAGAGGCCTGATGCTCAGCTTTGCTTGATTGACAGTGTACACAGGAAAAGGTTTTCAGTTTTTCATCTGGGTCAAAATATTCAAGATGCCCAGCTAAAGGTGAGATGCTTTAAAGTTCAAAAGATGGCATTCTGACTACCTCATATACAACAGGGCTTTGCAACTGTAGTGACACCTATCAAAATTCTCATTGCTATAAAACACAGACACTTGTAAACATTCTGTTCTGAAAAAGATCAATTGTCATAATTTATAAAAATAAAGTTTCTTTTACATTAGTAAATTCTGACATGATCTTTCCTTTGAAATTTGCTCTGTAATTGATTTTGATAGCTTGATGGATCAGTATGACAGTGCTGGCTGCAATGACAATCCTAGGAAATGATCATTTTTAAGAACCCAAAGTCCCAGGCATTACTGTAGAAACCCCAGCATAACTTTCTGGGGAAATGCTTCTAATAAATCATTCAATTTTGCCTTGAAGCCAGTGCATGATTGGGTACAATTTGGGAGCTGATGTCTCAAATCATTTTCCAGAATACTAACATGGGAGCAATATTTACCTGGAGAATTATTATAATTTCACCTAGCAAGTTCACAATCAATTCACAACTGAGCACCTGCCAGGAAATGCTCATATCAAAGTCACACTGATTTTTTGGATAAACTTCCAATTCCCCTTCCTCAAACTTCCCTAAAATCTACAGTCAGAATTGACTGAGTTTTGTAATGCTGGAAAATAAATAGGAAGGAAGACGAAACACACATAGAATGAACTATCATAATTAACTGTATAATTATATATCATTATAGATTATATATATAAATTAGTTATATAACAACTATATAATTATATATAGCTGTATATCACAATACATAATATATTAATTATATAACTATATAATTAACTATAAAAATAGCAAAGTACGGAAACAGAGTGGGTCCTTAGGGATTGGAGAATGGATGCATGAACTGTGGTATATGAATGTGATATGATATTGCTATACCATAAGAAATGATGAATATGGGGAATTTAGGCAAACATGCAAAACTCCTATGAATTGATGCAGGGAGAAAAAAAGCACCATATACACAATGATTACAATTACATAAATGAAAACAACAACAGGGGGCAGATGAGGAAACATACCTTCCTTCGCTGGGCAGAGAAGTGGAGGTCAACAAGTACAGAGTGTTGCATACATGGTGAGATGAGGTCCCCATGACAGTTGATTTTGCTTAACTGTCTTTGTTATAAAGGATGATTGTGTGTGTGTGCATGTGTGTGTGTGGGCAGGGGGCGTAGATGGATATGATATTGAAAAATATTTATAGTATGAAAAAGGCATCAATAAAACTCAAGAAACAGCATGGTATAATAGACCAAGCAGCTGCCTTAGAGTCACAAAGGCCAGCATTCAAATCCTCCCTCTAACACATGCCAGCTAGGTGGTTATGGACAAGCTGTTTAACCCCTCAATGCCTGCAGGCAACTATAATACTAGAAGACACATTAAAGTTGTTCAGCAACAAATTTTTATTAAAAGTCTGCTGTAAGAAAGGTATTATGTAATAGGTGCTGAGAACATGGAAAATGAAAAATAACACAGCTCTTATCCCCAGGAAGTTTTCAACCTAATAGGTTAAGATAAACAAGATTGACTCCATCTTGGAGCAACCTTGACATTGTAACTGATATGACTTAGGAAATCACAAGGATGCTCACAAGAGGCAAAATGGTTTTGAATAGAAAACAGATATTAAAGTTTGAGAAAATAAACTTAGAACTTGACATTTTTTCTACTATTGCTTAACTCATACTCCCTTTAAAACTATTAAACTTGAAAGCTATGTTGTGTTAAATTGGAACAACTTTCAGAAAATGTTGACTGTTTCCCTTTGTTTAAACAAGTAAAATCTCTTGGCTCATGTGATTTTTACTCAGTTTTGATTTTTTTTTAAACATGAGAGGATATAACACATAAGCAAATTAACTGATATAATGCAAGAGATTCTGTGATAATGGCAAGGAAGATATCCAAAGTGCTATAAAGAAAATGTGAGTAGAGATAACAGGGGAATTAGGGAAGGTTTCACTGCATATGGATGGCTCCTAAGCCACCCTTCTAAGGAAGTGTATTCTAGCCATGGAGGATACTCAGAAGAAGGGAATTAGAATAAAATTAGAAGGATGAAAAGAACAGTGGCTAGTCCAGTTTAGCTGAAGCACAATATGAGAAGCAGAACAGTGTGAAATAAGGTTGTATAGGAAGATGGCAAATTGTGGGGACCTTCGAAGCCCTCTGATTAAGAAAACTTTATGGTGAAAAGAAATGGGGAGAGTCTCTCTACCAACCCTAATTAATACCAGTAAGGGTGACAAGTTAATTGGTTGTTGTCCTTCGTCTTCTAAGGTGACCAAAATGACATCACCATGATAAAGTGGGTGATGTCTTTTGGATTTGTGCAAAATTGGATTTAAGTGAGGCAGAATTGCACGAAGTCATCAAACTCACTCTCTCCTCCAGAGTCATCATAGTCCAGCAGCAGGATAGAGTCAAGACAGCTGGCAATGGCTCAGGATGCAGTGAATGATCTTGGGCGTCTTCAGTGTCTAACCAAGCTCTAAGTGCTCCACATTGCCTGCTTCACCTGCCTTCATGACTGTTGAAACAAACTGTTCTCATCTGCCCATTCCACCAAAGGAAGTCTTCCCATGCTTGGGGTAGACACCCCACCTAACGCACCACCCTTGGTTACCCTCAACCTGGTTTGGCCTGTCTGCTGAAACGATTTACCAGGGTGTGGCCACCTCGCATGCTACAGCTTCTAGGAGCCACAGGTGAAAGTTAGGTGGAACAGGGGGACACCAAAGGTGGAAAGAGCCCCACAAAGGGCTCAGCAGCCATCACACCAAAGGTACTGGTCCTCCCTGAACACACCCTACACTCCTAGGGTAACAAGTATGCCATAGGAAGAACAGCAAAAAAGACAGCCAATGGTTGTAAGGAGGCAATTTTATAAAGGAAGATCACAGATCTTGGGATAGAAGAGGCCTCAGAGACCACCTCGCCAAACCCCTTCATTTAACAGGCACTGAAACTGAGGGCCATGAGGTTGTGATCCAAGATCAAACAGGTGGTAAATCATCAGAGAGAGGATTTGGAGTCATGTGTCTAATGGAGGGCCCCAGGGACCCATCCTTGACTCAGTGTTTTTATCAAGGACTAGGTAGGCTGTGTAACCTTAGTCAAGTCATGTAACCTCTCAATGCCCCCAAGCAATTTTCAAGGACTAAAGGACTTAAATGAAGCTGCCAAAGGTATGTCCAGCTTATCTACTGTACAACATTAAGGATCCAAAACAATCTTGACAGTCTTAAACACTGGGCCAAAGCTAGTGAATATAAAATGCTATTCTTGGGTTGGCCAGTTTCCAAAGTACATCGTGGGAAAGGATGGCTAAGTAACAGTTTAAGGTTTAACACAGTGCCTAGAACATTGTAGTAACGGTACTAACAATGTAACAGCTAATGTTTATATAGCATTTACTGCATGTTGGGCACTGTGCTAAGGTCATTATAGGCACTTAACACTTATTGACTAAGGTGAAAAAATTTGTAAGTTTTAGTGGATCAAAAACCAAAGTAATAAGGAAATAAACCCAATTCTATGCTAGAGAATTAAACTTTCCAGAATGAGGGGGATGACTGTCACACTGTACACTGCCCTGGCCATTTAGTCAACAAGTATTTATTGAATAACTACTACTTTCAAGGATCAGCATCATGGTACAAAACAGCTGACCTTGGAGTCAAGAAGATATGGGTTGAAGTGCCACCTCAGATATATGCTGTCTGCATGACCTTGGTCAAATACTTCTCAGGGCCCCAGTCAATGGTCTAGCATCAAGTCACAGAACAATCTTCTGCACGGTAAAAGGAATTTTCTTATGAAAAGTTCCCTACACTAATGAAATCACATGTTCATGTTGAAAAAGAAGAAAATGTTCTAGACAGTGTGATCCAAAGACATAACAATAAATATAGTGATAATTTCTACCCTCAAAGAACATACATTTTACTGGTCAGATTACATATGGAATACTGTATTTTCTTTTGGCCACAATATCTTAGTACACACTTACATAAGTTGGAGTGAATTCAGAAGAGGATGGTGGTGATGATGGTGAGGAATAGAGAACATGATGACTGGGGAACAACGAGTCTGGAGAACAGAGGGGGAAATGGCAGAATCAACAGCAACTAGACTTTTTCTGCTTGGTTACACACAGGAACAATGGGTGGAAGCTGCTTAGAAACCTATTTAGGTTAAATTTAAGGAATACTCTCTAAACAATAAGAGTAGCCTAACAGGAAAACAGGCTGCCTGGGGAATTAGTGGCTTCTTTATCTCTGAAGTTCTTCAAGAGATTGGATGTTATGGCAGAGTAAGAACTATTGGTTGGAATGGATGGCTCTCAATTCTTAGATTCTATGTTTTTGTCAGACTGTCATTTAATTTGATCCTATAGCCCAGCACTTCTTAAACTGTGGGTTGCCACCCCATATGGGGAGAAAATTTGGCAACAATAAAAGGTTTTTGAATGCACAATGAACAAAAATTAATTCAAAATCAAAAGTGTAATGAATTTGAAGTGTTTCTGGCAGTGCTTGCCCGTGTTGCATCATGCAACCTCACTACAGCCTTGGTTCTGAACACAAAGCATGTGCACTTTGCCCTGCACATGTCTTCAGTCCACACAACTCCACCAAACACTGCCAAAACTTGAAAAGGGGGTCACAAGTGGAAAAAGTTTAGGAAGCCCTGCAGCATAGCCAACAGGGAGCCACTGGAGATTCTTAAGCAGATGAGGATCATGGTTATGCCTGAGCATCAGGAAAATTATTTTGACTGTTGTATGGAATGTTGTAGAAATGATTGGAGAGGGAAAAGTGGTGGCAGGAAATGGAGTTCAGAGGACGTGAGAAAAATCCAGGTGAGGAGTGGTACAGACCTGAACAAAGGTAGTAACAGAATAAATGGAGAATAGATGGGATTCTTAGGAGTTATGTATATGTGTAGGTATGGTCCAAAGTATTCCCAATACATTGAAAATGCTTAAGCACTTAGAATATATTATAAATTATGAAAATATAATATTTCTTCTGTGTGTGGGAACTACATTAACTGAGGGAAATCACATTCTCAAAGTTTATTACCTTCTCCTGATGAAGCACCTACTATGTGCCCTGTCCTGGGGATACAGATAAGAACAAGATAGTCCTTGCCCTCAAGGAGCTTGTAATCTAATGAGAAGACAATATACAAAAAGTTAATAAGCTAGGTTTAACAGGGCATGTGCCCCAGGCACAGGGGTATAACTGTGGGTGAAGTCACAACAAAGCAGTCCAAACTGGTGGGAAACGAAGAGTTCGCTGAGCTTGCGAGTCCTCTATAAATGGAGACTTTGGAGGTTTTCTGCTCCACCATCTAGCTTTCCAATCAGGGTAACAGAAGCAACTGAGGGACCCAATGAGGTCCGAGGACCTCAGTGGATGAAATCTGCAACATGAGTTTCCTGGTGATGGGTTTTTCCTGGAAAAGTGGATGGAGCAAGGTGGGGAGAAGGCATCATGATGATGGAGTTAAAACCAAGCGGCACAGCTGGTGAGAGGAAAATTAAGAAAAAAAATGGAAAAGGAACTAGGGATTTAAAGCCAGGAAATCAAGTAAAATTCTGAGTTCTTTGTGTCTGTGGGCAAGTCATTTGCTTTTTTCAGATGTTTCATTTGTAAAATGAAGGGATTGTACTAGGTATCCTAAATAACTTCCAAGCTCACATTCTATGATGCCATAGATGGTGAGAATTAAACAAAGAATCTATAAATCTGCTTCTTAATCAGTTTAGTAAGTGTAGTATTTTAATTGACCCTGTGTTACTATCGCTCCATTGACAAAACAAGATGCACAAAAGATTAAGCACCAGGGTAAGAAATATCAGGGGAAAGCCTGAACTCTACCTGCCATTTCTTCACACATAATCATTGCTGAATGAGAAATCTCCCTTTGATGTCAGGAAAAAAAAGAAAAAACAAACTTCCCATCAATGACAACTGTTCTAAAATGAAATGGACTACCCAGACAGGTAAAGAATGAACTTCCAACATGAAGAAGTCTCCAAGTCAAGTCTGGATGGCCATTTGTCAGGAATATGGTGGAAAGGATTCCTATTTAGATACAAATAACCTCCGAGTTCCCTTTAAGTGTTCCTTTCTGTAAAGCTGATTTACTAAAATCTATGAGATGATTCCCAGACTGTCAAGTACTCTCAAATGCTTGTCTTCCCCAATGGTGCATGCCAGAATAGTAACTCATTTATATGTCTGTAATTATTTGTATTTAAAGTGCATTGGCACAGATAGAAGAAATATTTACTATATACTTATTTATTTATTTATTTATATATTTCCTTGTCAAGTCAATTGGCTTGCTGGTTCTTCTAGTTTTGACTTTGTATGCAGCACTTTTATTTAGTGGACTTCTACCCAAGGAAGAGTGAATAAATACGAGTTTCATTTCTTAACTTTTGTTTTTCAGTCGTCGTTTCACACCTGACTCTCCATGACTACATTTGGGGTTTTCTTGGCAAAGATACTGGGGTGGTTTGCCATTTCCCTCTCCAGCTCCTTTTGCAGATGAGGAAATTGAGGCAAACAGGGTTAAGTGACTTGCTCAGGTTCACACAAAGCTAAGTGTCTGAGGCCAGATTTGAACTCTGGAAAATGAGTCTGCCTGAATCCACAATCTATTCACTGTGCCACTTAGCTGGCCCATTTTTTAACTGGAGGTCTATAAAACCCCACCTTATGGATAAATATGAGGTCTGTGAACTTGGAGAAAAATATTCATCTTTATTTTCATTCACTTCTGACTGAAATTTAGCATTTCCTTCAATTGTGAATTTTAAAAAATGAGCCTGAGAAGGGGTCTATAGGTCTCACCAGGCTGCCAAAGGGGTCCCTGACACAAAAAAAGGTGAAGAATCTCTGCATTTGGGCATTATTTTTCAGATATAGTTTGAAAGAGATGGTCACTGGGCTTCCTTCCAACTCTCAACTGCTCTGATTTCCCTTATGTCCTCCTCCAATGTGTCTCACTGTGGTATGTGGGGCTTGCATTCCCAAAATCTATGTCAGCAGATTGGAAGTTGGAACTTGTAAGTTTTACTGAACTGAAAATATTTCCAGTATGGGGCCAGGGACAGAATGCATCCCATACGCTTAGCCAGAGTCAGAGAGGCTCATCACCAGACAGTGAGCTATAGGGTGCTGAACCTTTTTAGCTACGATAGGTCCATTAAGGTATAGAAGGCAATGCTCACGTAAACGAGGACTCTTTCCTGGGTCCCTTGGCTCTGATCTTCCTTTCCATGCTGGGACTAGGCATGATCCACTATCCTGTTACCACCTTCCATCCCATTTTCCTGCATCTGTCTGTGTTGTCTTCTCTCATGATAAAGTGAACTTCGTGAGGGCAGGGATAGTTTTGCTTAATTGTATTTATGCCTTCAGTGTTTTTCACAATTCCTGGTATGTAGAAAGAACTTAAATGTTCTATTTACCTACCTGTCTACCTAATTCTACCTACTTGTATACCTACTGTCTACATATTGAGTGAGAGAGAAAGAAAGAGAGAGACAGAGAGAGAGAGAGAGAGAGAGAGAGAGTCTTCAATGATAAGAATTGCCTATAAAGGCATAAATTCTGAATCAGGCAGGGGAACGTTACCTTAACCATGTAACCTTCAGTTCCTTTTTCCAGTTCCTTCCTGAGACACACAACTGATTAATAGGGTAGCGAGACTTTAAAAACGTCTGAGAAAGAAAAACTAGAAACCCAACAAATAACCTCCAGTTGGCAACAGATACTTCAATATTAAAAACCCCTTCATCAAGCCAGTGCCAAAGTGGTATATGTGTTCAGGAAGCATATGTTCACCCTTCCTCAGATACATCCAATGAATGTGGACTTTCAGAGATGAGTGCTGCAGAGGAGGTAAGTGACATGTGTGACCTTGATGCAAGTCTCAACCTTTCTGGGCATCAGGACCTCATGTAAACATTGAGGATGCTGGATTCTGCCTCTGCCAACTTACCACCTACTTGACCTTGGGTAGGTCACAGCAACCTCCTTGAGCTGGCACCAGTTTCTTCACCTATACATAGATGGACTCTGGGACTCCCTCTAGCACCTCTAAACCTATGATATTATGAATCTGCTTCCACCACTGCTGATCTCTAAAGCTTATAATAGACAATGTTTCTTTCTTCCACAGGATGGGCTCTAAGATGCTCCATGTGGATAGCACCATGAATGAATCAGACAGGAAGGGAAATTAGAAGTGCTTCTCTGCACACAAATATCTCTGTAATCAGCAATAACAAGAAAAAAATACAGAAGATCCATTAGTAGGAATTTGTTTTTAAAAGGCAGAAAAGAAAGTTTTAAAGGCCTGCTAAAGTTGTCAAGCTCCTCTACAAAGCCAGGGCCTAAAACGTCATTTCATTGTTATTTGTTTCTTTTAAGGAACTGACCCAAATGGGCAATTTATATTTCACGCCCACCCGGAACCCTAGCTTAATTGTACTTCATGTTTTCACAGAGGAACGGAAAATGCCTGCCTGCCTCTTCTGGGACCACCTTTTGTGTGGCTGTTTGTAAATGTTTAAATAGGTAACCCTAATGGATGTAAATTAGCATTCCTGCCTAAAGCATGCCAATCATAACTCAACTTTTCTCAAACAATCCAGCAAAAGGAATTTTTTTTCTGCATTAAGATATTCTCAATCTGATCTGAAAAAGATTCACTTGGGAAACAATCATGTAAGTGGAAGGGACACCACTTTGTCTATGGGGCCTTCCTAATGAAGGACCCATTCATAATGAATGAACACCATAACTAAGATGCAGTCTGACTGGGGCAGTGTACAACAAGACTACATATCTAGCTGGCAGATTCTATAACAATGTGCAGGAATATCATTTTAATTGATTAAACAGTAGCAGGGAAGAAAAGGAGAGGTACAGAAAGAAGTATATGAGGCAGAAAGAAAAAAGAATAGCTGGCATGTGGAATCACAAAAACGTCAGAATTAGAAGGAATCATAGATCATCTAGGCCATTCTCTCACTTTACAAATGATAGGGGAAAGGTCCCAAAGTGAGTAGGTGGTCAGGCCAGAGGCTGAGTCCAGGTTTCCTGACTCCAAGTTCAGCACTTATTACAACTTTGCACTTCAAGGAAGACCAAAACAATGGTTACAGACTTCCAGAAAAAGAAAATAAACATTCTTTTTAAGGTGATAATCTCCTTTATTCCAAAAATAAATATTTCACCTTTGAATTGATATATTTTAAATCACATGAAGCACAGAGATGTACAGCCCCATTGGAAGTGGTGAAGCCTAAGCATGAAGAGTCATAGGAACTATGCTCTAGATGACAGGGATGGGTGGAAAGCTGATTCATACAGATTTATGGCACGGCAGATTTCTCCTTTCCCCAGGTGAAGCTACATATACATCGGTTTTAGAAAGAAACACCCCTTTGTTAAGTCTGAAAGGCACATGAAGTGGACCATAAGGTGTATGGCACATTCACTGATAATACATTTCCTATTACATTCCAAGAGAACTGAGAAACTTGAATCAAGCCCGAGGCCAGAGGAGACAGGGAGCTTCAGGCTCTGAAGCTTTAAAGTCTCTGAAATCAGAAGCATATTTTTTTCCTTTTTAGCTTTTCTGCCTCCTTTTTTCTTTCCTGGTCTTGTCCCCTCTGGTCCGGAGATGGGGGAGGCTTGGCTCACTCACTCAGTGGTGGCGGGGCGTGTGGCCACGTACACAAAGACCACGATGAGGGCCACCACCACAGCCAGTGTAGGAAGCACCACAGTGGTGATCTGCTGCCGGGCTTCCTGCATGGCTTGCTTCCGCTCCTTCTTATCTCTGGAAGTCTCCTTCTTGGGTTTCCCTTTGAGCTGCCTCATCCTGACTAGGAGGACTCTGGGAAAGCTATCCCAGAGCTGCCTGTTAAGAATGGTGTCTTGTTCCTCCTATTTCGGACTTGCTCCTTGTTGAATGAAGACCTACAAGCAAGAAAAAAGGACAAGTCTTTTAGGTAAAGTTGCTAGGGAGACATCTTGCATCCTGGAAGGAATGACTACAGTTTATCCCACGTGAATTGCACCTGATGCATACTGTATTTAATCAAACTGTATTGTTCACTTTGGCAGAAATGCTTCTCCAAGGACATTCTTTATCATCAAACTCTCCCTGCCTCCAGACCCAGACTCCTTCCATTTAGGACAGAAGAATACATCGAGATTAACGATGACCCAATCACGATTTCTGACGATTGGCAGTGAAGTATGCCTCCCTCCTCTCTGGAGAGGAGATGATGAACCAAAAGGGTAGAAGAAGGCCCATGTTGTAAGACATGGCCAATGGGGCAATCTGTTTCACTTAATTGTAGTTCTATGTCATAGGGAAAGAAGTGAGCAGGAAATTTCAGCAGAGTTAAAAGGAAGACTAATACAACAGTTCTGTTTAAGTACACCATGGTTTGAGAAAGAACTAGAAGGCACTACAGATGTCACCTAGTCCAAACTTCTACTTACATAGCTGAGGAAACATTTAGAGAGGAGGAATAATTTGTCCAAAGTCTAAGTGGCAGAGTCTGGATCTGAGCACACCTTTCCCAACATAAACCCCAGCGTTCCTACTCCACCATGTGGAGAAGGGTAGTTTGGTTAGAATACAATGTCCAATAAGGCTGGTAATACAGACTGGGGCTAAGTGGTAAGAGGTTTTAAAAGCTAACCAGGAATTTGATCCAAGGGGCAACAGGAAGCTACTGGAGTTGACTGAGTAGGGGAGTGATATGGTCAGATGAGCACTTGGGAAAAATTACAGTGGAGGACTGATTGAAGTGGTAAGAGACCAGTTGGGAAGCCATGACAACAACTGATATGAATGGTGATGGCCTGAAATGAAATGGTATCTCTGTGAGGGAGAAAAGGGGCTAGATATAAGAGGTGTTTATTGTAGTGGTAAAAATGACGAGATGTGGCAACTGACTGGATATGTGGGAGGAAGAAGAGTGAGGAACTGAGGATAATGCCAAGGTTATGGAACTGGGAGACTGGAAGGATGGTGGTGCTCTGGTCAAAAATAAGTAAGCTGGATGAGGGGAAGATTTGAGGGAAAAGATAGTGAGTTCATATGCCCAAAGGGCATCCAAACTGCAAATCCTTTGATCCAGCAATACCAGTACTAGGTCTGTATCCCAAAGAGATCATAAAAAGGAGGAAAGGGCCCATATAGGCAAAAATATTTATAGCAGTCTTGGAATATATTGGAAATTGAGGGGATGCACATTCATTGGGGAATGACTGAACTGTGGTGTATGAATATAATGGAATACTACTGTGCAAAAAGAAATGATGATCCGGCAGATTTCAAAAAAAACCTGGAAAGGCTTGTACAAACTGATAAAAAAGAAAAAAAGCAGAACCAGGAAAACACTGTATATAGTAACAGCAACATTGTGTAATGATGGACTATGAATGACAACTCTTCTCAGCAACACAATGATCCAAGGCAAAACGTAAAAAAAAGGAACAAAGGATTCAAGAAGGAAAATGCTATTCTTATCTGGTTAAAGAACTGAAGGGCTCTGAATGCAGAATGAAGCATATTTTGTCCCTTTATTCTTTTTCGTGGTATTTTTCCTTTTGATCTGTTTCTTCTTTCACAGCTGTGACCAATATGGAAATAGGTTTTACATGATGGCATGTGTATAATACATCAAACTGCCTACATTTTTGGAAGAGGGGAGAGTAGGGGAGGAAGGGAGAAAAGTTTGGAACTCAAAATCTTATAAAGATGAATGCTAAAAATTGTCTTGACAGGTAATTGGGAAAAAATAAAATACTATTAAAAAAGATAATGAATTCAATTTTGGACATTTTAAGTCTAAGATGTCTCTGGGACATCAAATAATAATGGGGGATTAAAGGTCAGCGGAGAGACTAGGGATGGATACATGGATCCAGATGACATCTGCATTAGAGATGATAGTTAAATCAATGGAAGCTGATAATGTAGAGAGAAAAGTGAAAAAGAACTAGAACAGAACCTTAGGGAACACCTCCAGTTAGGGGGCAGGATGGGGATGATAAATAAGCAAAGGTAATTGAATAGGAGAAGTCAGAAAGGTAGAACCAGGAAAGTCACAAAAGCCCAGGGGAGAGGGTGGTCAGCAGTGTCAAATGTACAGAGAGAGTGAGAAGAATGAGAACTAAGAAAAGAATGTTTGATCTAGTAATTAAGAGACCAATGGTAATTTTGGAGAGTACCATTTCAGCTAAGTGATAAGGGCAGAGGTGAATTGTGAGTAACGGAAGTAGAAACACTAAGTACAGACAAATTTTTCACAGAACTTGGTTGGGAAATAGAGGAGAGAAATAGGATAACAGACTTGAATTCCAGTGAATATTTCTTAAGGATAGAGGGAATAGACTTGAATATGTTTGAAGGCAGTAGGGGAGAAACCAGTATGGATGGGAAACTGAAAATGAAAAAGACACAGATATATCTGTTGGAGAGATAAGAGTAGATGAGACTAAGTCCACAAGTAGAGCAGTCAGTCTGGGAAAAAACAAAGGCAACCTCTTTGTCAATGACTGGGGGAAAGGAGAAAATAGGAGATGATGTAAAGATGAAGATTAAGTTGAATGGCAAGGCTAGGAATGGGGGTCAGAGGAGAGAAGAGAAGGTTTGGAATTTTGTGGGGAGTGAGATAGGGAATCAATCAGGGTGGAATGAAAGGACCTCCTTGCCCTGGTGAGGGCCCAGTTGAGGTTGAATAACATGAATTTATAATGTACTCAAGTCAGCATGCATGATGGTGACTTTTTCCAGTTCCATCCAGTAAATGGCGAATTAGAGCAGAGGGAGAAGACAATAGGAAAAATCCAGTGCTAAAGTTTGCAAAAAATAAATAACAATAAAACAAGGGGGTGAGGAATTCAAGAACAAAGGACAAAATGGAGTTGCAATGGCTAATGTGGGTTACTGGGAGTTTCATGGAAGGACTGAAGTGAAAAAAATAAGTTTAGGATAAGTAAGGCACAGGGAGAGAGAGGCAGAATGATAGGAGGTTATGTTCAAACAGGGGAATGACAGAGCTTTTAACTAGAGAAGTAAAGACTTGTGAATTATGGTAAGATCCAGTGGAGTAAAGGAGGTCATGAGACTTAAGGAACCTGAGGAATTGGTAGGGTAAGGAATTTTAGGGAACATCTATGTAAACATTCAAGTCTCAGAATTAAAGGCAGAAGTTGTTGAACAGAGAAGAGGGTGAGCCAGTGCTTAGCACAATGCCAGGCACGTAGTATGTGTGATTAATAAATGAATACATGCTCGTTGGCAAATGAACCCTCTTGAGAAAGGAGGGAGAGTGACCTGGAGACCAACATACTACAGTCACCATGATATACATTGGGTAGAAAATTTTCAATCAGTGGACATCAAAAGGAGGGAAAGCTGTGGAGTGATAAGAGATACAACATCTAGAAGGGACAGTGAAGAACAAGGAGTCCTCCAACTCCCTCTCAGGTCCAGGGTTTTGGAGGATGTCAGAAGGTACAGCAAGTTCCAGAAAAGACAACTGGGGATGCAGTATGGATTATTTCTGCAGTGGGGATAGTTCAAGTTAGATGGCAGGAACAAAAGAGAAAGAGATTCAAAATGAAAGGAAATTTATTATCTATAGAATGCAAATTCCAAAGGGCACACTGAAAAGGGTGGGCAGGTTGGAATGGGACATAGTTTGGGTTAGTGTTGAGGAGGACTGGGATGAGAAATGGGAAGGGGCTAGGGAACTATTATCTCCTAAAGGGCTAATGACTGCTTATCTTTATCTTTGCTTATCAGGAAGAACCTTAGGAATGTGGTAGCAGATGTGGATTCACACTACAGGTGAAAATGCTCTGGTAGCTGGTAGAGGGGGTGGAAGGCAATACAACTGCTCCTACTACTATCAAGTCCCCAGACACAGATGAAGTTACTGGTTCTATATTCTACATCAGTTATACCTATGTCCCTTCATTCTAGACCAAAACTGTCTCTTGACTTAACTACCTGCTGAAACTACTTTCTAGTGATTGTCCAAGGGAAGCCCGATAAGGAAACAGAGATCAATACCGTCAGATAAGGAAACAGAGATCAATACCATCACTCTATCTGGTCCTGACCACTACCGAGTTCCTGGCTCATATCATATTTGCACCTAGTTTCTGGAATTTGAACTCATGATTCCACTGTGAAGAACTCTGTGAACTCCTTGGGACACAAAGGAAGTAGTCATCTAATTGTCTGGAGCTGTGAGCTAACTGAAAACTCACTGCTAACAACCACAGTAGAGAATTTCTTCAGAGACTTAATGAGTTGGCCACTTCTCAGAAGAGGAAAAGAAAATTCATTCCAAGAGAATGTCCCTCCAGCAAAACATAGAACTTATATCAGCAAAATGGTGGCCAGTAACCTTTTGCTCTCTTTTTCACCAATTCTGTCCCTGGGCAGTGGAGACGAGACCATCACCCTGAAAGGGAATGGAATGTCACACTGAAAAAATCTTGTGGCAATTAATTGGCCCTGGATTCCGTGATTGTGGTTTAAGTTAATTGTGAAGAGACACTAATTAAAAATATTAATAATGAACATATGCCATTATATACTATACCTACTAATATTGCTTGTAATTAGTAATTATGAGGAGGAGTTGGGTTAGTAATACTATATAAGGATAACAAGAGTTTATAAGCATCTAGCTTATACACAGCCTTTACAAGCTGTTGTGAGGACCAAATGAAATAATATTTGTAAAGAATTTAGCATGGTGCTTGGCGCAGAGGAGACACCCCTTCCTTCCTTCTTATCCTATCCTCTCTCCCTTCTTCTTTCCTCCCTCCTCTTCCATCCTCCTTTCTTTCCTCCTTCCTTTCCTTCCTTCTTCTCTTCCTCTTTTCTCCTTCCTTTTTCCTTCCCTCCCTTCCTCTCTTTCTTCCTTCTTTCCAGAGATCCCAAATCTGCAACATCTACCCACTACTCCTAAATCTGCCAGTGGAACTATGTCAAACAAATCCTAACATAATCCCTAATTTATTCACAACAACCTTGTGAAGTAGGTATGTGCAAGCATTATCATCCATAAGGTTTAAGAGATAAAGAGATTGAGACTCAGGGAGGGTCAGTGACTATTCTAAGCTAATACATCTAATAAATGCTGGAGCCAGGACCCAAACCCAGTTCTGTTCTGACTCCGAGCCCAGAGTTTTGTCATACCCATTCCCATCCCACCATACCAGACTGGAAAAGAGACACAGAGAGTTAGCCTGAGTAAATCAAATGAGATAATACAGGGTATCCCAAAAGTCTTAGGGCAATTTTAAGTTATTAAAGCCTGTATATGTGAAAAGGTTTGCTAACCTTAAAGTGCTATATCAACATTAGCTGTCATTACTCCTGTTATTGTTCAAGGACTCAGAGACAATGGGTGGCAAGCCAGGACTCCTGGTTGTGTAATGCCAATATGCACTGACTCCAAATGATGTCAGTTCAGCAAAAACCAGCAGTCTCATTCCCAAGGACATAACTTAGGGTCCCAAACTCCTATCTAAGAATATAGGAGCAAGAATGAGCTGTGGGGAGAGAGAGAGACGGAGACAGAGACTGAGAGTGTGTGTGTGTGTGTGTGTGTGTTTTCAAGAAACAAGCCATTTGCAGCTTGTTTTTCCACAGTGGTGAGAGGGTCATCATACTTTGGGAAACAACTCTTAGACACATTCTCTTATACAATGCATAAGGTATCTTGTAGATGCTTCCACACAGACACTGCTTGGGGGTGAGAGGGAGAGGGGAGAAACAAGATTATTCAGCCAGGAGGGCTCTAAAATATGATAATCTGGATAAAGGGAACTCTTTCTGTTTACTTTCTCATGTAACTCTATGGGATATTCAAAGGTACTAGCCACAATGATTATTAGCTCTTAGACATTTGTACAGTAAATTTTCCAAAGTGGCTGGAGCTTTTAAAAAAAATTTTAAAAATAAAAGTAACCAGCTGCTCCTGCCCACCTAGAGTTGGTCAGGATTTCAAGGACAAACAAATATGCTTGGAGTCTAAGTGGCAGAACGTGTGTCAGCTGGTCTCTGCTGAGCACCACAGAGCACAGAGCCTCCCTTTGTACATTCTCCCATTTCAGAGAGAATGCTCTTCAGAGGAGAAAAGGAGCCCACCCCGTTTGCCACCCTCCATGCCAACGAGAATCTTCCCAAACCAAGTGGCCCAGCAACACCACGGATGTGGGCTCCAAGGTCAAAAGATGTGTGCTCAGCCAAATCCCTATCCCCTTCTGGTCCAGAGTTTCTTTATCTATAATAAAACAAGGAGATTGAACTAATCCTTTTCAGCTCTAAGTTATGATCCTACGAACCCTTTCAGCATTTTCACTCTTATCCCTCAAGGGGGCAGCCTCAGACACTGAGGCTCTAGGATAAAATGCAAACTCCTCAGGCTGGTTCTGGCTCTGCAGAGCTGTCTCCAATTGCCCTGATCTGTATCTTTCCATTGGACCCAGATGGCTCCAGAGGAGAGAGTTGAGGCAGGTGACTTTGCACAGCCCTACCTCACTTAAATCCAATTCATTTGTAAGTCATGGGCATCACCTTCCTGATGTCATGGTCCTCAAGAACTAGGGACAAACAACAGCCTGCTTCCAAGCTATCTTTCCAGGTTTATTGCACATTTTTTCCTTTCAAGCACTCTATGTCGCAGCCCAACTGGGTACTCCATCTCCCACCTCCACACTTTTGCACAAAGTGCCCCTCATGCCTGGAATGCACTGCCTTCCTAGCTTCCATCTTTTTAGAATCCCTGACTTCTCTTATGACTCAGCTCAGGTGCAGCTAGGTGATACAAGGGATAAAGTGCTGAACCTAGAGTCAGGAAGAGCCGAGTTCAGATCCAGCCTCAGAAACTTACTAACTGTGTGACTCTGGGCTGCCTCAGTTTCCTCATCAATAAAATGGGGTAATAATAGCCCCTACCTCTCCAGATTGTTGTATAGATTAAATTTTTGTCAAATTACTTGGCAAACCTGAAAATGTTCTACAAATGCCGTGATTATTATTTTCTTTATTATATCACCATCTCTTTCAGAAGCCGTTTTGTGGTACTTTGTAACATCCCCCCCAACTCCCCCCCACCCCCTGGTGCTTAGCACTGGGACTGGTTCATAGTAAGTACTTAATAAATGGTTCGGGCCTAACTGAAGGATCCCCTTATCTGTTAATAATCACTCCAACCCCCCAAATTACCATGAATGTACATAATCAACAAAAATTAATTAGAAGTATGCAAGGACTGTGCTTGTTAAACAATGATCACGCTGTTACAACAAACAAAACCACGAAAATAACACCAGGCCATTGAGGAGCTCCAGACAACATGTTCTAGCTGGGGAATGGGGGTGGGGAAGGAATCAAGGACAGCTTCCAGGATGAGATCGCACCTGTGCTGAACCTTCAAGGAGAAGGTGCTCAGCCAGCAACGAGTGAAGCAGTGAGGCAGACCTGTCATCCCTGCTAATGGAGGAGGTCGAGACTAGATAATTGTCTGAGTGTGGGAATTCTGGGCTGAAACAGGCAAGAGGGGACTGAATAGTGATGAGGTCTCCAGCAAGATGGGGCAGGAGGAAACACCTCTTATCTTGGTGGTTTTACTCCTTACTCCTCTCTCCATTATACCTCCTCATCAGCATCCTTCTCTTTTAAGCTCACTGAAGACAGGAACTGTCTTTTGCCTCTTTTTGTATCCCCCATCTCTTGGCACAGAGCCTGGTGTAGTTGTTGCTGAGTCATTTCTCAGTTGTATCTGATTCTTCGTGACCCTATTTGGAGTTTTCTTGGCAAAGACATTGGAGGGGTTTGCCATTTCCTTCTCCAGCTCTTCTGACAGACGAGAAAAGTGAAGCAAGCAGGGTTATGTGACTTGTCCAGGCTCACACAGCTAGTAAGTGCCTGAGGCTGGATTTGAACTCAGGAAGACTCTAGGCCTTAAGCTCTATCCACTTCGCCACCTAGACCTTTAATGACTGACTGATCGAAGGTCTCCATATCGGCGTGTACCTAGCCCTAGTCCACTACTTCACCTAGTATCCCCATCATGATTGACTTCACTTCTGATTCAACTTCCTCCTTCCTGTCCACTCCTCAACACAACCTTGTACCCAACATGTATCCTATCCCACCACCACATCCCCCCACCAATCCCTTCATGCTAACAGGTGACACTAGATACACTATGTAAGGAGAACCTTCGTATGTCAGAGAATCAGTTATATTTGGAGTCAGGTCTGTTTTATGGTGTTTTCTTCCCCTGCCAGAACAGAAGCTACTTGAGGGTTGGGGTTGTCCTGTTTGCTTATATTTTGTATGCCCAGAGCTTAGCACAGCATCTACCAGTTACTAAAGGCTTGTTGACTATGTGTGATGTGTGAATGAGTCCTGACCTTCCCTCTGGGCTGCAAATACATCTCTAATGGCTACAGCCCATCTCCACCCAAAGACCCCACTGCAACCTCCAACACAATATGTCAAAGATGGAGCTCATTATCTTGCCTCAAAACACACTCCTCCTCCTGATCTCACTCTTCCTGTCTTATCGCACCGTTCACTCAACCGTCCATGTTCATAAATGTGAAGCTCTCTCTCCTTTTACCTCTCATATCTGAATAGTCACCAAGTCCTGCCAATTCCTCTCACGTCTGTCACCACCTCTATTTTCACTGCAGCTACACAAGCACAAGCCCTCATTATAACCTGTCTGCCTTCCTGCCTTGTTTCTCTCCTCCCAACAATCTGCCCTTTGTATCACTATCAGAAGATCTTTCTAATGCACAGATCAGGTCATCTCATATCTCTGCTACTGCCTGTTAAGGAAAGTTCAAACTTCAAGGCCCTCCACAATCCAGTCTAATCTCACATTATCCCCTTCCATGTGCTTGGTGCTCCTCCCCAAACAGAAAATTCCTTGCTCCTTGAATAAAGCCTGGGCTCTCCTTGTTCCCTCACATATCACACTTCATTCTGCAACTCCTGTAACTTCCATAAAGGCAGGGGCTGCCCCTTGTTTCTGAATCCTACATCTACCCCTTCCCTAACGCAGTAGTTACTGCGTTACTTAATAAAGTTGGAGAACATATTTGTTACATGTCAAATGAAACAAAGACAAAGAGACAATAGGTGTCAAAGGTCCCTTCAATTTGGTGCTAGATTTCTCAGAAGTTAGGTATGGGTGCGTAAAAGACTAAGGAAATAGCAGATGCTTTGCATCTTGAGTGGATACAGGAAAGCCACAAACACATGACCTTCTTGTGGGCATTTGGACATGATGACTACAACTATAAATTCTCTTGTCTACTGGTTTCCCTTTCTTCTGCCATCTCTTTGCCAAATACTGGAATGATGTACTTATTCACATTCCCCACTATCACAGAGCATACTCTATTAGTTGGGATAGTGCCCTAAGTTTTTATAAACATCCCATGGTAGCAAAAGAGAGCCTTCCATTCAATGGAAAACAGACCTGACTCCAAATATAACTGATTCTCAGACATATGAAGGTTCTCCTTACATAGTGTATCTAGTGTCACCTGTTAGCATGACTTTTTTTTTTTTTTTTGGTCTAGAGACTCTGGATTTCTGATTCCTTGGTTAAAGAGAAGTCCTACTGAGCACACTCCCTCTCCCAACACAGACTGGCAGCTGCATTCTAAGTCGCCATCTTTCTGAAGGGTTACCTGGTGGCAATAAAAAGCTAAGTGATTTGACCAGGATCACAAGACAGTATATGCCACAGAAGGGCCTCAAATTCAGGTCTTTCCTACCTCAGAGGCCTGCTTTCAATTCATGAGGCCTTGCTGCCCTGTGGCATGACTTATGCAAGGTCACTCAACAAACTTATTAGACCCAAGGACCAACCAAAATGCAGGCAAGTACCCATATAAGGAATCTGGGTTTCGCATGGTACTACCATCATCATGAACAAACCTTTACCTCCAAAGTATAAAGTAACAGGGCAAAAGTCAAGTTCTTCCCTTGATGAAGCAAGTACCCATTCTAAGAATACCCTCCATGAGAAAGGTTGCCTGAGGTATTGCCCCTCAGAGATGCTGGGATAAGATTCTCCACTCAGAATACGCATCCAGTGAAGAGTGACATAATATACCTTTGAAGGATTCCATGTATTGACCCTCTTTCCCTACATGAGATGTTAACTATGCCCATAAGAAGATTTCAATATGCGAGTGTTAAGTAAGGTACACTCTACTGAAAGTATGAAAGTCCTAAGAATTTCATCCATGAATTATGTACACAGGATCACCTACAAGGTCACTGTCCCCAGAAGTAATACCACAGTCTGGTTTTAGTAATGACATCCTACAAAGATGCAATCCAATTTTAATCTTGTGTTGCAGATAGCATGGATCATATTTCTGATACATGGTAAGTGTTAAGAAGCAAAAGAACAATAGTAAAACAAGCATGAATGGCTTCTCCAAGGAGACTTTTCCTTGGAACAAAAGTGAATAAATCCTGGTCTTTTTCTAACTCTATGCCTACTCTTCTCCAATATACCATATCTTCCTCTACTGGAAAAAAAGAAAAAACCCAAAACAAGGTCTAAAGGATCACACCCTTCAACAAAGTCTTTCAGATAATTTTTTTAAGGGGTTGGCTAAGAAGGCGACTGAAAAGGCTCTATTTTTTAAAATCAGGAATACTGAGAAACATATGACAAATAAAAAGCCAAAAAACTCCCCCTAAAAACCCCAACCCAAAAAACAAATAAAACCTTGCCATCTCTTCTCTTGCTAGTGTCATTATCACAACATTAAACAGGAGAGCGGCTAGAAAAGCTCTCGGCACTTGATGACATGTGCATAAGAAAGCTATCCTAGGTAAGAGAAGACATAAATTCAGCACTGCAGAGCTGTAAATGCCCTGCTCTTTGGTTCATCACATGCAATTGCTTCATTTTATGTGCATGGTATTTAGCAATAATGGTTCTGCAATTATTTTATTCCAGCTTGCCAAAAGAGGAGGGGAGAATGGTAGAGGAAAGGGATGCCCTGCCAGGGAAATTCAGAAAGATACGACTCCTGACACTATTAAACACCTGCTGGTGATGTAAGTGCCTTCTTCCACAGGACAGGAATACATAAAGAGCCACAGGTACAGTCTCTCCCCCACCGCCTGCCTATGGCTGCACACGCACATGCTGAGGTCAGTGAGGTTGAGGGAGCTGGATGCCTCTAGAATCTCAGAGTTAGTGTAATCCAGGAATGCCCTTTACTTATAATACCCTAAAAGGTCGGCAAGCCAAGGATCACAGGATTTAGAGCTAAATGGCCTCTAATAGTCTACTACTACTACCTTTTTTGAATGTGGAGAAGCAAGAAGGAGGGAAAAGGTCCACATAGGGCTTAATTAACCATAAACAGTGTAGCTCTATGTCCTCTGTTGCTGTTGTACAGTCTTTCAGTCATGTCTGACTCTTTGTGAGCGCATGGACCATACTGTCCATAGTGCTTTCCTGTCAAAGATACTGGAGTGCTTTGCCATTTCCTTCTTGCCCCAGGTCACACAGCTAGTAAGGCTCTGAGGCTGGATATGAACTTGGGTCTTCCTAACTCCAGGTCCACCTCTCTCTCCACTGAGCCACTTAGCTGCCTCCTACGTCCTTCTTTACCTATAAGTAAAAGTCAGATTGTTTTGCATTTAACAGCATCAAACCAACATTTCTTTATTCTATGGCAACTTAAGAAAAAATCAGCTAATCTAAAGTATTTGGGTAATGACAATAACAATCCTTTTCATAGACCCCAAGGAGAAAGGGAGTATGGGGTAGGTGATAAACCAAAGAAAGGGAAGAAGTAAGAAAAGTAAGTATAATTTCCTGTAAAAAGGCTTTAGGTCTTACACAATTCTTCAACTCAGCTTTTACTGGCTTCCAGGTGACTGCCATCTTTATCACCACCAAATGAAGACCAACTACCAATTGATAGGCAGATAAGCCCAAGAACCCTGGTTACAGCAGAACTACCTCCCCTACTCACCACCCCCCACCAGCTTTCCTACCTGCCTGATCCACAAAGTCATAGTCCATTTCCTTTACCATTCCCCTGACTCCCTCCTGCTCCTCAAGCCTCTCTATTCCCTGAAACACAACAATGTTGTAATTAGGTCAATTAATAACCTTACAATGGCCTCTAAGTGTTCAATTAAAAGGAAGAGTCAACTGATAGTGGCAAACTTCACTGCTGTCTTATTTTTAAAATTGTCATGGCCATTCCAACCTTCAGCAATCACCACCCTGATAAATCACAGCAGCTGTGAAACATGGGACTTTCCACCAGTAAAAAGATTACCATACACTGAAAGCTCAGGTGATGCTTAGAACTCTTCAGGAATAAAATATTTTTTAATTAAGGTTAAAGTACATTTTCTTGACAGAATAACATTGCACAGTTAATAGTGCAAATATAGCAAAGTGTAAACATAAGTCATAGACATCACCCTCATGATGATATTGGTCCTCTTCAAAAATAAAGGACCACCACCAACAAATTTTACATGTACCAGGAAACCAAAAAATCCATGTGACTCACTTCATTGTGATAGCCACTTTACCAGGGTGGTCTAGAACCAAACCACAAGTTTGGTTCTGTATCTGAGGTGTGTCTGTATAGAGTTCATCATAGACTGAAGCAACTCTCCCAATCAGCTAGGAACTTCTGAAAGATAACACACAGTCTTTCACACTCCCTTTCTACGGGTGAATACCATGGTGAAGAAGCTTCAGATGCAGGAAACCCTGTACCCTAGTTCTGGATCTATCATTCATTAGCTGTGTGACCTTAGGAAAACCTTTTAATGACTGGGTTTTCTAACTGTTGGAGTTAATATTCTCAGTTCCATTCTCAGTTCCACCTACCTCACAGGTCTGGATCAAGTTATCAAATGAGGTCAGAGTCATGTAGGCAGGATTTAGATCTTTAGTTAAAAGATCTATAAAAACTATGTATTATTACTACTCAGAGACTCTTCTCCTCTGTCCAATCCCGTGCATGTTTTCCTCACCTGGATCTGCTATTTCGTTTTGTTTTTTAAAAAATAAGCACAAATGGCTGAACTGCTGCAAAGGAGTCTGACAAAATCAAGTGTTACATATTTATCACTCTGTTATTGACAGCTGAAGGCAAAGCCAAGGCTGCTGGGCAAAAAAACAGTTCTCTCAAATATGCATGTCAGCAAAATTGCTCTTTTAAGGGAAAGAGGAAAACCGACCAACATAAAAAAATTGTCCCTGGGCCTCTCTATATAGGAACTACAGTAAAGCTAGTCTTTTCCTCACACATCAAACAGCAAAAACAAAAGCAAAACCCCAGACATTTCTATAGCACTTTTCATACACTACCTCATTTGAACCTCACTGATATTATTAAGCCCATTTACAGATAAGGAAACCGAGGCTTGGAGATGTTAAATATCTTGCCCCATTGTTGGATTTGCCCCCCACATCTCCCTGATTCCCTTCCACACTCTGTTCACTATCCTGGCCAGCCTCACCAGGGATGGAGGTTTCCTCTTTTTTAAAAAAAAAATTCTTTTCTACAACACAAACTTCATTAATGACCCAGAGATCGCAGGCATCGTTGTTTATGGCATCCTTAAAAAGGAAAATCCATCTCAAAGCTAAATTGCAGTAAGTTAATTACATATTCTGGTTGACAGCAGAAATATTGAGTGAGAGAATGCTTTCATGAGCCATCAAGTGAGAAGCAGAGGAAGCCCTTCCCCAAAACTGGCAGATCCTGGGAATGACAAAGAAATGAGTCCTGAAGGTTTATGGCATCTGGTTTTCAGAGAAAGGCAATATTGCCTATATTCATCTATCCATCCACCCACCCACCCACATTTTCTCTGGGGGTGCGGGTTTCCTCAAACAAGGGCTCTGGAAACAACTCTATTTTATGGGCTCAGCCTTATGCCAAGGTAGGGGAACCATTCATCTACAAAGCATGATTTCAGAAGTGCTGAGAAGGTCCCCAATCTCATCCTCTCCACCATGCCCCTCCCACAAAATGACCCTACACTCTCTGGTATAAAATAACTAAAATTTCATCACTAGAGCTTTGTTATTTAGGCTAAGATTTTGATCCCTGTAAAATACAAATAAACCTAAGGAAAGGTTAACACTTAAGGCTGTCAGGAGTTAATTGTCCTTTAGTGTGAATGAGTTCCAGGTACTTACCTGAATACATCTTTTAAAAGAGGGTGAGATTATTTAAAAAAAAAAAGATGAGAACATGAGGGTACTGGGTTCATAGCAACAGCACCAAGAGAACTAGGAGTACCAAAGACAATACTATTTCCCTTACGACTTCCTAGGACCATCAAGGTGGAAGAGGCTCTAGTAACAGGGTTTATTCAGATTCCTGTGGGCTCGCTGCCGACAGGTGCAGCAGACCTTCTGGGTTTGACCTGATCTAGAGGAGTACAGATCCTAGTTTGGGCTGAAATAAGATACTAATAGTAATTACTAGCACTCATTTATCTCACAATTTTGTAATTAACTTGTGAGACAGGTAGCACAAGAATGATCCTCACTTCACAGAGAGAGAAGCTGAGGCTCTGCAAGGTTCAACAAGCTGCCCAAAACTCTAGCGAATCTGAAGGCAGGTCTCTTGACTCCAGATTTGGCACCCTAAATGAGCCTCAGACAGCAAGCTCACTGTTTCCCAAATCTCGTGGCACCTGAAGGATATCTTTGTGGAAATCATGCCCAAATGGAGTGACACAAAAGCTTTCTTGTTCACCTCACTGTAATACAGCCCAAATCTCACCTTCTTCCTTCATTTTCACATGACACTTGAACGCCATGACATCACCTCCCTGATGTCACAGTCCTCTTTGAGAACAAAGGACAACCAACGTTTTCAGATAAAGGTTGCCGCTACCATCTGACACTGCATAAAATGCCCAACCACTGAGTCTTCCCTTCCAGAAACCTGTTTAATGCTATGGGCCAAGCTGTAATAGTTACTCAAGCAGGACAGTGATTGACTAGTAGGTGTTCTGGAATCATAACAGTACTCCAAAGGGAAACAGCCTAAGGAGAGTCTCAGCACATTTCCCACCTTAGGAGAAAAGATAATGAGGAGGAGTCTTAAGTGAAAAAGAATATGCCTCCCTATAAGCAACAACCTGGGAGAAAAGTATGAAGTGTCAGGAAGCTATCCCTGGGAACACAAAGGGTTGAGGCTGAACAGATCCTGGAATCCACCAAATGTTTTTAGCTGCACTGATGTCAGTGAATTACAGAAATCTGATGGAGGTCAAGCTCATGGATTTCTAAAAGAGTCATGATCCAGGGAACCCAAGGTATGAAGGAATCTAACCAGAACCTTCTCCCACATGAAGGCACACACTTACCTGAAATAAAGTAATCTAACCAGTCCTACCTTATTAACTTGTCAGTCCCTCTGATTAGACATCCACCAGTGTCTCCAAATTAGCTGCTTTCCAGAAATGGGAAGGCAACAAATCTGAAAGATCTCTGGAGTTATTTTCTTTTAAAAAAAATTTTTATTAATATTTTCTGTTTCTACATTGTATAAATTTCTCAATAAAATCTTCTCCCTCGAGCCATCCTTTATAACAAAAAAATAAAAGAGAGAAAAGTTAAACAAAATCACTCAGCACAATACAAAAAAAATCTGGGATTATATACAGTTTTACAACGTTACCCATCCCATAGGCCCTCAGCTCTGTAAAGGAGCACAAGAAGGTGCATTTTCATGTCTCTTCTTTGCAGCCAAGCTTGGTCATTATAATTTCTAATGTTCTTTGTCCACTCATTCTTTCCATGAACAATCTTATATTCATTCACATGTGTATGTACACACACATACATGTATGCATACATATTACATATTATATATACATGCATGGTTTTCCTGTCTCTGCTTACTTCATTTTTGCATCAGTTCATGTCTTCCCATGCTTCTCTGTATTCACTATATTCATGGTTTCTTGCAGAACAATAATATCCATTACATTTATTGTACCACAATCTGTTAATCTAATCCTCAAACAATCTACTTTATGTCCAGTTCTTTACTGCTACAAAAAAGTCGAGCTATCAGTATTTTGGTGTATACAGAGACTTTCTTTTTATTAATTTACAAACGAAGAAAGGACTTAGCCTCAGAACTGCAATTAGTCATGGGCACATTCCAATGTAGTGGGAAAAGCCATTAAGAAGACAAAATTATGCAATCAAAGGTAACTTTCTAGAAAACCAGAGAGGGGAAAAAGAGTTGATTATCACAGGATCCTATGAAAGGAACCTTAGATATCCTTCAGAGATATTTCTACTAAGTTAGGATATATGGATAAAATGTTCATGTCTATTTTAAGGATATTTCTATGTAAAGAGTCCATGCTGGACATTTCTAATCTGAGTACTCTTGCCCCTGGAAAACTACAGTGACAAACTGTTATCTTTTATTTGCCCTTTTCTCTTTACTATGAAAATCAGTCCATTTAAAATTTTTATTTATGCCTTTTCTATGTACATGAGTCATTTCCAGAGCTGCTATCTCCTCCACCCCCACAATGAAATTGACCTTGTGATAAAGAAAAAGAACTCAGCAAATACAATTTTCTGGCAGAGTGTAAAGTACTCTACCCCAAGAGTATCACAATTTTCTGCCGTAAGGAGGGACATGCATTTTATACATGGTCTAGGGGCAAAATTGGTCATTCAAATTTCTAAGAGTTCAATTTCATTTTATTATTTCTTTCATTTACATTTTTGTAGGAATTGTGTGCATTACTCTCTTGGTTCTGCTTACATTTGTGTCTCCATACATTCCCTTTTCCAATTATGTGTCATTCATTACACTACTCTCTCTCTATCCTTGAAAAACTTTCTCCCACTCCTCTTTTGGCTAAGAAATCCTGCCCAGCTTTTCAAGTTCAGCTCAAATGCTACAACATGAAATCTTCTCCCATTTTCCTCAGTTGATTATGATCTTTTCCTCAAGGACCTCCCATGGTCCTTTCACTGTAGTTCTTTTATGTACTTAACATAAAATTTTTGCACTGTTTTATATATGGTTATTTATGTATATTTTCCATCCCTTCTACTAGAATCTAATTTCCCTGAAGGAGCTAAACTTTGTCTCTACTCCTGTGTCCTACATAAAACAGCCATTTCACAGAATCAGAACATTTCAGAATTGGGTCAGGAACTTCATCAGCAATTCATCTCCTCCAAACTAAGAGAAATGATTATTTTTCTCTTGTATTACTAATTATTGAATCAGAACCAAGGTTTTCCCCCTTTTCTACTTCCTCATCCAGAAATCAACCACTGTAGGAAATCCTTCTCAAAGACTTACCCAAGTTAAAGATCTGATCAAAGATAGTAAAAGAAATTCTAGATTTAGGCTAATGGGTAGATTCATCCAAGGAGGACCTGAGTTCAAATCTCACCTCAGACACTTAACACTCACTAGCTGTGTAGCCAGCAAGTCACTTAAGTCATCTCCAGACATCCTGACGAATAAATATCTGGTCACTGGGTTCAGATGGCTCTGGAGGAGAAGTGAGGCTGGTGACCTGCACAGCCCTCCCTCACTCAAAACAAAGTCAAGTGCAAGTCACATCATCATTTCTCTGATGGCACGGTCTTCTTCGGCAATGAAGGACAAACACATACAATTCCTCCAGCTCATTCAGTTTACTCAGACTGGTCTGGGAAAATGTAAATTCTTCCTTTTGTCCGATAGATGATATGGAAATTGCTAAATGCCTTTGACCAAGACTTGGGTGATTCAAGGTACCCTCAAGATCCTCATTAAATTACCCAGAAGCTATGTCTCCCTAACTCTTTAAAACATTACAAACCCATAGCCCTCAAAAGCATCTTCACCTCGATCCTGCTTTAAGACCTCCAATTCAAGGGGACCCACCTCCTCCCCCCAGACAGTTCATTCTACTTCTGAACAGTGCTAATTATTGGGAAGTCTTTTTGACATCAAACCTAAAATGTCTCTTGGCAACCTCAAACCACTGTTTCTAATTCTGTCCTCTGGGATCAAAAAGAATAAGTACAAATCACCTTACATAAGACCTCCCTCAACCACTTGGAAGACTGCCACTGTCACCCCCCACTACCACCCTTACCCCCCCAACTCTTCTCCATTTCAGTCTTAACTTCTCCCTATCCCTTCAACCCAGCTTCACATTGCATAAATTTAACATTTTCTACATCATCCCTATATATGCCCTCTTGGAGAATCTTCACTTTTTTAATGCCCTTTCCAAAATACGGTGCTAAGAAGAGAACACAACAATCCAGATGTGTTCTAACCAGGGTGGAGGATTACGCAGCTCTTAGTACTTACTACCAGAAGGTGGTTCTCTCCAAGTCCAGCCCAAGACCACATCAGCTTCACTGGCTATCTATCTAATCACACTATTAACTCACGTGGAGGATACAGCCTACTAAAATCCAAGGTCCGTTTTTAGATAAACTGCCGCCTCACCATACCTCCCTGATTCTGTACTTGTGAAGCTGCTAAACTCAAGCACAAGACTTTACATTTATCTCTATTAAATTTCAGCTTATTAGATTTGGCCCAATGTTGTGGCCTGTCCATTTTTCTGTGTCCTGACTGTATCCTGACTAAGTGTTAGCATTCAGTGAATCAACAACTCAATTTAACTCCAATTCTCTTGACAAATGCCTTTATTAAGACATTATCATTGGGTCCCATAAACTCTATCCTGAGTAAAAGCTTTTAGCTGAGTACATGGTGTTCATCAATATATCAGGCTAGCACATGAAATCACAGTATACTGACTTTTTGTTTTTCCCCAAAATCAAATGCCCAAAGCAAAAATAATAGATATGTTATCTCTGTTTCTGTCTCTCTCCTCCCCTCCTCCCAATCACCCCACCCTTCTTCCCCATGGTTTACAGCTATGTGACCTGTTACGTCCACATTTAGAAAATACAAGTCCTCTACAGACAGAGAAGAAAACTGCACTTCAGGGTAATTTTAAACAACTATGTGAAGCAGATTGACTGGATGGTTTCACTAGCAAAAATGAAAATGAGGAACTTCTTTTCTATTTGAGTACAGCAGTGCAGGGAGAACACACCATATCGCCCACACCGGAACACTTCCCTTCATTTTCTGCTTCTGGAGTTTTTCAAGTGTAATTCCCCAGCTGACTCTCACCTAAAACCTCTTTTTCTTCAGAGGCACATTCAACAAACATTTATTTAGCACCTACTATGCACAGAGCCCTTGGAAAGCATTATAGTTTAGTTCTTGGTTAAGACATACTCCTTATCTTCAGGCAGTTTGGAAACTAGTTTCTTCATTAGCAATCAGCCTAGTTCAGTTCAATTGAACAAGTTCATGCTATGTACAAGCTTGGGAATACAAGGAAAGTATGACTCAAGGAATCTATAATTTAATGGGGGATGGGAAGAGGGAAAGGGTAGTGCTAATGTGCTATTGATACTGTGCCTCTCTGTATTATTTCAAGAAGCTTTGCCTGATTCAGATGACAGCTAGTCATCATCTTCTTGGTGCTTACATTAATTAATACTATGCCAATTGGCACTTGTTGAGATACACTTGGTCCAAATATAGATTATACCACCTCACCGCCATTTTCTGACTTTTATAAAATCGCAGTGTTGCCTCTTACCATGCTCCTAGTACTCATTTTTTTATCATAATTGCTCTCTTTGTGACAAATATGAGGGGAACAGAGATGATAAAAATGACTAAAGCATCTCTGAAAGAAATGTAAAATAAAAAAAACCCTTTCACAGTAAACATTTTTTGATATATGATATTTTTGTATAATTGCTGTTCAGGATAAACTTATGGGGGGGGGGGTTTCCTCTCCTCAAAGAGATCTCATCTTTGATATAAGGCCTACATCAGGATCAAACAGTCTTCCTCTGGCATGCTCCCTCTGACTAGGCTCTAAATGACCTGAGGGTGAAGAACCTGTATCATACTTCCTATGGTTATGTTTGTTGACTTGACTTACACTTTTCCTTTGAGATTATCTCCCATTTACTCTACATCTTGTATATACATAAGTGTTTGCATCTTATCTCTCTGTCCCTCCCCCCATCCCAAAAGGGGAGCTGCTAAAGGACAAATTTTTTCTTTCTCTGTATCCCCAGCACTTAGCATAATAACTGGCACATTAAAAGTTCTTAGTAAATATGCATTGACTGACTAAATGTTCTAAAATCAGCACAGCTAGAGGATGCTCCTTAGGATGAGCCCTTAAAACATTTCTGGGACTCCCTTAGGTGGGAGACAGTAAGTAGATTAAGGAGCTACTGCAGTCTAATGATACCCTGGGAGATCAATCTACAAATACTTACTTTTGCGTACAGACTCTCCTTAGTTTAGATTTCCTCCAGGGGCTTCCTATCTTAGAGTAAACTGAGAACACCGTCTGCTAGGACACCAGGGAGTGGGAGTAAGGAAGACAAATGTTTCAAAACTGTTACTGCCTACTCTTTTCTGGAAAACCTCCAGAACCCAGATAGTATTTCTTGATAAATTGACTTCCATGGTTGTTGAGATTCATGATCTCGTCCATCCAGTACTCCTTTCATTCACAACTGCTGTAATCATAATTCTTCTAGGTCTTTTCATTCTTCTCAATACTTGTGCCCATTTTTCCATAAATCAACCCATAGGATCCTAGATCAAGGATCACTAGAGCAGAGCAAAGATTCAGAACTAGAAGGGACATTAGAGATCCATATAGTCTAAGCTTCTCTTTTACAGATGAGGAAACAGAGGCCCAGTGATCTTGAATGACTTGCCCAAGGCTACATAACCATGGCAGAACTAGGGTTCCAAATCCAGCAATCCTTCCATTATATAGATTGGCTGGTGGTGACGAAGACAAATATTTATGATATACAAAGTTCAGATCTTCTGAGAACTCTACAAGATTTTGACCTCTTTTCTTGGTACTGAACTGCATTTTTATTCAATTCCCCAGTAATAACGTACATGGACTTTGAAGGAACTCTTTTGGAGTTCTCTTTTTTTTTGTTGTTCAGTTGTTCCCAAATTTTTCTGACGACCATTTGGGGTTTTTTTGGCAGAGATGGATTGGAATGGTTCTTCTTCAGTTCATTTTACAGATAAAGAATTGAGGAAAATAGGGTCAAGTGACTTACCCAAAGTCACATAGCTAGCGTCTGAGGCTGGATTTGAACTCACGATGATGAGTCCTTCTTGATTTCAAGCCTGGTGCTCTATCCACTGTGCCAACTTCCTGCCCCCTTTCTATTTCCTTATCTTCTGTAATTGATGGTAGTGCCTAAGTTTCAGTTCTTTTCATGCTAGTGTGTTGGCTTACACTAGCCATCTGTACGACAAGGAGAACTAAGTGTGCCTTCCATATTTTTTCTTGCCCCTGGAAGCACCCTCAATAAGTGTTTCCCTCTTCAAGGGAAACCTGTGAGCTCTTTCCTTTTAGCTGTGACATTTTATGCTTTCTGCTTTCATTAGTGCCAAATACGTTAGTGATATGGTTTCATTCCTTCATTAGTGTGCCATGTTGAAAGACAAAGATCACACATGAAGAAGGCCAACAATTAATGTTTGCAGTTCCTTACTGACTACTGACTACTTTTTTCATCCATCTGTCACCAATACTATGGAAACTTCACAACACTGAGGGTCACTTTGCATTTTTATTTGGCCACAATATTCTTTATTTAGCAGTCTAGCTGCTGGTGACATGTCTTCAAATTTATCTAGATTGATCCTATCACGTTATAATCCATCAGACAAAATCACTCCCATACCACAATGGGGAGTCAGAAGGATTTCGAGGAGGATGTCTGATGTAGAGGATGAAAAAAACTTGAGAACTTAGTAGTTGTACCTACCAATTCTGTGTTTCATTTACATACAATATAAAATGATGTTAAATGTACATATATAATATTGACTGAGATTAACTATAAATATATAGTATTAAATTAAATATAAATACACAGATATAAATAAAACTAACTTGGCACTTACTTACATACTCTTGTATTATAGGTATTTTTATACCTAACTTAGCTCCTCTGTAGACCATGAACCACATCCCTCATGAAAAGGATAAAAATTTTATCCATACAGCTGCCAGTGATTTTTCCTAGGTGCAGATCCAACCACACCATTCCCCTAACTCAATAAACTCCAAGGCTCTCTATAGAAATGTCTCCATTTAGATTTTAAAGACCTTTACAACTTGGCCTCAACTTATCTACTGAACCATACTGCACATTACCCTCAGTCCCATACTCTGCAATCTAGCCAAATTGGCCTTCTCTCTATTTCTCATACATAATACTCCACACCTCTAATCTCCATACATTTATGCTGGCCATACAAGTTCAGTTAAGGTGGAGATCATGGCAGCCAAGAAAAGAACAATTCAGAGGAGGCGGGACTTGACCCACTGGGCCCTAGACTATGACTTGAACTTACATTACAAGATCTATGCAGAGACCTCCGGGGCAGAGTTCCCAGCAGGGAGGATCCCAGAAACCTCAACCTACAAGGGACAAAGAAAGCTCCATAGGTTAGTGTGGGAGGGCTTTCCCAACTGGGTGAGAGGGGACCGGGGTTCCTGTCGGCAGCAGCAGACTGTAGGCAGCCACAGTGGCCCCAAAGCAGCCTGGGTCCATAGTCCAGGCAGTTCAGCTTAAAGACTCTGGGGAGCAGCTGATCTAAACCTCAGCCTTCGGTGACAACCCTGCCCCGACCCAAAGCTGGGGCTGGGGTGGGGGTGGGGGGTGGGAATCGAGCAGTTCAGTCCAATCTCAGCTTTGAAAACAATACTGGGGAGAGAGGAGGCAACAGGACCACCCTCCTAACAAAGGATTCAGAAGTCAAGTAACTGGCAGAGAAAATGCCCAAAAAATGGGGGGTAAAAAAAAGGCCATAGAAGGTTACTTTTTTGGGAACAGGTGTCTCCCATCCTTTCAGTTGAGGAAGAACAAGGCTTACTGTCACAGGAAGTCAAGGCGTCTGCCTCCAGGGCCTCCAAATTAAACTAGACTCAGGCAATAAAAGAGCTTGAAAATCAAGTTAGCAGCTTGCCAAAGGAGAACCAAAAAAATGCTGAGGAAAATAACACCTTTAAAAAGAGACTAATTCAATTGGAAAAAGAGGTCCAAAATGCCAATGAGAAGGAGGCTTTAAAAAGCAGAATTAGCCAAATGGAGGAGAAGGTTCAAAAGCTCACTGAACAAAATAATTCTTTAAAAGAGAGAATTGAGTATCTACCTAAAACCTTCAGCAAGCATTATATGCAATGGGGATAAGCTAGATGTATTTCCAATAAGGTCAGGGGTGAAACAAGGATGCCCACTATCACCACTATTATTCAATATGGAACTAGAAATGTTAATGGTAGCAATTAGACAAGATAAAGAAATTGAAGGAATAAAAATAGCCAAAGAAGAAACTAAGTTATCACTCTTTGCAGATGATATGATGATATACTTAGAGAATCCCAGAGATTCAAGTAAAAAACTACTTGAAATAATAAACAACTTTGGCA
>CM053771.1:133725774-133745438 GCA_028658325.1 Potorous gilbertii | reverse complement strand
AAGAGGAAGTTGTCTCTATCTAAGAGAAGAATGCTTCTCCTTTATATACTACCCTGCCCCCCCATGCCAAAGCACTTCTGATCTTCTAGGACAGTAAATCCTCAACCTGAAGGAGATCTATGGATAGATTTCAGGGGTCTGAAAATTTGGATAGGGGAAAAAATAACAGTTATTTTCATTATTCTCTAACTGAAATTTAGCATTTCCTACAATTATTTAAAGAAACAGGGGTCCATAGGCTTTACCAGACCACCATCAAAATGGATCCATGACAAAAGAAAGGTTAAGAACCCCTGCTCAGGAGAAGGCAGGGGAAGGAAGCCACCCCAATATTCAGATTCCCTACCTTCCTATGAATCAAAGCATGAATTATATAAAAGAAAACACAGCTGGATGCAAAATACTTCATTTTTTGCAACTGCTTTTGCTCAAAATACAGAACACACCCAAAATAACTGCATCAAAAAAATTATTTTGCTAGATCACATTAGAACAGTGACCACTGGGAGGCACTCAGAAATGAAAATTCTGAAACAGCATCTATTTATCATCAAATTGTGAGTTCCACATCCCTGTGGAGGGAGTATACTGAAGAGAGTGGGCCAAGTAAAGATCTGATGAGGTTTTAATTGTACAGGTGGGAAGGAAATATAAAAGAATCCAGATGGAACAAGGCCAGATTTACAACAAAAGTTGAAATCATGCTGACCTTAGAGGAAGGGCAGGGTGTGTAATTGGCAAGGCAAGGACAAAAGTCCCATGGGGAAACTGTTACTGTACCCCACTTACTATCCAAAGGAAATGGTATCTCTTCAATTTGATTGGCATCTCCTTAACAGCAGGAGCTGTTTTCTGCCTTTCTTTGTACTACCAACTCAAACAACAATGTCTACACAGTAGTAGTACATGTTGAATTGACTTTCCAGCTAGAAGCATGACACTATCATAATGAACTGCCTCCAATCAGAAACTGAAAACAAAACATGGCAGTTGCTGTCTTACTGGACTGCAAAGAGTGGAACAAGGAACGAATGGATGCAATTGTAGGGAGGCAGATTTCAGATCCCTAAGAAAACATCTAACAGCTGTTCAAAGATGGAATGGGCTGGTTTAGAAAGAAAGGGATTCCCCTCTCACTGGAGAGAGATCTTCACGCAAAGGCCACTGAGGATATCATAAAAGGGGATCACGGTTCAAAAACAGCTTACATTAAATGTGCCCCCTTCTTCTCTGAGTCTGTACAGCACTCAAATTGATATAGTGGGATTTGGGAGTCTGAAGCAAGTGAACAAAATTCCTTGAGGGACTTCTCCTTCCTATCTATTCCCCAGAAGTCAAGAATGGGCCAACAGGCCCATAAAAGTAGCACTAGACATAAATCCCTAAAAGACCCTCATCAGCTTCCATGTATTCAGAGATCATCTCACAGAATTACAGCATCTCTCTGTCAGGAGAGCTCTCTATGTAAATGACTCAAATTGACAGACAGATACCACACCACTAAGGTGCATACTCCCAAAGAGATCAGAGACAGCAAAAGAATGCATTAGCACAAAAATATTTATATCAGCTGTTTTCATGGGGGCAAAGAACTGGAAATTGAGGGAGTATCCAACCATGGAACAGCTGAACAAATTATATGTGATGTAAAAATGACAAAGGGAACGGTTTCAAAGATTTGTATGAATGGATGCAGAGTGAAGCGAGCACAACTAGGAGAATGACTTATACAATAACACTGTAAAGACAAACAACTTTGAAAGATTTAAGATCTCTGATACAATGACCAACTATGATGAGGAAGCATATTAGTAATCTCCTGAAAAGAGGGAATGGACTCAAAGTCCAGAATGAGATTATCAAGATACAGCCAATGTGGGAATTTTATTTCTTGACTCTTGCAAATAATCAAAGATTTTGTTTTCATTTTTTCCCTCACTTTTAAGAGAAGAGGGAGAGATGGGAAGAAGAATCAGTTATTGGAAGGAAACTGAAACATTTCTGAAATATACAGAAGAGAATTAAAGGAAGCCCAGAAGGGATCACAAACAGGATAGCTTTGAAAGATGCATGTTGAATTTATTATATTTAAAAGGAAAACCAAGTCATATATAACAAAGATTTCCAGTTTTATGTACAATCATGTTTCTATTCTATTGTGTACATGAAAATATCTGCTTTGAGGGATGCTTTTAAATTTAAAAAAATCCTTCACTAAAAAACCATCTATTTATATAGACTGACTCTTTCCCCTGACTTTCAGTCCCATATTAATTCAATTCAACTCATTAATTCAATTGAATTCATCAATTATCTATTTAGTACATGCCATAAAAAGGTCAAATACTGAAGTTAAAGCCTAAATACTTTGGCTACATAATGAAAAGACAGGACTCATTGGAAAAGGCCCTGATATTGGGAAAGACTGAAGGTAAAAGAAAATGCAGAAGATGAAATGGATAGATAGTATCATGCAAACAATGAACATTAACTTGGACAGACTTTGAGAGATGGTGGAGGGTAGAAGGGCCAGCCTGGCATGCTATGGTCCATGGAGTCACTAAGAGTCAGACACAACTGAATTATTGAACAACAGTTTACTTTTTCCCCAGAACTCTGAGGAGCACTGGGAATGCAGAGATAAAAATTAATACAGTTTCTGTCCTCAAGTTTAAGTCCTGCTGAGGAGAAATAACATACACACAGAAATATAAATGTAAGATTTATACAAAGTAATGGGTGGGGGGGGCTGACAATTGGGGGAGGGATAAAGAACAATGAATTATTTTCACTTGTATGACATTTAGGTATCTCACACAAGCTTCCCCATTTCTATCAATGGCCCCACGGTCCTTCCAATGACCCAGTCGTCCTCCGGTCTTCTTTCTCCCTTACAATCACCTGACAAGCCCACTCCATAGCCTCACCCTCCTCCATTCCCTTTCCTCCACTCACACAACTTCTACCCTCATTTAAGCCCATATCACCTCCCACACGGAATCATTGCAGGAGTTCTTATCTTAGGGTCCATGAACTTCACTTAAAAAAAAGTTAACCATTTCAATATATTTGGTTCCTTTGAAATGCTATGCTGTTGTTCTTTTAAATTTTACGCATTTAAAAATACTATACTGAGAAGGGATCAAAAGACTTCACCAGGCTGCCAAAAGGGATCCATTCCATGATCCAAAAAAGATTAAGATCCCTTAGGCTACTGGAATGGCCTTCCAACTGGTCTCTGCCTCCAGTTTCTCCTTTTCCCCATGCATCTTCCACACAGTTGCTAAACTGATGCCTGGTATTTAAAGCTTTCCATAATCTGGTTTTCATGTGCTTTCCCAGTCTTGTTTCTTATACTTCTCTTCACACACTCCTCTCTAGTCAAACTAATCTGTTAACCTCCCCACCCCCAACACAATATCCACCTGACATTCAAACGAGTTCCATATCCAGAATTTACTTTCTCCTTATCTCTATGTCACTCAATCCCTAGCTTCCTTCCAAAGGATAACTCAGCTGCCCCATCCCACATTAGACCTTCCCCACTTGTTTCCAGCCTTATTAAACATTACTCCCCTCCCTACACACTGTAGAATCCAGTCAAACCAGCCTTCTTAACACATATTTCTGTCTCTGTACTTGTGCACAATCTCCTGTTTGGGGAAGGTTCTCCTTCCTCAGCTCTGTCTCTTATAATTTCTAGTTGCCTTCAAGACTCAGCCTAAGAGCTACCTTCAACATAGACATCCTTTTCCTGACAAACACCCTGAGGCCAGCTCACAGTGACCTCTCCCACAAAATAACTTTGTATTTGGTTTGTATATGATATGTATGTCTTACAACACGCCCCCACCCCAACAGAATCAAAGTTCTTTGAGAGCAAGGAGCATTTTTACCCTTTGTAACCCCAGTGTGTAATGCAGTACTTGGCACACAGTAGGGGTTTACTAAGTGTTTGATTCCTTGGCTTTGTTTCTTTCATATCAACGTAGCACCTCAAAGGCAATGTTGGCTTTACTCTTGTCAGGGAAGCAGCTAGACGGCACAATAAGATGGCACAAGAGTGCTGGCCCTAGAGTCAGGAATCAAATCCGACTTCAGACAAGCACTAGTTGAATAAAAGCACCTCTATCCACCTCGGCCTCCTCATCTGTAGAATGGAGAGGGGCTCCTGCCCTCCCAGGGTTGTCACGAAGAAATCAAACATTTGTAAAGCTCTTTGAAAACCCTGACATGCTACCTAAACGTTAGCCATTGTTGTTACCTAGAAGAATGCCTTGCACGTAACATGTTACTGTTCAGCCATTCAGGGACATACAACTCTTCATGACCCCATGATGGGGTTTTCTTGGTAAGGTTACTGGAGTGGTTTGCCATTTCCTTCTCCAGCGGATTAAGGCAAATAGAGGTTAGGTGACTTGCCTAGGGTCACACTATTAGTAAGGGTCTGAGGCTGTATCTGAACTCATGTCTTCCTGACTCCAGACCCAGCACTCTATCCACAAAGCCACCTAGCTGCACATAGCAAAATTTAACAAATGTTTGTTGAATTGAGTTCATGGGTGGCCTTCATCTAGAGAATGGTGCCACAGGCCACAAAGGGTCCAAAGAAGCAAAGGAAACCACGTGGGTAGGTTAGGGTATAATTTAAAAACTAAAGATAACTTGAAAAATGCAGCTATAAACAGATAACTCCTTTAGGAACACTACTATACAGAAGACAAGGAAGGCTAAAATCCTGTAGCAGAGGAAATGTGAAACACATGCCAAAAATTAAGGATTCAGTCAGGAAGCAAGTTAAGAGCAATCAATATAAGGCCCTCCACTTTTAAAGGTTAACTATCTTATGATATTTGTTCAGTAGCTTCTGGCATATATGTCTGGTTTCAGGACTGCTGTCAGATTTCTATTGGCTACTAGCCATTTTAGACTGGCTCTAAGATTGGAATTAAAAGAATAGTCAGATCCGTGGAACTTAAATTAGGTTCTTGTTATTTGAGAAGCAACATGGCGTGGTGCTTAGGCTACCCTTGGGATCTGAAAGGACTTGGTTCAAGTCTTGTCTTTGCCACCACCAGCTATGTAGTCATGGTCAAATCTCTCTCTAAGGCTAGATAAGTAATGTTATAATTGTTCTATCTGCATGGGGAAAGGAGTTTCTACATCAAGGAATTCATTACTATGAGGACATCACAGATCCAAATAACAACAAAAAAAATCAATTTATTACTTAGGAGTATACAATTTGGAACTAGACCATCAAATACAACCATGTCTTTTATAAAAGATGCGATTTTGTTGTTGAGTTGTTTTTCAGTCATGACCAACTTTTCATGACCACATTTGGGGTGTTCTTGGCAGAGATACTAGTGTTTTGCCATTTCCTTCTCTAGCTTATTTTTTACAGATAAGGAACTGAGACAAACAGAGTTAAGTGACTTGCACAGGGTCACCTAGCTAGTAAATGTCTAAGGCCAGATTTGAACCCAGAATGATGAGTCTTCCTGACTCCAGGACAGGCATTCTATCCACTGTTCCACTTAGCCACATCTTACAAAAGATGGAAACCAAGGCCCAAAGATATTATTTGATTTGTCCAAGGTGTGACCTGCCTCATCTTGGTGGACAAACCAAGGCTTAAGATGGTGCCCTGCCTCCCACATATTCTCATAGTAGGCTCCAGCTTCATGATGGGTGAACTGCTGAAGGATTTTTTTGACATCCCTGCCACCAAGTCCCCAACCAAGCTTATCAGCTCAAAGGGCACCAACCCTTCCAGTTCCCACTGCTTCTGGTACAGAAGGGAGGACTCAGCTTACAGGCCCTGGGGGCAGGGGAAAGAGTGGGAATGGGAGGGGAGAGAGGGTGGAAGCAAGAAAGGAGTGGCTAGATATGAACCTCAATCCCTTTCCTGGGGCCAGGCTCCACAGCTCTCTTAGTAATGACTGAGCTACAATACGAACCCCAACACCCCACACCTCTCTTTCTCCATCCTTCATAAGAAGCTTTTGGCTTTAATTTGACTGAATTATCATTTAATTTTTGTGATCTCCTCAATTCTGTAGCTCCTCACCTCATTCTCTGCCTCAGCTGTTTTGTGTTCAAGTCGAAAGAAAGTCTAAAAAATCCTTCTGTGAAAACCCTGTGAGATCAGCACTGTGTTTCTGCTATACTAAAATAGTCACTCCTCCAATTGTTTAATACCACCAATCCAAAAAAACCACCTAGCAATTATGCCAGTTTTTTTCCTATCCAGAGCAGCAAGTTTTCTGGCTCTGCAAAGGTGTTGTAACCTCTCAGGGTACTTACTAATAGAGGTAGGAAGTGTGGTGGGAAGCCTGGGCAACCTAGAGCTCTGCCACTAACTCACCATATGACCACAGCCAACTCATTCACCTTTGTTTCCTTGTCTGGAAAATGGAGGAGATAGACTGAGGAACCTTTAGGGTCCCTTCCCAGCTCTAATATTCCAAGACTGAAAGTTTAAGACCAAAGGTGATGGTTTTTTCTGTGACCTATTTCAACTTTTCAATTCAATTCCACAAGCAGTCACTACATTCCTATTGTGTGTTTGCCAGGCACCATGGCAGGTCTTGCGGATAAGGATGGAGACCACAGCTACGACTTCATAGTATGGGAAAATTCCCAATAAAGAAACTCCCTGTACCAATACAGGTCAGCACCTTCTCTTAGAAAGTTTCCTGAAGTCATGAGATGGTTAAGTGACCTACCCAGGGGTCTCACTGTGAGTAGGGGCTAAAGTCAAGATTTGAACCCTGGCTATGAGGTCAGCTCTGTCCAACACACCAACCACTTGGCCTCTCTTGGTACTGGGGATAAAAGACAAAAAAAAAAGGGGGGGGGGGCACTACCTTCAAGGAGTTTCCTACTAAGAATATTCTCCTGAAACTGGCAGAAAAACAACACTGAATTCAAAATCAAGGGAATCAAGACTCCCCATAAGGATTTTTCTTAATTCAACCTCAGCATAATACCTAAAAAATCAGCAATCCACAAAAGGCATTTCTCCCCCATTCAATCCTTTTTCTCTAAAATCTATTAGGTCTCAGATCCTGGCAGGGACAAAAGCACTGAAGAATTTTGAGGCTTTGAAGTAATAGGACAACTTGAAATGGCAAACATTTTTCTGTCTATCTATCCATAAATTAGGACAGACAATGGGAGATTATTACTCATTCAGTACACTTGTTTGGCCCAGAGACGTGTGGCTTTATGCCAGAAACCAGCAAATGCTGATTAATAAACATGTAAATGTTTTATTTCTCTGTAGGTGATTTCACAAAATGAAACATCAAATTAAACACCAGGCTAATCTTTCTGCTAATGTCTTGGCTCCCCAGCCATCTGGCTGCAAACCTTTTCTGGTTTCATTTACCCACTGCATTCAACCAGCACAGGCACATATGTATAGACATATATATGCTCTCTCCTCAAATACTCCATTTCTTCTGAAGGCAACCCAATTTTACTGTATCAACATCAAGGCTTTTGATTAAATATTAAATACACATAAATACTGCATTAGCATTTCCACTAACATGTAAACAATTCTAAGTCAAATTAGAAACTAGGTTAGGAGGTTTTTTTGGTTCAAGGGAGCAAGCTAACCACCACAAATAGCTGTTGCTAAAATTACTGCATCAAAATATCAATTTCCTCCCAAAATGGGGTAGAAAGAGGAGGAAAGAATCTGCAATAGATAAATGTGAAAAAGCAGATTAAGTGGCTTTAATGTATGGCTAAAGTAACTCAGGTGGTCAGAGGATTTTTGGGCCAATTATGGGATAAATGTCTATGTGGCTGGTTCATTTTGGGATCATCTCATAAATTCAAAGAATCTCATACTTGGAAGGGACACTGATAGGTCTAGATAGGCTGAAAGTTGGTATATCATGAATAAATTCTTCCAGAATAAAGTTTAAAGGTTATGAGCATGGTGAACAGTGACTCACATCACACACACATATGCACACATACACACACACACACACGCACACGCATTTCAGGGACCATAGTAGTTAGTTCTGTAGAGTCAGAGTGGAGGGCTGAGGGAGAAGTAAAAGCACTTGGAATCAGGGAGCCTGAGTTTAATCTGGCTCTGATACTCACCATCTTTAAATACGTCCTTTTAATTCTCTGGCCTTCAGCTTTTCATCTGTAAAATGAGGGATGGTGGAGAAGAGGGGATTAGATTATACTAAGGTTCCTTCTAGCTGTAAAGATCTGTGACTAAATAAAATTCTCTCTCCCTGTAACATCCAATCATCATAGTCTGTTCTTCCAAGGCCACGTGCATGGGAAAGCAGGCTGGCATAGCGTACCTGGGCTCAAGTCCTTTCTTTGACACATACTGGCTGTGTGACCTCAGGCAAGTCAAATAAATTCTCAGTTCTCTAGGCCACTCAATAAGACTCCTAAATTGTAGAGAAGAACAGATCTGAACAGACAGAAATAGTTTCTTCACCCAGGAATGAAATCACAATTAATACTCCTATCCTTCTGTCTCCCTATGTTTATCAATGTTGTTTTTATTATTGAATTTCTTTCCACATATCTCTATTCCTTGATTTCATCCAATCATTCCAATTCTCACAAGGCATGACTTCAAAGTATCTTACCATTCTGATCAACTACCCTTGAATGTGGCCATTCAGCTAAGATGTGTCAGATGTAAGACAGGAAGCCAGGTCTTCCTGACTAACCCTCAATCTAGCACACAGCTCTGCCTTTCTGTTTTATAGGTTAATGAAAAATAACCAACAATAAACTATTTACTATAGAGAAAAGATCAAAGTCAACTTCCTACCTCAAGGAACTTTTGGAAACTGCTTTGGAGTCAAAAAGATATAGTTTCAAATTCTACTATGCGTGTGTGACCTTGTCAACGGATGTCTGACAAGACTGATCTTGAGGTCTCCTGTAGATCTAGCTCTTTGAGTCTTTGATTCTATAGGACACAACCCAGAAGCTAGCAAACCCGTAAATGAGGTTACTGTGAGTCAAGAAGGAGTGCTGTTTAAAATAGGGGCTGGGAGGGGCAGCTAGGTGGCACAATGGATAGAACATTGGCCCCAGAGTCAGAAGGACCTGAGTTCAAATCCAGCCTCAGACTAGGCAAGTCACTTACCCCTAATGACTCCCTCCAAAAAGTAAATCAATAAAAATGAGGGCCAGAATTTAGGGGGGAACAGCGAGAATAAGGGTTGAGATTTGATATGCTAAAGTTAGCAAGATCTAGAAAGAACTCAAAAATCAAAACCAGAGAAAGAAAAAATAATAGATGATTAAAGCATGTTAGTTCACTGGCTTTTAGTTTATGACTATGTTACCTCCACTGTTTAGAACAGAAAACTAGAATAAGCACGTCAGAGTTATTAATTCTAGCATCTCACTGGCTTCCTTAAAATTTGAGCTAAAGTCACACCTTCTGCAAGAATACCTTCCCAATCCCCTTCAATGCTAGTATCTTTTTTCTCTGTTGTCTCCCATTCCCACTGAATAGTGGGACTTATAGAATCATCTCAGAACATGAAAAGAAGAACAAGAAAAAAATATTCAGATTCACCTACAGAGATTCACTGTTCACTCATGTCTATCTCTTCATGACTCCGTTTTGGGGGTTTTCTTGGCAAAGACACTAGAATGGTTTGCAATTCCTTCTCCAGCTCACTTTACAGATGAGGTTAAGTGAACTGCCCAGGGTCTCTCAGTCAGTAAGTATGTGAAGCTGATTCAAACTCATGAAGATGAGTCTTCCAGATGCCAAGTCCAGTGGACTATCCACTGCACCAACTAGCTGCCCTTATCTACAACAAGTACTTCCAGAAATAGATAAGCAGTTGATAACACTAATCAGCATGATGACAATACTGAAAATGCAATTTCCAAATGCAGACAACAACAATACAAAAGCAGAACTAAAAACAAAAGGGAAAGGGCAAGAGTTTTCCAAGATGATTCTGATCACTTAAGTGACTAGGCCAACAGATGGCAAGAATTCAGTGAAAATAAACTGAAAATAATTAATCTGAAAGCAAAAAATCAAACCTACAGTATATGTAACAGGCAAGAATCTTTTGTTTACTTGGTTTCTGGTTATTCACCTTGGTAAAGTGGTCAGGAAAGCAAACCAGGGTTCTGTCACAAAGGAAGGGGTGGAGGAAAGGGAAGGGGGTTGGATAAAAGAAGAGTTAGAAATGAGACTTACTGTTTATCCTTTGACAAGCCTAAATTTCATGGCTAAATTCCTTTGATTCATTCTTCCTGGAATTCACGTATCACAAGAAAATACACTATTCTGTGAGCATAAACCAGCTATGTAGAAGGTTTAAACCTACCTATAGAACGTAAGCACCCTGAGGGCAGAGATTGTCTCTTTTTTGGTTAGATTCCCCAGCACTTAACACAATGCCTAGCACATAGCAGACACTTCATAAACGCTTATTGATAGGCTCCCTCAACTCAACATCAAGGACAGGTCAATGTCAAAACCCCTTGGTTTAATCTTTCCCTCAGTTGCTGGGTTGACTGGCCAGGTAACAAAGTAGATAATGAAATCACTTTCACATGCCCCATTTACAGAGGAGCTGGTCCTTCATTCTTGATAATGAGTTCTCTATCACTGGAATTCTCCCAGAAGATTCTAAAAGACTACTTGTCAGGGATGCTTAAAAAAAGAGGCGAGGGGAAGGGATTCTTTTTAGACATGGCTCGGACCTATCCTAACCCTTTAAAGTCCTTCCAGTTACATAATCATTCTGCCTCCTTGGCAGATTAGCCTAAATGTGGAGGTTATCTCCACTTCAATGTTCAAATCACGCTTTTCCTATATATACTTTATGGAAATCACATCTATTTTTTGTTGATGACTTCCAAATTTACATCTCTTGTTTTTCTCTTGTAAACTCTATTTTCAACTGCCTACTGGACATTTCCACTAAGAACGTTCTACCACCAACCCAAACCCTCCCCCTGAAATAGTTCCTGTTCCTGACTTGACTATTTTTGTCACTCATATATTCACTGTCACATCATGCAGGTTCAAAGCCCCAGGGAACTTTGATTTCTCTAGTAGTCACAAGTCCCGATGAGTCTTCTCCCTATTTCTCTCTTGTATATGTTCATTACCGCTACACCACTGCCCTAGAATTCAGATTATCACCCCATATCTAAGCTAGGTGGTGAAACGGATAGAGTGGAGTCAGCTGGACCTGAGTTCACCTATGCCTCTGACACCTGTGAGTTGGGCAACCCCTGGGCAAGTCACTTAATTGGATTTTCCTCAGTTTCTTCATCTGTAAAATCAAATGGAGAAGGAAATGGCAAACCATGCCAATATATTTGCCAAGAAAATGTCAGAAAGGATCACAAACAGTCTGAGCTACTACAAAAGCCTCCTAAGTGGTCTTCCTGCCACCAGTTTTACCAAACTTTAATCCACATACCACCAACAATCTAATTAGCCACTGCTTCGATGATAGCTCTTTGCCAACTTAGACTTTACATAATAAATAGCATGGTGGTACTTTAATGACTTAAAAGTCTTTAATAACTCCCCTTGAGTATATCCTGCCTAGACAGTCCTACACTGGTACCTTTTCTCACACTATCTGACTCACTTCCTTATGACATCACAAGCAAAGCACTGAGGGCCACCTACTTATTGGCACTAAAGGTTATGCAAAAAGTAGAAAGGAAACAGTTCATTCCCACCAACCACCCCCACACCAGATTCACTGTGAAGTAATGTGAAACAATCAAGGCAATGAAATTCAATTTCAACATTTATAAAGTACCTACCACGTGCAAAGCACTGTTAGGCATTGCTAACTGATGAAATATTGGGAGTAGTCTGGAGAAAAGAGTATTACAAAAGAGGGGATCAACAGTGTCACATGCTGCAGATAGATCAAGGAGGACAAGGACTAAGAAACAGCTGGCATTGTTCAGTGAAGTAATAAAGTTATGAACTGTTTAGTTCAGGTACTATGTTCTAGTCAACAAGTATTAGGCACTTACGATGCACTAGACACTGGTGCTAGTCAGTCAGTCCATAAACATTTATTAAGTACCTACTATGTGCCACACACTCTTGAGTGCTAGGGATACAAACAGTAACAATTTTTAAAAAAGACCTGGCCTTCAAGGAGCTTACAACATACAAAAGAAGGCTAAAAAAGTGTACTTTTTGTATCCAAATAATATTTGGATTAAAAAGTTATGCCCATCAGGCCACTGTTGGGTAGGCTAGCTTCTAAAAAAGACCACACTTCTTTATTTATCTGTAATTCATTAAGTTGCCTGAACCTTATTAACTTCATTATAAACACACTGAGAACAGAGATTTCACCATTTTCATTTGTTCACAAACACTTAGTGTACCTAAGTAAAATAAATATTTATTAAACTGAATCAAGAGGCAGAGATGAGGATGGAGAGAATTCCAGGAATGGGAGACGGAAAATATCCACTAATGAGCAGGAGGGTCTTATGTGAGGAAGGATGCAGGCATAAAAGGCTTTATCTGAAACCTAGGTAAATATAGCTATAGCATTCCCCCCTAATCTACTAGGCTACCACTGCTATCAATATTAAAATACCTTTAGGTCAGGGCTCAGCACAATCCACCAAATTTTCTGTGGTGTTTCAAGGCTCTTCAACCACAATCAGAAAGTCTGCAGTCAATCTCTGGTTTTTCAGAAGTATCTTACCTTATTGCTATAGCCAACCTTAGCTTCAAGAAGACCTAGGCAGAAGTCCAGTCTCTGAAACTTTGTTGGTTGTGTGACCATCGGCAAGTCACTAAACTTTTTCTCTCAGTGACCAGGCAAACTTTCTAAGACTGTAAATTATGGAATAGTTGCTCACCCAGACTGAGAGATAACCAAACCAATGAAATCACAGGTCTAGACCAAAAAAAGGTTGTAAACTAACAAAAGGAGCTGCGTTCTATTCATATCCAGGCTTCAACACAGTTCATGGACATATTACAGTTCACATGCTGGTAATGGACAAAAGGTCCAGAAATGGCAAAGACACAGAATGAGTTTTCTACCAGTGATTTCTTGCTCTTCTGAAGGAATCTACTTGCCTAATCTTGATAACTTCTAAAAAGCTCATGAAAAGGGAAAAGCACCTACTTGTACAAAAATACTTCTAGCAGCTCTTTTTGTGGTGTCAAAGAATTGGAACTTGAGAGGGGGATGGCTGAACAAATTGTGGTATATGTATACAATGGAATACTGTTGTTCCATAAGAAGTGATGAGCAGGCAGACTTGAAAAAAATCTGGAAAGATTTACATGAACTGATGCTAAATGAAGTGAACAGAACCAGGAAAACACTGTACATAATAACAGCAATATTGTGTATAGAATTAGCTCTTCTCAACAATGCAATGAACTAAAACAATTCCAGAAGACTCGCTATGGAAAATGCTTTCCACAACCTGAGAAAGAACTATGGAGTCTAAATGCTGATCAAAGCATACTCATTTCACTTTATTTTTTGTTTTCTTTTCTTTTGGTCTGTTTCTTCTTTTACGACATGAATAATATGGGAAAAGGTTTTATATGATTGCACATATATAACCTTACATCAAATTGTTTATCACCTTAGGGAGGTGAGAAACTGAGGGATTAAGAGAGAAAATTTGGAACTCAAAAAAAATTTTTAAATGAATGTTAAAAATTTGTCTTTACATAAAATTGGAAAAAATAAAATAGTATTAAAACAAACAAAGAGCTCATGAGTTAGAAACTCGCTTCATATTTGAGCCAAATTAAAGGATACTGTTGTTTCTCACTTAATTGTATTTATATTCTGTGCAACTGCAACATTCTCCCAAACACTCAACACTCTCTATCCTTTAAAGCCCAATTTTTCTGGACTATAAAAGTGTTTAAATCTAATATCCTGTGAACTCAAATACCACCTCTTCCACAAAACTTGCAGACTCTCCCCTCGGAACCCCTAGAGCACCGTTTACTCTTCTATAGTGTATTTATGAGGTATTATTTGTATTGTAAGTACAAGTATATTTCAATTGTTCCCTATTAAACTTAAGCTCCATGCAAGTGGCCTATTTTACCCAAGGATCTCTCCCTGCTGGAGCTTAGCTTAGGCACAATGTTCTGGGCACATCAGGCACTGAGAAAATGTTAAGTGACTTGAAATGATGCAATATTTTTATGGGATCAATCAATCAATCACTGATAAATTTCTAAAAGTTTTCCACTAAAGAAGTAGAAAGGAAATCCAAAGGTTAAAAGTGAGAGACGGAAATACTATGATATTTTTTTTAATGACTTACTCAACAACATAAATCCAAGACAAACAATAAATTCAACTATCCAGTTATCAGTAAGACACGGTGACAAAGACAACCTTCAAATCAGGCAAAAAAAACCCCACAAAAACCAGGTGAGTTGGCAAGGTTTGTCAGGCTAGTCTTTACTTAGATGGAAAGTGGGCTGCAGGCAACTCAATTAATTCCATCCTCTGGAAGAAACCAAAAGCCAAGATAAGGTTGACTGAAGACAGATGGAAAGCATGGCAAGGACACAACAAAGGGAATCTACAGTTTCAAAGGTGACGTGGGCCACTCCACCCCTTGCCTCCCCACCTCGTGACTCTTGCTGGAGGCCCACACAAAATAAGAGCTGCCAAGCCCATACCAAAGCAGAAAGGTCAGAGTTTGAAGGAAGCTTAATATTTATCAAGAACTAATTTTTATTCAAAAGAAAGTCTCACTGGTTGGTCCTCTCCAGCCCACCAAGAACACAGTGGTCGTGATCCTTAGGATGGCTATGATAGCATTCAATGTTGGAATGCTACAAAACTGTATAATACTTAAACTGTAAAAATTGTGTTCAACCAAATCTTTAATTCAACTCAACTCTAGCCCACCAGACTTGCTGTTTTTGTTGCTCAGTCGAGTCTGACACCTTCTGACCCCATTTGGAGTTTTCTTTGCAAAAGATACTGGAGTGGTTTGACATTTCCTTCTCCAGCTCATAGAGGAAAAAACTGAGGCAAACAGAGTTAAGTGACTTGTCCAGGGTCACACAACCACTAAGTGTCTGGGGCCAGATTTGAACTTTGAAAAATGAGTCTTCCTAACTCCTGGCCCAGCACTCTACCCACTGTGCCATTGAGCTGCCCCCACTGCAGACTAGATGGCATATTCTTTGTTTTAATAGTTAATGCTATTATTTCAGTTTCAGGAGGGAAATACCACCTTTTGATTCTAGAAAGCCCTTTGTTTTCTTCCGAGGTACCACTTTTTCTTGCAGATTCCATTACTAATAGCACTGTTTCCAAGAACCTAATTAATTAGATCCTTCTCAATGAAAACCGTTTCCTACCTCAATCCCCAGCCCCCCATATAAACACCAGAAAAAATCTCCATCCTTTTCTCATTCCCCATGAATGAAGCAGGACCTACCATCCTACCCACCCACATCCAAAAACAACAACAAAAAGTTGCCACTAAGTACAGCCCAGTGTTCTGAGGCAAGGATAAGGACTGGACTGGTGATTTCACTGATAAAGGAAATTCTTAGATAAGGAATTTCCCCTACTGTTGCCGGTCAGTACCTTTTCTGTAATTTAATAGTTTTATTAGAGAGTGGACAAGAGTCACATAGCCTGTAACTGTCCAGGATGATACTTGAATTGGATCGAGGTCTTCCTGGCTCTGAGACCAATATTTTATCCACTATCTCACTCTCTATTCTCAGTGGACAAATATTTATTTATTGGGTAAAGAGCACTGTGCTAGGTTCTAAGGGTGATAGAAAGTTTGGCTGAGATTCAGTCCCTGCCTTGTGGAGCTTACAGACTAGTAGGATAATGTAGTAAGAGTATAGGTGACCATAATGCACAGTAGTATATGAATGCATCAGAGAGGACACGATCAAGTAGGGTAAAAGGGCAACTTGATGGTGTGGATACAGCAAAGGACTTGCAGTTAGAAAAATCTAAGTGTGAATCTTATCTAAACTACCTTAAAACTGTACCAAAACTTTTGCGACACCCTGTATATGTAACAAAGGTTTTGCAAACCTCATAAGACTATATAAATGCCAGCTGGGATAATTACTAAGCAGAAGGTAGAAATCAGAGATAGCTTCATGGAGAACCCTTACTGCATTTCAGCTTTTTTTTTTTCCAATATGGACTGTATTTCTATCACTTTTCCTCACTGACATTAGCCCATCAGTTCCTGTTTTCTTCTGGCTTCATCAACTAGGTGCTTCATTAACTCTGAGAAGTGCAGAAAGTGGTGATTTTCACAAAATCAGAGCTCATAAAATCCTAAAATATCATTTTTCATCTGTAGTATCCTCCAAAAACACAGCATGGTACAGTGGAAAGCTCACACTGGCTTTTGGAGTCTGAGGACCTGGGTTCAAATCCCATTTTTCACATTTAGTAATTGTGTGACCTTGGACAAGTCATTTAATCTCTTTGGGCCTGTTTCCTCATCTGTCAAATGATAGATGGCTTTTAAGGTCCCTTTCAACTGGCAGTTTATTCAGCTATATAAAGTACAAAGAAAGTCAAGAGGGTATTTTCAATTCGATGATCAAAAATGAAGAAAATATCAAGTTCTCAATTTTAGAGGTCTCTGTTCAGCACCATCTTATCCAAGAAACACTAAGAGGACATGAATTGCACAGAAGCTTTATAAGTCTTTATGATATAAAACATGCCTACTTACTTTCATAACACCTCCAAACTTTGAAGAAAATGTGTTAATGATTAACTGGAGGATAAGGAGGAAATATGAGTTACGCTTAGGCAGTGATCCTGTTTTTCGTGATGACTATAGCCAGGAAAAAAAGGAATTCCTCCCTTCGTGCTGCTCTGGCTGGATTCCCTTTTGGAACACAATGATTGAAAGTTTAATAAGAGCAGTTGAAAAACAGTGAACAGTGGTTTCACAGTCTTCCTTTTACTTTCAGAAAACAGATTTTAATTAAACACCTCTTTGGCTGCTCTTACCAAGCCTTCAGAGGCTCAGGATTGCTGTAGCCAGCAAGGGAGACAGCAACAGGAAGGGAACCCTGGGGCTGGGAGACAGACAAGGGTTATAAAAAGAAAAAAAGTGCCCTGTGTTTCTCCTTAAAATTGGGGAAGCAGGGGAAGGGGAAGGGAAAAGGGTGGATTCTTCATGCAAATATGGCAAATTGTCAGGTACAGATTTTTCAGACTTAATTTTAATATTTCTACCTGGGTAAAGAGCTTCTTAAACACTGGACCAGAGGTACACTTGACTAAAAAATAGCAAAAAAAATTTCAAAAATCTAATTCAATCCAGTAAACAGTTATCTGACAGGTCCTGCCCTCAAGGAGCTCCTAATCTAATGGGTCTAACGGGTACAGAGGAAAAACCATGAAAACATTCATACACAAAGCTATTTGACAATCACTAGCTGTGTGACCTTGGACAATTAACCCCAAATGCCTCATCCTGGGTCATCTCCAGTCATCCTGATGAATATCTGATCACTGGATACAGATGGCTCTGGAGGAGAAGTGAGGCTGGTGACCTGCACAGCCCTCCCTCACTCAAAACCAAGCCAAGTGCAAGTCATGTCATTATTTCTCTGATGGCATGGTCTTCTTCTGCAATGAAGGACAAACACACACACATAGTATAAATAGGAAATAATTAACAAAGGGAAGGTCCTGGAATTAAGAGGAGTTGGAGAAAGCTTTATGTAGGAAATGGAATTTTAGTTGGGACTTGAGAAGTAAGTAGTCAGGAAACTGGAGCAAACCCACTGAAATACTGCAAATTCTGGATCCTGTTAGATTATGCCAAGCAAGAATCTAATGTGACTCTGCACATGCTCAGAAGTTTCTTAAGCAGTTTAATCCCAACTCCACTATATACTCATATCTTAATACTTAAACACTGAGGTACACCTGGACCTCAGAGCTCTGAGTGCCTTCGATTTGCAGGGTTCACCAATTCTTTAGAAAGATCTTCCTTTACATAGTTAAAATGTAAGATTACTGTGTAAAAAAAAAAAGAAAAAAACATATTTACCCTAAATTAAAAATTGGAGCAGTCACTAAGGGCCCATGATTTTCAGAATATGCTACAGAATAGGTTAGGAGAAAAAGACACAATTCTTTTCCTGAGGGCTTTTAAAAACCTTTCCATTGCTTCCCTAGAAAAGAGAACTCAAGTGCTTCATTACCCTCAGACTCTTAACACTTTATAAATACCCATATGACCGACCAGGGAGTGCTTGTTGCCTGCTTCCCTAGTAAACCAGTCCAACAGGATTTGATCTGGAAATTAAAGATTCATGTAGCTGTGGAATTATTCCCTTCAAAATAGATATCAATGACCTAGTTAGCCTGTGAGCACAGTTCCCTCTCATCCAAGACAGAAAGGCAAACTCACTTACCTAGCCAATGATCCCACTCTCCAACATGTAACCCATGTGTGGCATTGCATATCAAAAGAAAATAATACCCAAATATTCACTTTCCAGATAAGGACCAGTGATAATCCCTCAAGATTTCCTCTAAGCTTAAACTATTCTTGAAAATAAGCAGGCATATGTATAACTTGCAATGGTAATTCCAAAGGTTCTAAAATGGAAAAAAAATCATCAAGGAAACACCTACCATTGACCACCAAACTGTGCCAATCTACCAAAAGATGTGTTTATTACTTAGTTACTAGTTATGAATCATAGCCACAGAATATCAGAATTGGAAGGGACCTCAGAAATCATCTAATTTGCTCATCTACCTCAGTGGAAATCCACTCTCTAGCATCCTAGACAAGAGGTCATTCAGCTTCTGCATGAAGACCTCCATTGATGGTGAACTAAAAATTGCAGGATCCAGTTCATCTGTGAAATGAGGCACATGTAAAAGAAGTTCATTACCTACTTAACTATCCCTAGCCTCCCAATCCAAAAACTAAATCAGGGGGAGGAGTTAAGATGGCAGAGTAGAAAGATTCACATATGCTAGCTCCGAACCCACAGCCCATGGATCTCCTGTAAAAAGAACTCCCAACAAATTCTAGAGAAATGGAAGTCTTGCAGAAACAGAGTGAAGGAGATTTCCGTTCCAGAGAGCCCTGAAAAACCGATCCCAAAGGTCCGTCACACACTGGACAAGAGCAGAGCCCAGCCCAGCCCTGGCCATGCGGCAGAGAGGAGCAGATCAGGCAGGCTTCAGGGACGGAATGTCCTGCGGCCGCGAAGGTCCCTCCACCCACAGATGCACAGGTCAGTCAGAGAGACTTCTGGGCTGGCTGAGAGGGGAGCAGGGTGTCTCCACAACTCAGGCCCCCTCGGGAGGCAGCAGCTGAGGCAGCGAGCGGCCAGAGGCTCCAGGAGCAGGCTGGAGCTCGGCAACAGCTCCATTACAGAAGGTCTCTGCATAAACCCCCTGAGGGAACTGAGCCTGGGAGGCAGCCCTGCCCCAACCTGAGCCCCAGAACTTAAGCTCCCATTGAATACCAGCCAGGCTTGTTGCCGAAAGCCCTGAGGCTGGGGAGCAGCATTTGAATCTCAGACCCCAAGCACTAGCTGGGCATATCTAGGCGGGGGTGGAGAGGACTCTCAGAAGTCAAGTAACTGGCTGGGAAAATGCCCAGAAAAGGGAAAA
>CM053771.1:133701207-133725274 GCA_028658325.1 Potorous gilbertii | reverse complement strand
CATATCTAGGCGGGGGTGGAGAGGACTCTCAGAAGTCAAGTAACTGGCTGGGAAAATGCCCAGAAAAGGGAAAAAATATAAGACCATAGAAGGTTACTTTCTTGGTGAACAAATGATTCCCTGCTTCCTTTCTGATGAAGAAGAACAATGCTTACCATCAGGGAAAGAAATAGGAGTCAAGGCCTCTGTATCCTAAACATCTGAAATAGATATCCAATGGCCTCAGGCCACGGAAGAGCTCAAAAAGGATTCTGAAAATCAAGTTAGACAGGTGGAGGAAAAACTGGGAAGAGAAATGAGAGAGATGCAAGAAAAGCATGAAAAACGGGTCAATACCTTGATAAAGGAGACCCAAAAAAATGCTGAAGAAAATAACAGCTTGAAAAATAGGCTAACCCAACTGGCAAAAGAGGTCCAAAAACTAAATCAGAGTGAAACCAAGGGGTCGCTTGCCAGAGGTTCTAGCTAACCAGTACAAGAAAACCAAAGGAGGTACTTTAAACATCCTACATAGCTAGTTTGTGCTCACAGCACTTACAGTATGTTTTGCCAGGGACGTAGATTCTGGTGAATAAAAAAAAATGGGGAATTTGTTCAGGAACTCCAGGGTAAATGGAATGTGCCAACCAAGGCTCAGCACATAATATCCTACTGACAAGTACCAAATATAACTAGCAATGTTGATCTGGAAACATCAGGAAAATAGTCCTCAAATCAAATCTCCAATTCATGATGTAAAAATAATACCAGTAATTGCCAAAAAATCAGTTGCAGCAGAGGGAAGACCCCAAGAAACCAGGAGAAGAATGCTTCAAAGGATAGCATTAGATGAGGCAGGCTGGGGAAGATCTCTCCTTGCATGCTACCACTGGGGCTGAAGAAGGGTAGGGAACTTGTTGGTATACAGTAAGAGTAATCTTTTTCTAAGAATAATTTTGAATAACTAAGTCATTTTCACTAACTACAAACAACATATGAAGGAAGATGCTACCTGCATCCAGATAAAGAACTAATAAATAGAAGTATGTATAGAATGATTTTACATATATATGTGCATGTGTATACGTACACACACACACACACACACACACCATATTTGTGTCTAATGGTAGTCAAGGGGGGAAGGGAAAAAAGGAAATAAGAAATTTAGGTAATTTTACTCCATTTAAATGACATAGCAAGTTTCCTGTACAATCATCTTTTTTTCTACTATTATGGAAATGTTTGTTTTATTTCATAAATTAAAATAAATAAAAAAATTTTTTTAAATAGTTCTGCCATACATATGCCACACAATGTTGGACAAAACAAGCCTATTCATGTCTATTCTACCTTCCCCAAAAATCTGAAGTCTCGCCTGTGTCAACACAAAAGATTCCAAGGTAGATGTGAGGGATGGGGCTCATATTTGTGCACTTTCAGAACAGTAGTGTGTTTTATGTGGGGGACAATAGGAGCATTGTAACTGGTTTTTATTTTCTTTGTTTTTGGAGGGAGAAAAAAACGATTTGGATAATTGATGGGGATTAAATGGGAAAATAGGAGATTATTTTCTATTATAATAATAACCAATTATTAAACTAGGATCTTTTTGTAAAATCTTGTATTTTCTTATTTAGGGTTCAGGCCCTGTAGGTGAATCAGTTGCTGAAGGACATGGATCATCCATATCCTCCAGGAACAAGTTCCTCAATCTGGAGCAGGATTTCACCCAACTAAGAGACCTTATTTCTGTTTAGACTATAAACAGAATCCAATCTAGGTGAATTCCTGCCCCAAAGCAATGAGCCCATGCCCTAGCATCAATCCACTGGATTTAGGTCCACCCAGCTCATGGAGAAAACCAATCAGTGTTCTGAGTGGAGATAGAGTCCTCTCCATCTGATGCTAGATGTGGATGGGTCTCATGATCAAGCCACCTCCTCAGCAGGAGAAGCTGAAGATTTAGACCACTTCCTTATTTAAATGTCTACCAATCAGAGTTGATTTCTCCTATCAGGATCATTCCCTTTCAAAAAAATACTTAGGCATTCTGTGCCTTTATTAGGTATCTTTGGTTACCAAGAGAGACCACTGACCATCAGTTTATTATTAACTAGCCTAATGAATAAAATGATTACTAAAAGAGGAAATAAAGGATTAAAAAAAAGGATCCTAGAAAATAATCTCCTACCTTCCTATTTAATCCTCATCAACTTATCTAAATAATTTTTTCTCCTTAATGGAAAAAAAAACCCCTAAAAACCAAGCTACAATGCTCCTATCTCTCCCCACATAAATTATTTACATAATTTACATAAAAATTAATTACCCAGAAATTCTATCCCTAGGGTTTTTCATTCATCACAGAATCCACCATACAATTTGGGGGCTTCCTGATCAGCTGAGAGAGATTGCCCATGTGGGTAAATCCTAAACCAGCAAGGCAATGTTCTTGGAGGGTAGAAACCATTCTTTTGAGTCCATAAGGGTGCCACACACTTCTGGTGTAGACAGGTTCATGAAAGAAAATTCACAAAAAAAAGGTCAAGGTCTGAAGCATTTTAGAAAAGACATTAGAAAGCTATGACAGCACCCCAGCAGAAGAGACTAGCTGGTTTTCTTTTATATAAACTACAAATTATCTTTCTACCTTTTTTGGGAAAGGTAGAATAGACATGAATAGGCTTGTTTTGTCCAACATTGTGTGGCATGTGTATGGCAGAACTATTTTAAAAATTTTTTAATTTATTTTAATTTATGAAATAAAACAAGCATTTCCATAATAGTAGAAAAAAAAGATGATCGTACAGGAAACTGCAGATCTATTATGTACAACTTGCTATTTCATTTAAATGGGATAAAGAATAACGAGAGAGAGAGAGAGAGAGAGAGAGTGTGTGTGTGTGTGTGTGTAGGCTATATAAATCTGTTGTGGTTAGAAAAATTGCAATAAATTTAATTTTAATACTTGCATGACCTTGCGCTAGTTACCTGAATGTCTGGGCCCTCACTCTTCACATCTATAAAATGAGTGGCCTAGATTAAATGACCTCTAAATTCCCTTGCAAACATAGATCCAGTACAATGATGTATCTGTAAGGAGTAAGTAGATGGAAAGAGGGAGCAGTTACGGTGGCAGCAGAAAAGAGAAGCTTAATAATGCTCAGTGACCAGAGATTTCAAGAGACTCAATGGCTTGAATTAGGATTCACTGATCAGGGAAGGTTAGAAAACAGCGAAAAGCAAAAGTCCAAGGGCCAAAGATAATGGTTCCCAAAACTGACTCAAAGAGAAGCCAGTGGCACCAAAAAGCTAAGACAGCTGGTGTAAGGGACAGAACTCTGGGAATTAAGAGCCATGAAGGCCTAAGTTTGAATCTTGCCTTAGACACTTAATAACTATCTGACTCCAGGCAAGTCAATGAACTTTCTTCATCCTAGAAAATGGATAACAACACCATCGTGCTAGGGATGTTGTGAGACTCAAGGTATTACACGTAAGTGCTTGGCAGAACATAAAGCGCTATATAATGTTAGTTATTATTCTTCTTCTCATCCTCAGGAATACATCGGCAAATTCAAATCAGAAAACCATCTATATGCTATCTATATGGCAACCTTCCACAAAAACATAATGAGAAACACTATAGCCCACTAAAGCAAGGGACTTACCTGAACCTAGAGAAAAAACTCTAAACAAGGCTTTCTCAACCTGGGGGTCCATGAACTTTTTAAATATTTTGGAAACTGTATTTCAAGATAATTAGTTTCCTTTGTAATCTTACGTATCTCATTACAAACACTTAAAAACATTAAAAAGAATCTACTACTGACGACCTGGAAAAGAAAGTTCTTGTCACCAGAGTCCTTGGCATTGTCCGATGGCTCAATGTCAGGAAATAGTGTCATTTTATCAGTGGGAATGGCATTAAAAAAGAGGCATTAACATGAGCTTGGTTGCTGCACCCTAAGAATCATGAAATTCCACTGGACTTGAAAGCTGAATCCTTCAATATATGTTGTCTCGTTCCATTAGAAAGTAAGATCCTTAAAGGCAGAAACCATCTTACTTTTCTAGATTTATTTCCCCGTACTTTGTACAATAGTTTAGTATACAGGAAGCACTTAATACATGCTTCATTCATTCATTCAGAGGGGGTCCATCTCAAGCAAAAGAATAAGAACCCCTACTCTAGTCCCTCAGGACTGTCTAGCAACCTCTTAATACAAATTTAAAATGTGATGATTTTAAGCTTTCTCAGAATCTTATCCTAGCTGGCTATCCCTCTGACAACAATCCAGTATACAGAACAGGATGAGCTGAAGAGATATAAACCCAGTACTCACCAGCCAGAAAAACCAAGGGGATTCCAGGCAGACTAGAGTTCTTTGACCAACCAACCTGCAACACAAAAACACCACACACTGCTTAAAAAGACCCTTCTCAGGACCTTAAGAAGTGGAGATTTGGTTCAAAGCAAACATGAAAGGTTATATGCCACTTAAGAAGGAAAGAACTACATGATCTTCACCAGCTGGACATTTGCAACTAGCCAGGCCCAGAACAAAGATGTTAAAAATTATCACCACAGTGACCTTCTTTCTCAGGTTACCAGAGTTTACTAAGAAAAACGTTAACCCTGGCAGGAAAATAAGCAGTAGGAAGTGTTCTGGGTAAGGAAGAGAACTGGAAAAGAAGTGGTCCACACAAGTACGAGACCCATCTCCTAGCAATAGGAGAATTTGATGCTAGCAATGTGGGTTCCTGTAGGTTTAGGAAATTTAGGTTACAGAATCAGAGATCTCCAACTGAAAGGTACCCTCAGAGGCCCCCCTTACTTTACAGATAATCAAGCAAAGGCCCAAAGAGATTAGGTGATACACCTGAGGATCTATGGGAACCCAGGCTCTCAGACTGTACCAGCTCCAGCTTCAGACCTGCTCTGTCCTTCAGTTTCTGTCTATAAACTGAAGAAAGGCTAGCCCCCACCAAGGTTGGGGGATGCTCTAGAGATCAGATCACGTCAGCAAAGCTTTTGAACTCCTCTGAAGCTATGAATTGTCATTCTATTATTTAAAAGGCAGCTTTCCTTAAAGCACTATATGGTGACAGAAAGCTCTCCATAAATAACTCAGAAAATGGATTAGGTATCTAGCAAAATATATTTGTAACGCATGCTCATTTTTCATCCAAGAATATTCCTCACAACTCCCCAGGTGCACTGTCCTAAAGGAGGAAGATGTAAGTGAGGGGGCCCCTAGAAGCAGAATCATTTCAATTCCACAGAACAGCAAAAGAAAAAATGGCAGCTTCCAACAAAGGGACAGTCTATTTTCATATTCACTTATTCATAATTCTCTTCTAAATCTGTGCTCCCTGGAGAAGTCACTGTCTGGAGCATAGAAAATCCAGTGTCAGGACTGAAGAATACTTCTGTGAGTCTATGAAATGCAATCATTGGCCCTCAAAGATGCAACTGATCCTTGCCGCCCCCCCCCCCAAAAAAAAAGACTGTACTAACAGCAGCATAACCTTGTAAGCTCAGATAAGCCCAACTGCGGTGTATAACTCTTTGGCCACGAACTCTTACTCCCTATCTCATATGCCACAGTGATTACTGTTGTTTTGTTTCAGTAATGTCCGATACTCCAGATTCCACTTAGTATTTTCTTGGCAAAGATACTGGAACAGTTTGCCACTTCCTTCTCCAGCTCATTTTATTGATAAGAAACTGAGGTAAACAGGGTTAAATAATCTGTCTAGGGTCACACAGCTAGTTAAGTGCCTGAGGCCAGATCTGAACTCAGGATGATGAGTCTACCTGACTCCAGGCCAGACGCTATCCAGTGAGCTACCTCCACACAGTAATCGTTACAAACCTTTTATTCTCTCTATTCATCTAATTATGACTCTATCTCCTACTCCACTGGGAAGAATGAAAAACATGGAAGAGGTACTCCCTCAATTCCCCCATTCAAAATTTTCCAGTACCACCACCTCTGCTATTTTAGAGCAAATATATCTGTAACTCTTAGCTGATCCCCAGCCCCTTAAAGTAGGCTCTTGCCTGCCTTTCCAGACCCACTTCACAAACCTAGTAAGTGCAGGCCATACAAACTCCCTACACACTCTCTCCCTAACTCATCACTCACTCTACTACCTCCAGGTCTTTGCACTGAAAAGTGCTTTACATATAATTCCTCATCTGATTCTCACCACAACTTTAGGAGGCTAGTGCAATTACTATCTCCATTTTCCAGGATGAAGAAAATGAGACAATTTCAGTGACTTGCCCAGGATCAGATGGCTATTAAGTGTCTGAGGCAGGATTCAAACTTGGGGCCTTTCTGACTTTCTAAGTCCCAGGGTTCTTGTTCACTACACCACTTGCCTGGGCTTTCTGGTGCCACTGGCTTCTCTTTGAGCCACTTTTGGGGACCATTATCTGTGACCCTTGGATTTTCACTTTTCACTATTTTCTAAGCCTTCCCTGACCACTAAACCCAGGCCCATGCCTAGAATACTCTGCTTCGTCTGCAAGGACTACTGACCCCTTTGGCTTCCTTTAAGTCTCAATTAAAATCCTACCTTCTACAGGAGCCATTGAGGTTGTGGAAATTTCTGTTCACCAAGCATTGTAATTTACCACACAGTCGTTATATTTCTCTTTTCTACTGCCACATAACTGGTATATGGTCCCTCTTTCTGTTCTATACTTTGAAAGTACATCATTACAAGCGCATAGACGTATGTCTGCAAAGGGACCTTGGCAATAGATCATTTAGTCTTCAAACCCAGACAATAACTTCTTCCTTACTTCCACCCCTTAGAATTCTTAGCTTCTGTGAAAGTTGAGCTTCCTTGAGGAAGCTGTTCCTGATCCCCCTAGCTGAGTGTTATTTTTCTTCCTCAAATAATCACACAGACCCTGTTCTCTGAAGGCCCTCTCACATCTCTACCTTCTGTCTCAACCTCTTCCTGGAGCTCCACACTTGCATCTCTAAAGAAATCTCCTAGGCATTCGACTGACAACCTAAAAATCTATACATTCAAAACCAAGCTTATTGTCTTTCTCCCAAAACCTGCTCCCCTTTCTAATGTGATTATTTTTTGTCTGTACCACCATTCTACTAGTCTCCCTTATTCAATAATGTTCTACTCCATCCTCTTCCCTCCTGCTTCAAATCCAATCAGTTAGAACATCCATTTCCCATGCCTGGAATATTCTCCTTCTCTCTGGGATGACTGACCCCTCTGGCTTCCTTTAAGTCCCAACTAAAATCCCACCTTCTACAGGAAGGTTTCATTAACCTCTCTGAATTCCTTCTGTTAATTATTTTCTATTTATCCAGTCAATAGCTAATTTTGTACATCTTTGTTTGCATGGTGTCTTTTCCATTAGATTATAAACTTCTTGAGGTCAGGGGCAGTTTTCTGCCTCTGTTTGTATCCCCAGCATTTTGCACAGATGCTTCATAAAGGTTTATTGAATAAAAGAATGACAAGTCTTATCCAGTCTACCGCCACCATCTCTCACACCTGCCCTCTTCTCCATTTGCACTGGCATGAAACAAGATCAGGGCCTCCTTACCACCTCTCATCAGGCCTACTGCTGGAGCCTCATAAGGAGCCTCATAACAGATCTTTATCATGCCTCTAAACCAACCCTTCACCAGGCTGTGGGACAAGCTTTACTTGTGGGTTTCAGGAAAATTTAGGTTCCTAGAGAGTACGCATTGTTTTTTCTTTTTGTAGGACAAGTGCCTGGCACATGGCAAAGAGTGTATAAGTACTAACTGAAGTGAATTGAATCCAGCTATATCATTCCTGTTCAGAACTCTTCAAGGCCCTCCGTTACTTACCAGGTAAACTGAAGCTTCTTTGCCTGGCATTCAAAACCTTCCCTAACTGGGGCCAAACCACCTTTTCCAATGCCTCTCCTGCTGCTACCTTCTACATTCTACCTCACAGCCACACTATATTCTGGATACCATGTAGCCTTTGCCCAAGCTATATAATTCCCTGGGCCTAGAATACTGTCTCCACTTCTACTTGCCTATTTAATTCCCACCTACCTTTTACATCCATCCCAAATTTAAAAACAATCTCCTCCACAAAGTCAGATTCCTCCAATAGTTAATGAAGTCACACAGGTGAGCACATGGCTGGATGGACACAGACACACACACAGACAGACACAGACACACACACTTAGACGGATGGTGTGACGGGACCTGGACCCCTAAAAGGAAAAGATCATGTCTTTGAAAGCAACCAAGTCTCAAAATTTATCCTCACATTTCAGTAGCCTCCATCATTGGCCTTGATTATTTAATTAGCTTACTTGATACTACTTAATCTCATCTATTTATTTTCACTGTAGCACCTGGCCCAGTGCAAACTATTTACTACTCCTTAATCCCATCAAAATGTTTTCACTGACCCTTTCCCCCTTTTTTTGTATGTATCAGTCCCATCTTCATCAAGCTGCAGATTTACTAGGAATCTGCCTCCCAAACGCTCCTTCACTGGAAGAAGTTTTAAGGGTGTGAATTCATTCCAGGAGGAAGCTGCCCTGTACCCTCACATTTTGGAGTTCCCAGCAATCCCAAACTGCATCAATATCTTACCCAAACTTTATAGCTAATCTCACCCCCATCTTTCTCCCCTCCCAGAAAAAATATAGCATAAAGTAGATGCTTAATAAACACTTATTAAATGGACCTGAATTCTGGCCCTGCTTTATTTTTAAAGGGAGATTTAGAGATAGCCTGAAATCTGACCCATCAACAGGCAGTTCATGCTAAACATACAAATTCAGCTTCTTCCCTTTAAGGCCTGAAGCAGGAATTAAATGTCAAGCTGAGAAAGAGACTTTTCCTTGGGAAGCACAGAAAACAGGCCAAGTTAAGATTTCCATAGCCACTACTTACAACAAAGGCCTCAAAGGAAACTGGCTGGACATTTGTGGGCAGAAGACTTTCGGACTCTAAATTCCGACTGCTCACATTATGACTGTCATCTCTGTCCCACATCCGAATGAGGGAGCACCTTCAGGAAGAGTGGGGTTACAAATCCTGGCCAGGTGACCACAGCCTAGAGTCAGCTTCACCCAGCCCTAGTTTAATCTGTAAAATGGTTGTTGTGAGGTTCAACGGGTCTAATGGACATAATACACCTCATAAACTTTGAAACACTGTAGCTCAATTATAATTGCTAATATTAAGAAGGGGGGAACTTAAAAATTCTTCTCTATCCCATCACTTTGCACAGTATCCCTCTAATGTAATTATCATGTATTACAATGTATTACAGGTAATTGCAGGTGCATGTGTCAGATGGACTTAATAGACTACATTAGCTCTACATGAGCAGTGACTCTCAGCTAAACTTGGCACTTAGCACAGTGCTCTATGCATACATAGTGGAGGTTAATATTTGAGGCATTTAGCTGAATTTTGCTAACCTGTTACAATTTGGGAGAGCTATCTATCAATCTATCTATCTACTGATCTATTTTTTAACCGTAGGCTGCATTATTCTATATCTCACCCTCTCAAAGGACACAACTGCACATAGCTTCCTTCCTTGTGTTTTAGAATAGTGCCTACCATCCAAGAAAACTGACCCCAACCTTTCAAGGCACCATGACTTTATGGAGGGGCAAGAAGAGAGAAACTGAGAATATCGACTTTGTACAATGAGTTAGAGCCACAGCAAATGATCAGTAGCTTGAGAGAGATTTTATAATGGCTTTCCTCATTCCCCTAGAGTCTGATCCTGTTTATTTTCTCTCTGCTATAGACTTGTGCTATAGTTATGTTTCCATAAGAATGAGAAGGCAAAAAATAATTCAAGGAACAGTTAAGTTTCTATATAGCAACATTTTAACTTAAAAAAAAAGTGACCAAACGTAGATAGCATAAATTATTCAGGCCTCAGTTCAAATTCCCAGCCCTCAGAGTTGGCTTAGGAAGTTGGAAAGTTTCAGATATGATCCTTATGGCCTATATGTATCCAAGGACCAGCCTTGATAAGCTCAGGTTGGTTTATTACCGGAGCGCTGGCCATCTTGGAGATGAATCTTTTCAGCCACAGTGAGACAAAAAGATAGTTACTTAATAGGATGTATATGGAACACAACCCGCATAGGTGGAAAGCTTGTTGCTGCTGTTCAGTCTTTCAGTGGTGGTTTATTCTTTGTGACCTGCTGGCATGCCAGGCCCTTCTATCCTCCATGATATCTCCAAGTCTGTCCAAGTTCACATTCATCGTTTCCATGACACTATCTATCCATCTTATTCTCTGCCCTTTCCTTTTTGCCTTCAATTTTTTCCAACATCAGGGTCTTTTCCAATGAGTCTCACTCTCTCCTTAGGTGGCCAAAGTATTTAAACTTCAGATTCAGTATTTGACCTTCTAGTGAACAGCCTGAATTAATTTAAAAGGTGGAAAAAACACCCTTAATGAAATCACAGTTCCTTGAAGTATGGAAATGATCTCTCCACAACAGTAAGCACGTCACCACTCTTGTTATCATTATTCCTCCTCATCCTATTTTTATGAGGTCCAGAGTGGTCTAAGCAAGGCACTACTTACCTCTTACTATTACTATCTATTTAATGATGGACTATTGCACACGTGGATAAAATGTCTTCTTTCCATAATGAATAGGAGTATTGTCAGTAAACTCCCTGAAGCCACTGTCAGGACAATTCTAAAGCAGAAAGGACCTTGGAGATGACGTGTGTGGAACAACCTCTGCCAAGCTTTGTGGGCCCATCCAGTTCCCACATGGTTTTAAGTTCTTCCTAGGGTCTGTATGTGGAAGCTCTTCGCTCCATGTAGTCAGGAGGTTATGAATACCTGGCAATTGCAAAATCTACTAAAAACTGTTCTTTTTTTTACTTTTATGTTTTTGGGGATTTTTTAATGGATTGATGTCATGTCCAGGGGGCTGTTTCTTCTGTAACAGTTCTCTGATTCCAGTTCAATTTACCTCCTGAATTCACAAAGATCTATTAGTGTGGTGTGGGGCTTTGTCACCACTCAGTTTAGAAAGGCTCATTTGTTCCTGCTGTGATCTTGTTTTTATAACCACCACTATTATTATGTCACAAAGACATACTTAGATGAGTAGAATCAGTTTCCAGAAAATAAAAGGCTCTCCCGGCTTGTCCTCTGGTGTAGTGCTGTTGGGAAGAGGACTTTTCCCAGGCATGTAGGGCCTAGAATGATGGAGAGAAAAGGAGGGTGTCTCACTTTGAGGCTATTACATCATACTTTCTCATGATTTCACTGCAAACTTCAACACCTTAGCTGCTGGGCAACACATCAAAACTTGACAAAACTTTCTAAAGCAGCTCCCAGTTCTCCTACTTGGAACTCAAGTGGTAGGATCCTTCCTGATCACAAACTAAACTGTGAAAACTACAACACAGACCCTCAAAGTAATGTTGAAATTCAATTAATTAGGAAGGTAGATGGTGTAGCAGTGGCAGACAGATGACTGGATTTGGAGTCTGGAAGACCTGAGCTCAAATCTTGTCTCAGACACTAACTACCTAGCTGTGTGACCTTGGGCAATTCAATTATCCTCTTCCAGTCTCCTTTCTTTATCTGTAAAAGGGGCACAATAACATCACCTACCTTTCAAGATGGTTGTGAGGATCATATGTAACACAGAACATAAAGAAGTACATAAATGCTAGCTAGCTACTATATTACTACTTAATTAAGTACCTATTATGTGAAAGGCACAGTGGTAGTCACCATCCCCTTAAAGATGGGAAATGGACTAACATAACCAAACCTGGCCAGAAGATAAGGGAAAATCACTATCACATGGCTGAGAAATATTTTCAGCATATTAAGAGAAGCTCTTAGTGAGAAGTGTCTGCAAATAACATATTATGTATTATAAACACGTGTATGAAAACGTTTTTACAGTTTACATCCCATAGACTAAAATACACACATGAGCATCAATGGAAAGACAAATTGGTCTGAATGTGGCACTTGTGTGACTTGAGTTACAAGTTTTCATAAACACTGTAGCAAGCCAGTTACCTCAAAATAATGCTTTTATCACATAATCTCCTGGAATTAAGGGCACCTTGATCCTATCTGACCTCAGACAAGTCACATTCTCCATAAATCTCAGCTCCCTTGCCTTTGAAATGTGGGGGAGGAGGTGATTGGTCTAGAATAATTCCTAAGGCCTCTTCCCAAATCTCAAAGTTCATAATGTTAGGTTCTTTCTATTTTCAATTCAGACACAGAATTGATATATCCCTCTGGGCAAGTTTCTTGATGCTTTTCATGGCTGAATTTCCTTCAGAAGTACAAACTTTGAGGAAGAACATTTTCCAGGAACCCACTCTTCCTTCATCTTCAAAGACAAGTCAGATTTACAAACTACTCAACTAGGAATAAACTAAATAAGTAGTCTTCAAAGTGTAGTCTGGGAACCCCCATAGATTCCCAAGATCCTTTTAGGAGTTCAGAAAGCATAAAACTATTTTCATGACAAAACTAACATTTTAATTTTTAATACAGTACATATTACCAAGTAAAATCTACATAAACAAAAGCTCTTTGTGGTCCAAGACAATTTTTTAGGCACATAAAGGAATCTTGAGACCAAAAAGTTTCAGAATCAATGGACTAGAAGAAGTCAAGCAACTCAACAAGAAATGCTACAGATCCTAAATTCTTCCCTCCTTTTACTCACTAGCTAGGCCTTCTTCCCTCCTAGCATTCATATTCCTGAATCTATCTTGCCACCTTCTCTCCATTACATGGCCACCACCTTTGTGGACTAGGTGGTCACACATCATCAACCTGAACCTGGTCTGTGGCAGTAGACTCCTAATTGGGATCTTGGCTTAAAGGCTCTCCTTTCTCCAATAAAGGAAGGATTAGACCTGTTTTCTTTCACCTTAGAGGATAAAACAAGGGGTAATGACAACTAGGTCCAGGTGAACTAAACTACTTGCCATCCTCTTTTCTTATTCTGACTTCTCTAAGCTTTATGCTTTTACTTGGTCCTGTCAAAGCCTCCCACCCATCAAGCACTGGGCCTGGAATCTTAACTCCCTGCCTTAGCAAAGGCTAGCCTACATAATTAGAATATATTGCCTCTATTGCCTGGAATCCCCTGGCTTCCTTCAAGACTCAATTCATGTGTCACTTCGTAGGATTACAGATGAAAAGCCCACAGAGGCGATCTAGTACAATCTCAAACACTTAGTAACTGTGTGACCCTGAGCAATTTGGTTAACTTCTCTACAGGCTCAAGTCAACAAGAAGGTTGTAATCCTCCTCTCGGAGATGATCTTCAATCTATTAGGAATGTATCTTCTCTAAACATGGTGGTTTGAATGCTGGCTTCCCTCATGAGATGGAATCCCCTGGACAGCAGGGATCTTTTTTGCCTGTCTGTCAGCACTAAGCACAGTGCCTGGCACATAGTAGATGCTTAATAAATGCTGGATGAGGTATCTGTTGAGTGTTGTTTCTTCATCAAGGTGGTACAGTGGATAGAGCACTAAGCCTGTAATCAGACAAATCCAGCCTCAGACACTTACTAGCAGTTTGACTGAGCAAATCACTGAACTGGTTTGCCTCAGTTTCCTCCTCTGTAAAGTGCCGATCATAAAAGCACCTACCTGCCAGAGCTGTGGTGAAGATCAAACAAAACGTTATCATTTAATGCACTTAACAGTGGGTTCTATAGAAACGCTGGCTATCACTGTGGCTGCTCTTATTATTATTAAATTCAACCAACACTTTCTAAGCATCTACTACTTATTTACCAGGAACCTGGACAGGTGCTAGGGAACCCAAGACCAGCAAAAAAGGGAAAGAATTCCTGTCTTAAAGGAGTTCATCAGGGCAGGGGGGCACCTTCCAGGATGAGGGAAGGAAAGAGATTCAATCTTAGTAGAGTAAGTAAATATAAAATAAATTTAAATATTATTTGAAGAGGGAGAGTGGTAACCGTTGGGGGATAGGAAAAGTATGGATCCTATTTACATGTAAATGATGGAAACAATGGAAATACAATGGAAAATTTCTATGTCAGGGCAATTTTTACCTTTGATTGGATTGGTTAGTTCCCATCCCCATAAAGTGGAGAGGAAAAGGTCAGAAAAAATTTTTGAAAGACATCTTCTACATGATAATAATGCCAATCCTTGAAGAAGCTAAGGGGGTAAAGAGAAGGGGGAGGGGGAAAGGAACCTGAGCAGTTTCAAGGGAAGCCTGGCAAGCCCTGAAGCTAACTTCTCAAAGAACCTCAACCTGGGCTGGCAGCCCAGAATCTTTTCACATCCAGAAAAGTGAATCCAAATTTAACCAAGATCTTGAAATGGACTTTCTACCTAAGGAGCAATGATAGGAAAAGGAAGCAATGTGATACAATGGGAGGAATCAAAAGTCCTAGGTTTATATTTTGTATTGGATGCTGACCTGGGAAAAAAATCTTACTTAAACCCCATAGGTTTCAATTCCCTCTAACTGTAAAATGGGTGAAGGGAGGAGGGATAGTGAGTAGAATGGCCTATCTGAAGTCCCTTCTGAGACATTTCAAAAGTTCGAGAGTCATAGTTTCTGGGTAATTAATCATTTTATTAATGATGCAAGCATGTTATTAATAAAAGAGGTCACTGCCAAAGACCATTCATGGAACCCACTCAATGCTTATATGTCCTTAGAAGGGTGAGTGTTCCTGAGGGTGGCAACTGATTGGTTAATAATTAACAAAAGAATGAATATTACAAAGAGGTTCTCAAAGTTCATGACACTGAGCACCCAAATCTTGGTCAAACAGACTTATGAATTTCCATATCACCTGTCTGACAAAAAAAGAGAATCCACATTTTCCCAGACCTATCCAAGTAAACACAAAGAGCAGGAATTAACCCATTTGCCTAGACTTACAATTTCTTTTACTGTCTTTGATTAGAGCTTAGCCTAGCTGGCTGGGTTGTCTTTGGGAAAGATTTCCCACACTGGCTGATTTCTGCATGAGGAAGTAGAAAAGAAAACCCTTGGTCCTGATTCAAAAGAGAAATTAATTCTCTCACTTTCACCTGTAGATCTGCAATTCCATGAAAAAAAATAGATGTGTTCTAGTTTTACACGTATACATTTATACGCAAGCACAAATAGTGGCTTGGTAGTAAACAGGTTTTTAAAACATGATAAACTTCTATTCTCTGCCCTAGTGACAAAAAATATACAAAATGAAAAGCATAAAAGTAACTAATTGGCCTTCATTTAGGAACAAATCTATGAAGAGGTAGGAAACTTGGCTACCATATATGGGCAAAAAAAAAAATACTCCCTGATCCCTTGGAAGTCAGGAACTGTATCTATTAAATACATAAACTGCTCAGCTTTTATTACAGAGGGAAAAAAACACAAACATTCCCTGGCTTTCACTTTACAAATCCCTGAAAAGCTCAAGTAAGGCAACGACAAAGTACTCTCTACCATCTCAAAAGGTAACCAAAAATTGAAGTCTAGGGCTACCCACAGAGAACTGGGTTGGGAAAGAGTGGCAGAAGCCAAGGAGCAAGGGGCACTCCCCTTCTTTTTTAACCTTAAGTCAAAAAAAAAAAAAATCAAAGGATTTTCAAATTCAAAATTAGCTCTGTCACTCAAGAAATCCATGCAGAGTCCCCAAGAACCAGGTCAAGACAGAAATGACAAATAAAAGCTGATTCACATTCAAGCAAATAGGAGATTAAATCAAATAAAGGGGCATGCAAAAAGAGAAACAAAATTGGAGAGAATTTAAAATAAAGTTATTTAAAATGTTGGGGGAGGGGAAAAAAGGGAAAAAATTCAGGAAAGTTAGAATCAAAAGACCAGGGTTCACATCTTGGGCTTTGCCACTTACTCCTCAGCGTTACCTTGGGCAATCAAACAATCAACAAGCTTTTTTTAAATTAAATATCTACTAAGGGACAGGCAACGCAAGCTAGATGGCTCAGTAGAAAAAGCACTGGGATAAAGTCAGGAACACCTGAGTTCAAATCTGACCTCAACCACTAGTACTAGCTATGGGACTGTGGGCAAGTCACTTAACCTCTGTCTTAATTCACTAGGGAAGGAAATAGCAATCCACTACAGCACCTCTGCCAAGAAAACCCGACAGACAATTTGGTTCACATAGTCCAAAGACTCAGACATAACAAAACAACATGTTTCCTTCGGGGCACTGGGCTTGACACTTAAGGTACAAATACAAAGAAAGAAATAATCCCTCCTTGAGAGGAGGGATGCAGGAGATAACATATATACAGAATACATAAAAGAGTATAAATACAAAGTAGTTAAGCCCGAATAGTTTGCAAAGGAGGGCACTAGTAGTTGAAGAGCCTTGAAAAGGATTCCTGTAGAAGATGGTGCCTGAACTCTCTCCTGAAGTTAGAAAGGGAGTGTGTGAGACAGAGCTGAGGAGGAGGGGCACTGTGGGAGTGGAACACTGCCAATGCAAAGGTACAGAGATGGAAAGGAGATAGGAGACAGACAGTGTACTGTGTGAGCAACAGAGAAAATAGCCAGTAATGACCCAAAAAGATAATCTGGGGCCAACACACAAAGGCCATTCAGAGCTTAACAGAAGAATTTGCATGTAATTTTAGAAGCAAAAGGCAGCCACTGCAGTTTACTGAGTGCAAGTGGTCAAGTCAGATCGGCATCTAAGGAAAATCCTGTTGGCAATCATCAATGTATGTAAGTCAAACTATTCATTCGTCAAGCTGCTTCACCTCTTTAGGAGGAAACCTCAGTTTCTTCCTCTGTAAAATGAAGGGATAGGGCTAAATTATTTCTCTGACTATAAAACTGACTGCATAAATGTAAATCATATCTGAATTACATCCAGTTGTGAACCTTCAAGAAGATTAAATTAACAAACCCTCATTTCAAAACAGAGACATCTCTTATTTTTAACTATTTCCTAATTAATATCCAAAGAACTAAGAAGTACTTTTCACAGACTAAGTGAATCTTAATAAAAATCTCAGCAAAATCCTGGCATCAGTCACAACAAACACTCTGGTGGAATTTAATTTCCTTCTCAGCATACATACTTATTGTGGAAATTCATTTATGATGCTACCACAAGTAGTCAAAATCTGCCTCTAACATGAGAACTTCAAAGCCTGGTGAGAAAGCCGTAGGGCTGGATGGAAATTATACCAATATTTAACAGAATCCTTTAATATGCATGTCAGCCATGGAATATTCTTCCTTCCTGTGCTGACAGCCCATTCAACTCTTTCTCCTCTCCTCCCTACTCCTATGGACTCCGTAATCTCCTATCTCAGGCCCTGCATCACAGGACTTCAAGCTAGAAATGAAGTCAGGAATTCTTTAATTGAAGGGTTCTTAACAGATGTCCCTGGGGGATGAGGGAAAAAAGTATCTTTATTTTCATTAATCTCTAACTGAAATTTAGCATTTCCTTCAATTATTTAAAAACATGATTTTGAGAAGAGATCTCTAGTTGTTCAGTTGTGTTAGACTTTGTGACCCCATTTGGGGTTTTCTTGGCAAAGATACCAGAGTGGTTTGCCATTTCGTTCTCCAGCCTGTTTTACAGATGAGGAAGCTGAGGCAAAAAAGGCTAAGTGACTTGCCCAGGGTCACACAGCTGGTAAGCATCGAAGGCCAGATTTGAACTCATGTTCCTAACTCCAGGTCCAGCACTCTACCCACTGTGCCACCTACCTGCTAAAGGGATCAATGATTAAAAAAAAAGTCCAGGAACCCCTGGAATAGGCCATCCCCCTTATTTTACAAATGAGGAAATACTACCTCTCACAGCTTTTTAAAAGTCCCAATTTCTCCCCCAGGCATCTAGTGAATATTATTGAATGTTTCCTACCCTAGCTACCAAAGATTTGAAGAAGGAAGTCACTGTCAAGTTACTAAAAGAGATTCTAATATTCCACCCTACTTTTCCTACCTGTCCAATTGCCTTCCCTCTTCTCTAGCAGAGAGAGGTTATCCTGTCTTCTTCCCCTAATGGAAGTATTATAAGCCTTAAATAAAAAGTGTTTCAGCACTTTGAAAAACACGTATTGTGGTTCAGATGTGCATTCGACTATATAACTTAGGATCCTACCATCAGAGATATGGAGCTGGAAAGGAGCCTAGGGGTCACCTAGTTACTCAGTTTACAGATAAGGAAACTGAAACACAAAAAGGTTAAGTGACTAGCATTAAGATGCCTAGCATCACACAGCTTTTAAGTATCTAAGCTAGGTCTTCCTGGTTTCAAGAATAGGACCTTGTCCACCAGGCCGACAAGACAAAATGCCATTATAAAGTTTTTCCCAGGGCTTCCATACTTCAAGGATGTGCTTTTGTTAATAAGGGTCCTGCCTCCACCTATATATAGCTCTTTAACTTCTCTACAACTAAATAGATGGTCTCTGAAAGTTGTCCTAGAGGAAAAATCCACTACTCTGGCAAATGTGGTGATAAGTTATTCTAAATGTAGCTAGAGTAGTCCTTGGACAACAAATATAGTTTATCATGGGGCACGTATAATTGAAGACTTTCCAATATGGACTCATCAGAGTTTATGCTCTATCAACCCAGAGGTCATCATGCCCACGTCACAACAAGGCTTCATAGTAAGGTCCAAGAGCAGTAAATACAAATAGATAGCCTTGTTTGGGATTTAAAACCCTCTGCCACTTTGTTCCAACCTAACTTTCCATCCTTATTACACATCAAAAGAGATAATGTTTGTAAAGTGCTCAGCACAGCGCCTGGCACATGGCAGGAGTTTAACAAATGCTTTCCCTTTCCTTCCCAGTATCACTCCCCTTCACAGACTCCAGTCAAAAACACCCTTCTCACTTTGTGTGCCCAAATCAATGTATTTGTATAGACAGTTCCCCATATATAGAATGCACTGGTTCTTTACCTCCATTTTGTAGAATTCTGCCTTTCTTCCAAGCACGGCTCAAGAACCACTACCAAGAAGGTCTTTCCTCATCCAACACCTACCCTGCCCCCATTGCCAGGGAGTCCCTTTACCAAAAAAAATTAACTTGCTTTAGATACACATCCATATGTACATACACATGTATATATACACTTATGTATATATGAGAAGTTAACTTTTTGTATGTTTTGACATATATATATATATATACATATATATGTATATATATATATATATATATATATATATATATATATATATATATACACATACACATAAATATATATGTGGATGTCATCCAGCATTTATTATTCACTTAAAATGTGCTGTGCTGGGGATACAAAGAAAGCAAAACTGTCCTACTCTCAAGATCATACATTCTTATATACTTTTTTTCATTTATTTCTTTTTCTCTCCCTGTCTCCCTAAAGAACATGAGTTCCTTGAGAACCATTCCCTTTTGTCTTTGTATCTCCAGTGCCAAGCACAGAGCCTAACACACAGTAGGTATTTAATAAATATTTGTGGATTGACTGGAACATTTCCCCCCCTTTTGAACCTCTTCCCTACTCCCCTCCCCCAAGCAGAACAGGGAGAGTTTCAGAATAGAAAAGCCAGAAAATAAAGAGAGTAAGGATCAAATTTAGGAAATACTCAATTTTTCAATGAGAGGAAGATAGAGAACAGTTTATGCATGGCAGAAATCCATTCCACCTTCTTTACCCAATCTTCCTACTAAGACCATGACAAAATGTTTTTTCTATGCCTTGCACGCTGTGTCCAAATATTTATATTTACATATATCTGGAAGATGGAGGCCTCTCTTCAGCTATGTGTTCACTCAGCATCAGCTCAATGATTCTTGAATTTTCGGGGTCAAATTTAACCCTTTCTTCCCACCTTCCTCTCCCAGCCACCAGTAGGTGTTCCAGGGTCATGGATTGGAGTGACAAGTTAGAAAGAAAACTGAAATTACCTATCTGTAAGTACTTCCAAAAGTGAGGCGCTACTCTAAGTGCACCAGGATGAGGGGCAGAGCAGGGGAATTAATACTCCCTCTGACTTTGTATTCTTAGCATCCAGCAGGGTGCCTCACATACAGAAGGAGCTACTAAAAATGACAGTTGATTGATTGGCCTTCAAACTGTAAAAACCAAGCCCAAAGGCAGGAAGACTGAACCACAATCTTTGCTGATTCCCATAAGGAGGGGTGGAGATTTGTTGGGGGTGAGGGTGTGGAAGGCGGACACATGGAAGGGGGTTCAGAGAAAAATGTATTGGTTCTACCTATGTAAGATCTATTTATTTTGTGTGGTCTTCCCACAAACAGCAGTGCCAAGACTACCAATTTTTTTCTGTTTTATTAGATGAAATTGTTACTTGTTCTGTAATGTTTTACTTATTATAATTAATGTATCAGCTTTCTGTACTTGTGCCCTGGAGAACTCCTGTAAAAGATGCGATTTAAAAAACTGAATAAATAGATATTGACGAAGTCAAAAATTTACATTTGTGTGCTTAAGGCAATAATTGGGTTCATTTACCAGGGCAACAGAATTTGCTACCATATGTCCCAAAGTCCCATTACAGCCCCTTCTGGAAACAGTAAAATAACACTGCCCTAATGACTATTACAACGTGACGCTATTCTGGGGATCTTAGAGCCCAAAAGAAAGACCCTGAGGTCATCTAATCCAATCTCTTCATTTTATAGATGTCATGACCAGAGAAGGCATTTTCCCATGGTCACATGGGGTGGTCAAAAGTGGTATTTAAACCCATGTCTTCCTGATCCCTATCAGGTTCAACCCCAACTTCTACATCTTAGCAACCCCTTAAATTTGAAGTGGACACATGGACACATACACACACACACACATCGTTCATTCACTTCTATTTGAAAGATCACTTTTCTAGCACTAAGGATCAAAGTAAATTTTATAAACTAAATATTTTAAGACTTAGGCTAACAAGTCAAATATTTACTAAAACAAGTGGTTAGAGGCTGTAATTCTACCACTACCTTTGAAAACACAGATGAAGGCATGACTAACTGCAATTTTCAAGAGCCAGCAAAAACAGATTACTGAAATGGATCTGGTTAAATAGAGTATTTATTTTAAAAAATGACTTCACCACCACCAAAAGCACTTGGTTAGGGGAAACTAACCTGAACCTCAGCACTTCCCTCCACTCAGAAGGGAGAATGCTGCTGCCTCATGCTCTTTTTTTAATTATTTGTTTACTTGCACTTCACTACACTGGTTTTCCACCAGTGTATACCTATCAGAAAAGGATGATGTCAAGTTGAGAGATGTCAGATGGACCAGGAGCCCCCCAATAACTGTCCAAGTGAGGGTGAAAAATAGGCATGAGGGTTAAAAAAGGTACATGGCACCTACCCCTCACTGAGATCACACAATTACTCAACTGGAAAAGAATACCATAAGTGGTGGGGCTTACATAGATATCCTTCAGGGTCAATCTAACTAGTCACTTAATCCAACCTTGGATGTTTCCACCTCTCACCTCTTTTAGGCTGCCAGAACACCTATCACATACATGTTTCAATTGTGTGTATCTATGGATTAGGCTGTCCTTTCCATTCTTAATAAATATTGAGCCACTCTCCTAATAGCTAACCTTTATAGATACACAAATATATGTCAACAAACCAAGCAATAAACATTTATTTAGCACTTATTGTATGCCAGCAACTGTGCTAAGCACTGGGGATGCGAAAAGAGGCAAAAGAAATTCAGGTCCTCAAGGAGCATGTAATCTAATAGATTTGTACATATGTATACATACACATAAGTATATACACACATATACATACATGTACGTGTATGCCTTTGTGTGCATATGCATATATGTATAGACATACATACACATGTACACACACATATATCTGAGGTTTACAAAGCTCTTTACATGTATTTTCTCATTTTATGTTCATAACAACCCTGAGAAGTAAATGTTAAAAGTATAAAGAGAAACTAGAGTAGGAGGTAGAAGATCTAGGCTCAAATCCCAGAGCCACTGGTTGTGTAATTCTGGGCAAGTCACAACTTCTAGGACGCTTAAGAGAAAACAAGAATATTTGCCCTGCCTAGGTTACAGGACTTAGAAAATCATACATCTGAAAAGGACCTGAGGGCTCATCAAATCCAACCCCATCGTATTTTACAAAGAAAGAAAAGGAGGCTCACTAAGGTGACAAAATTTGATGGATGTGTCCTCACTGCTAGTATTTATAAATAGCCCCTGCAGGCTCTGACTCTAGCCTCCTGGATCCCAATGTGTCTTCTTTCCATGCCTTACGCTACTGTTGTGAAAATCAAAAAGGAGACATGTAAGAAAACACATAGTATGGGGTCACAGGGACCACTGACTCACTAACAGTGGGCACTTAAGTCACTTAACCTCCTAAAAGCCCACAGGCTAGAGATCCTATAGGCTGAATTTTCCATCCTGCTATATACATAGCCTTTCTTGCCTTCAGACTTTTCTTCCACATTTCTTTGCAGCAGTGGGGCCGGGACTTTAATTTGCACGATAGATCTAGTCTCATTTTTAAAGTTCTCCCAGGAAGGAGACTGCACAGCCTCTCTTAGGAACCCATTCCAGCTCTCAGCAGGATGACATGATTTTGAAGATGAAAGAGACCCTAGAGACTTTCTATGATTTTACAGATGAGGAAACTAAGTAGTCAGTTAATAATCATTTCTGAAGTGCTGTTAGGCTCTGTGCTAAGTGCTGGGGATACAAAAAGAGGCAAAAAAGGGTCCTTTCACTCAAGGAGCCCACACCAAGTGCCTCGTCCAGGGAAGCCGGACTTCAAGTCCAGTCTAGGGCTCCAGCACCTTTCACCACTATCGACCATAGGAATCCAAATCTTCCGAACCACTTGTTGCTGAAATCACCCGATAAAAGATAACCAGATACAAGAATGGGGCTGCAACTTACTCGAAAGAAGACCCTCCTACCAGAAGCTGCTAATTAAAGGGGAAATTTCACTGAAATAGTACTTTAACCGTGGATGTCCAGACTCCCCACAGCATAGAACGGATACGAGGGTGAAGGGATGAGGTAGAAAAGGGGAATCAGGAGCAGATATTCCAGCAATCGAATCCATTACACTCTGAGCCTTCCTCCAAGTCTTTCCCATTCAGATACCCAAGGAGGCAGCACCGCAGGCTCCGCGGTGAGGTCAGAGGGAAGCGCAGGGGCCCCCCCCAACTGTCAGCCCACCCGGGGGTGTCAGGGGCCGGCTCTCCTCGGCGAGCACAGCGGCCTCTCCCCCACCCCGGCACCAGCACCCACTCCGGACCAGGGAGGCCACCTGTGCGCCCCTCGCGGTCCGACCACAGGTCACTTCCCGGAGGCAGCGCGGGCCACGAGGAGCTGACCCTCCGGCGAGTCCCCAGGACCCAAACTTGCAGCCCGGTGTCCCGGACCCGGCCAACGCTCCCAGAGGCGCCCGGCTCCTGACCTCCGGGAGCGCCCCTCCCCACACTCCGGCGATGCACGGCCCCACGTCCCGGCGCCCCGGCTCCGGTCCTTCCCCACGGCGCCGGCCCGCTCGGGCTCCCGCTGCGCCCCAACTTTCCCCCGCCCTCCCCACGCCACGCGCCGGCTCCGGCTCCCCGGCCGCTTCCCGCTTGCTCTCCGGCCGCCCCGGCCGCACTTCCTGAGCTGGGACGGGCGGGGACGCGTCCTCCTCGGCCCCTTCCTTCCTTCCTTCCCGGGGCTCGGAGTGCAGCCCGCTCGGCAGCCCCGCAGGCGGGTCCGGAACTGCCCGGGGGTGGCAAGCCGGGAATCGGGCACGGGGAGGTCCCGGGCCGGCCCCCGGCCGCTCGCCCCCAGCCCGCGGCTCCGGGTCGGCCCGGAGGGTCAGTGCCCTCGGCGGCACCGCCGACCCCGCTCTCACCTCGGCTTCCTGCCTCGCCGCCGCGGCCGGGAGGAATACGTGGCAGGAGCCGCCGGTGCGGGCGCTCCCTCTCCTCTCCCGAGCTCCAGGCGGCCGGACACGGGCGCGAGAGGCGCCCTCTGCTGCCGGGAAGCGGGATCCTCCGCCCCCTAACCCTAACCGGCTCCCCGCGGCCTCCC
>CM053771.1:133677564-133690988 GCA_028658325.1 Potorous gilbertii | reverse complement strand
AAGGCATTGAGATGACCTCATTGTTGTATGCCTATGAAACCTGAACAGTGTACCAGTACCATGCCAAGAAACTGAATCACTTCCTTTGTCTTAGGAGGAGTCTGAAGATCACCTGGCAAGATAAGGTACCAGACACTAAGATTCTTTCTCGAGCTAAATTACTAAGCATTCAGATTCTACTTCAGAGAACGCAACTCAGATGGGCTGGCTATGTTGTTCAAATGCCAAAAAAGCCCAAAAGACTATTTTATGGAGAACTCACGCAAGGTAAGAACTCACATGGTAATCAGAAGAAACAATGCAAGGATACTCTCAAGGTCTCTCTGAAGAACTCTGGAATTGATTATGTGACATGGAAGACACTGACAAAAAACTACCCAGCATGGCATGGCCCATCAAAGAAGGTACTGTGCTCTATAAGCAAAGCAGAATTGCAGTAACCTAAAAGAAACATGAAATGCACAAATTTAGAGACCTCTCCACTCCAAATGTTTGTATGGACTTTGTACCCAATCTGTGGTAGAGCCTTCCAAGTTCATATTGATCTGATCAGTCACAGTTGGACATACTGTACCTTGTACCCAACATAATGATGTCATTTTGTTCCTCTTTGAGAACAAAGAACAACCGACTAATATTGTCTTAACAACTCTCTTAAGGTGGAAAAATCTGCTGGAAAATCAGGGCATAGCTTAGGCTTTTAATGGCCATCTTCTTCAAAAAGGACATACCTACCAAGAGTTCCTCTCACTGCCGGTAGCTCTAAATGAGAGATCGGGAAGCTCCCAACCTTTTAAACTCATAAAGTTTCCTCCAAGGGAGGAAATGTGCATCTCAGGATTCTGTTTGGTCTCCTGTGTTCAAAGAAAGGAACACAAAGCTTTAGAAGCAACCCAAGCTCAGACTTAACCTAGGCAGCGCATGGCACCTTACCACATTAGAGCAGCCATCATAGCTGCAGGGATTGAGAGGAACTCCTTAAGGGAAGTACAAAAGAGAGTCTCAAACTCTTCCTTAGAAGGAAAGAAGGGAAAGGAAGTGGGGGAGGAAATAAGCATTTGTTTAGTATCTATTATATGTGAGGCATTGTGCTAAGTGCTTTTTAAATAAATATTTCATTTAATCTTCACAACTTTGTGAAGTAGGTGCTATAATTATCCCCCTTTTGCAGATGACAAAACTGAGGCAGACCCTGAACTTCCAGGGTTATGCAGCTAGTGTTTGAGGTCAAATTTCAACTCAGGTCTTGCTGACTCAAGGACCCATGCTCTATCCACTGCATTACCACCTGCCTCTAAGAGTAGGGGAAAGATGGAGTGGAATCATCCCTTTTAAGATCCACTGAGTGAGCTGCTCTTCTTGGGTGGGTAGCTGATCCCTTTTCATGAAGTACCCTATCATAGGACATAGGGAGTTACATGGAGTTGAGCATGTTCTTAAGCAAGAAACCAAAACCTTTACTACGGTCATGGGGACCACAGGATTGCTTCATTACCCCAGAGAACCACATTGTTGAGCAAAAGCATCCTTGAAATGACCAGAAGGTACTCCTTGTAGCGTGTTCTGCCCTCATATGCATTGCTTTAGCTGTATGTGTAGCAACACCACTACTTTGTCTGCTATCTTTGACTCTCAATATATCCAAAGTAACTCAATAGAGCTCAATCACCAAGGCAAGCATCCTTCTCCACTTTGGGTGATGATGCCGAACCAAATCCCCTTTCTAAAGTCTGCTACAAAGCTGAGTTGCCCTCTGGTAGTTTTCTTCCTATTTGCTCAATGACTTTGAACAACCTGGTCTTCCATCTCCTGCACTGCAGCGTCTGAATTCTTCCAGAGCAGCAGGCATCTCCTGTGCCCCAGCAGAGCATGCAGGTGTCAAAAGAATCACCCAGGTGTATGAAATAAAATAAAGACAGCACCACTGTTAGCCTGAAAACCTAATGTTTTCTATTTGGGAATAGAAAGGAGGATGTCCTGAAGATTTACAGCATTTTTGGTCCCCACTTGTTTAAACCTTCCAAAAAGTTCCTCCTGTATCCTTCAATTTCAGATCACTTATGAAATTGCTAATGTGTATTTTAGCCTACACACTAAATTTTTGTTTGTACTTATGCATATTAAAGCACACTACTAAATACTCGGCTGACAAGCTGTATTTTAGACTTCAAACTACACTTTATTGTGCTTGGCTGCATTTTAATATGTCTACTAAATTTCATTCTAAGTGAAGAACGGGGAGTGCCAATGATTGATCAGAGGTGGTAGTGCTTCCCACTTCCAGAATCCACACATCCCTCTGCTGCCTCCATGATTGACAATTGCGGTTTCCTGATGACTCTAGGGAGCTTTCAGGAAATGATCTACAATACAAATTAAGTGCACAACACCATCAACTGTTTACTGGCAAGATGAAAAGGATCACTAAGTTACAGGGCAAATATCATAGAACCCTCACTTTCTACTAATCCACCTGGCTTCTCTCCTGGCTCTTACGGCTTTCTTTCTCTTAAGCCAAGGACAGGAGAGTGATCAGTTTTCAAGGGAGTTTGTATCTGGAAGACAAAGTTTGGAATAACCATCATCAAGTCTGGAGATTTTATTGCTTCACACACCTTTGGGAACTGGGGAGGCAGGAGAGGTTTAGACTTCCCTTCTCTGCAGAAACTTTGACTGACTCTGTCTTACCAACATCAATATATAATTCCCTAGTCTGGAAGTCAATAACCTATTAGGTGGAGAGCAGCCACCTCCTCAGTATGATTTGAGAGAGACCAAGAAATCTCACTTGTCCCTAAACCAGGGATGATGGGTGGAGGATCTGAGGCCTTAAGACCACATGTGGCCTTCTAGGTCCTTAAGTACGGCCTTTTGACTGAATCCAAATTTTACAGAATAAATCCTCAACCCTGCCCTAAATCATTTCCCTGCCAACTTGCCATGTTACTTCATCTAAAGTTCTCATCATAGCTGGATGGAGTTTTGGCTTTTCTAAACTGCACATTTTACAGATGATGAAATTTTGGCCCAGAAAGGTGACATGACTTATCTAACTCACCTCAAATCAGCAAACATTTATCTAGCTCCTACTCTGCAGAAAGTTTTGCATTAAACACAGGGGATAGAGGAACAAAAACAAAACTAGATCTGCCCTTGAGTAGTTTATGTTCTATTTAAATCCTTCAACAAAGGTAAAAGCCAGACTAAAGATTAGCACTCTGGTTTCCTAATTCTCATTCAATGCTTTTCCTGCAGCTACCTCCAGATTACAAAAATGGAAGGATTGGCCAACAGTGTGCAGGGTGGACAGCTAAGGAGTGCTGAAGATAAATCACTAGGCCTCTTCTTGGGTTCAAATATGGCCTCAGACACTTATTAGCTGCGTGACCCTGGGAAAGTCATTTCACCCTGTCCGCCTTCGTTTCTTCATCTATAAAAATGAGATGGAGAAGGAAATGGCAAACCACTCTAGTATCTCTGCCAAGAAAACCCAAATGAGGTCACAGAGACAGACATGACTGAAAAATGACGGACTAACAACATGTGAAAGGCATTGTGCTTATGTTATATATTGCCTCCTATTATTATTTAAGTTTTCATATAAATATATTTTAGAGGATAAAGGAATTTTAATCCTGAGCATTCCACCTAATAGACATCTGACTTTGAATAAGTGCTTTAATCATTCTAGGCCTCAATTCCCTTATCTATAAAATTAGCACCATAATCCCTGTAACTACCTCAGAAGGGTATTGTAAGAATGAGTTGGGATAACTTTGTGCTGTAGCCTTTCATTGCTCATACTAAAATTTCATAGGTATATTGGGGTGTAGTCAAGCCCAACGACATGGGTGGGACATGGGAGTTAAAGATTCCTCTTATCAAGCATTCTTTACTTAGAGGGTCATTATGTAAACATTAAGATACAGCCTGGATCTTGAGGCAGCACCAGAAATATAGAGATCCAACACAATCCCTGCTTATGGGAAGATGACCATCTAATGAAAGGGGTTTTATGCAAGGGAACAAGTGCTAGATTTGGAGTCAGAGAACCAGGATTTGAATACAGATCCTGCAACTTAACTATAAAACTGTGGCCAAGCCATATCTTCTCTAGATCTCTCATCTGTAGAGTGAGCACATCAGACTACATGCTCAAGAGCACTGGAATGGAATTAGAAGATCTTTATTCAAATCTCAGATCTGCCACTTTATAGGTGACCTTGAGCAAATTCTTCTCCCAGACGCTCAGTTTTCCTCTTGTTGGTCTAGATGACTAGACCTCTCAGCTCTAAATCCTGTAATCCTTTGATCTAAACATTATCTCCTGAAGAAAATTGGATAGGAGGAACAATCTTCTCCTCCTGACTCTGCCCATTTGAATGGATACATTTATCCAATTAGTTAGAGGAAACTTTGTTGTTCTTGAGTCATTTTCAGTTGTGTCTGACTCTTTTGGAGTTTTCTTGGCAGAAACACTGGAGTGGTTTGTCATTTCTTTCTCCAGCTCATTTTACAGATGAAGAAATTGAGACAAATAGGGTAAAGTGACTTGCCCAGGATCATAGCTCTAGTAAGTGTCTGAGGCGGGATTTGAACTCTGGAAGATGAGTCTTCCTGATTCAAGGCCTTGCACTCTATCCACTGTGTTACCTTTAGGGAGCTAGGAATAGGCTGAAAAGAAAAAGAGTTTTAATGACACAGGACCTAAGTAGCAGAGCAAAAATGTAAACAAGGTATTTATAAGGAAACAGTAGGAAAGGGAAAGGAAGATAGTATTGCCAGTTTTCCCTATGGCCAGCCTCATTGCTATCAACCTTCCCTCTGCCCACCCGCTATCCTTCCTGTGAAGTCAGGGTGAGCACAGACAGTCTAATTTAGAAAGTAAAGCATCACACACTAGGTCTTAGGAAACACCACTGTGGCTCTGCTGCACCATCTTATTTTGGCAGATAAATATTGTGAGAAAATATCTCTTCTTTAAACAGTGACAAATGTCACACATTTTTGCAAATATTGTAAAGATAGCGCATAAACTGGCTCCATGCCATGTCTTAAAATAAGCACTTTTCAGGCTTATTTACGATTTTTTTTCACATTACTCCATATCATGCCACTCACACTACATTAAAAAATGTGAAAAATAACACCTATATCTCCCTAAAAGACGGTAATTTCAAGTTTTACATTGACATTTCCTTTTATGTTCAGTAACCATTCATGTCCCTGTCACAGATAGCATAAAAGACAGCTTGAAAAGTCCGCTAAAATGAGAGTAGTTTCCTCTTTTAACCTTATGTAACAATAAGGATTCACATTTGCACAGTGCTCCAAGGTTTACCCTGAGAGGCCAGTGCCAAGGGCAATTACTCCCATTTTACAGATGAAGAGACTGACGAGGGATTGCCAGTTCTCTATGGTTGCACTGCTAATAAATCTCCATCATTAAATATTCATTTATTAAGCTGCTACTATACTAGTCACTAAAGGATATTAAAGATGAAAACAAAACAGTTCCCTCCCTCAGTTTACATTGTATTTAATGCTGGAATTGGATTGAGTAGTGGTGGTGGTGGTGGTGATAGTAGTCTGTCAACAAACATTTATTAAACAATTACCACATGTCAGGCACTGTACCAAGGGCTAGGCTTACAAAGAAAGGTAAAAGACTTCCTGCTCTCAAGGAGATCACAATCTAATGGGGGAGACAAATATGTAAACAACTGTGTGTAAACAAGTTATATAAATATAGGATAAATTAGAAATAACAGAGGGAAGGCACTCAAATTAAAAGGAATTAGAAGAGGCTCCTTTAGAAAATAGGATTTCAGCTGGGACCCAAAAGATCCCAGAACAGGAAGAGGACAAGGAAGAGCATTCTATGCATGAGGGATAGCCAATGAGAATATCTGGAGTCCAAAGATGTCTTTTTTTGTGCAACAGCAAGGAGAATAGTGTCACTGGAACATAGAGTACATACGTACATTATACATATAAGGTATAAAATATAAGAAGCCTGAAAAGACTGGAGGAAGAAGGGAGGTTAAGTTATGAAAAGCTTGGAGAGGCAGAGGATTTTGTACTTTATCCTGGAGGTTGGTGGGAGCCACTGGAGTTTACTGAATAGGGCAGGTGATATGGTCAAATCTAAGCTTTAGGTAAATCACTTTGGCAGCTGAGTGGAGGCTAGATTGAGTGGGGAGAGACTTGTGGCAGGTATACCAACCATCAGGCTATTGCAATAGTCCTGGTGTAAGGAGATGAGAGTAGTGGTAGTATAGAGGAGAGAAGGGAGTATATTCAAAAGATGTTGCCAAGGTAAAATCAACAGGCCTTGGCAATAAATTGAATATAAGGGGTGAGAGATAATAAGGAGTCAAGGGTGACACCTCAGTAGTGAACTTCATTCCCAGTACCTCCACAGGAAGTGCTGCTGGTAGAGGAGGATGAGTATAGTATTTGGAGTCAAAGTATATGGGTTTAAATTATGCCTTTGGTACATGGGTCACCATGGGCAAATCACTACACTTTTCTGGGCCTCAGTTTTTCCTTTTCTAGCTCTCAATTTCCAATCCCAACAAAGAACTCTGAAACCTTGTCTGAGTTTTTTTGGAAGGGCCTTTCCTAAGTGAGTGGTTGCTCTGGATCTTGTCTGAGGCCTATCCATGAGTGGGTTGCTATGGAGAAGTGATGTTCCTTCGGCTTTTTGGCTGGACAGATGATTTAGAATGCCAAATTGTCCATTTACACTGTTTCTGGACAGTGAATAGGGAGGAAAGCAACCCCCTTCACTATGCTCTATCCTCCTCATGAACAGTTATGAGACCTGGATCTTTTGCTTCTATGTCCCTAGAACTAATTCAGAACTCCTTCTGTATGGAGATTACTTCATTAGCCTAAGTTCCACTCAGATGATTTCAATTACCAACTGTATGCAGAGAGCTCTCAAGTCTGTCTCTAGAGCTGGCCTCTCACCTTTTCTCCTATTCTGAATTCCTAGGTGCATACAAGTCATTTCCACTTGGATGTACCATGAGCATCTCATACTTAACTAAGCTCATATTATAAAGACCTAAATCTTTATCACTTTCAAATGCAATCCAATCCAGTTCAATTCATTCTACAAACATTTATTAAAGTCCTATTGAAGACCACTATTTTAGGTTCTGGGGTAGATTCAAAATAGACCTTACAGTATAACCCCAATATGATGGCACCTTATCCCCACCACCCAACCTACCTCTTTAACTTGGGGAATCAACCTTAAGTAATTTAGATAACTCTGCCAAGTTGGCCCCCAAAGTACTCACAGGTCCTAAAAGTACAAGTGGGGATGGGATGGGGTAAAATATAAGGGAAGGAACTATTTTCTTTTACTCATTGTATTCCAGACACTGACATAGTAAATGGTACATTTGGGGTGTTTAATAAATGATTGACTAATTGTTCAATTGAACTGAACCAAACTGAATCAGAAGGCTCTGATGTCACCTCTGGGAGGTGTTGACACAGGCAGGAGGGACATCACTCAGTATTTAGGAACAGGGGACCCAGAATTAGGGAGTCATCTTCATCCAAACTGAAAGGAAAAAGAAGGATGTCCCTAATCAATAGACAGACTTCCATGAAATCAGAGGTCCACAGAACTACTAATACAAGGGAGAATTCCAAGGCAGGAGTCTCTGTTTGACAAAGTATAAGAAGAGGCTATAGAGAAAAGAGTAATGTGAGATAAGATTTGAAAGCTAGATTGGCACCAGATCATAGGTCATTGGTGTCAAGTGAAAGAGTTTAAACACTTATTGGTAGGGAATGTCCAAGGACAGGCTCTGAAGAGGAGTGGCATGACCAGATCCTCTATGCCCTCCCTTTGACAGAGTACATTTGGCATATTGTGTTAATTTCTTGGCCAGCACAATCTAAGAGTGATGTTGACAATTAGGATATGTCTAGAGGACAGCAATGAGAATGAAGAGGGGAAATGAAATCATGTAAAATGAAAATCATTTGAAGGGAAAAAATGTTTAACCTGGAGAAGAGAAAACTCAAGGAGGACCCAGTAACCGTCTTCAATATATGAAGACATAGACTTGAACAACACCAAATTTATATTTTACTAGTTTACAAAGTGATTTTCTCAAAGCAGCCCTTACTGATAGATGACACAAAGATTATCATCCTAGTTTTATAGATGAGAAGAGTAAGCCTCCCTGAGGTGAAGTGACATCTAAAGTCACAGTGTGTCAGATCCAGGACCTTAACTCCACTCAAAAGACTTCAAAGTCAATATTTAGATTTATCATGTATGACTCTACAGGGGAGAACTAAGACCAATGGTGAAAATTAAAAGGAGGTGTGTTTCATTTCAGTATAAAGAAGAACTTGCCAACAACTACAGCCATCCCAGATTGAAACGAGTTGTCCCATTAGATAGTGGCTTCTTTATGAATGTATGCGTTTATAACAAATCTGAGTAACCCTTTGTTCAGGATATTATATGACTATTTCAAGCATCAGGAAGATGTTGGACTAGATGACTCCTGAAGTTTCTTCCAGCTATGATATTCAGTCAGTTACAATTAAAAAAAATAAGCAAAAGAACACATTAAATTCACTAATTCCAAGGTGGCTCCAAAATCACAAACTTTGGCATTCTGCCTTAACAGTGGAATAAAAATTTGAAAGAAAGTTTGGCAAAACAGTAATGACTGGTCTCCTCTCTCCCATGTTCACATCTTTAATTCATAATTCATGAATAATACAAAAGGAGGGAATAAAAATGAAATAGCAGATGAAGATTCGATTACATGAGGATGAGGACATACAAAGGCAGAAATTTCCCCCAGAATTATACTTCAAGGCTGAAAAGCAGGTAAGAAATTGAATGGCTTGAGGCAAAATTCTTCCTTCCAAATTGCAATATGGAACTAGATTCAGACATCCTATTCTTCTTGAGTGCCTAGAACTCCCACTGACGTAAGGGCAGACTGGGACAACAGACTATTAGAGCAGAAATCAACCATGCATTGCTGACAGCTAAGTTTTGCTGCTAGCCTTTCCCTTTGAGGGTGACTATGTCACAGCATACTAAGCACCAGCAGCTGACTGGAGTACAGCCTGAGATAGCAAGAACTGCCAAGTCCTAATCCACTTGGAATGCTGAATTTCCTGGGCAGGGACTAGGCCTTCTATGTTCAGCAGAACTCCAATTACACTGCTCAACCAAGGAAAAATGTTGCTAATAATCCTCTGATCCTGGGGTTGGCGACTAGACTTTCAGAAACCTACAGAATAACATTTTTTGCTTTTACATATCTCCTTGCGCTGGTGACTAGCTGAAGCCATCCCGTTGGGCTTGTCCCTTGTTAGAAGGAACGAGGGAAAGAGGTAGGCCTTGGAGTCCTCTGGGTCTGGAGTCAACTCCTCAGGTGAGCAGGGCACTCACTGTCTTTTGAAGACTGCCAACAAGCTATTACATGCTGAGATGTAAGAACGTGTCTGAGATGAGATCATCAAGAGACTCCAGAGGAATGAGAACAACTGGTGAACTTTGGGTGTTCTGTTGGAAATAGGTATGTGTGTACACATATAAATGTGTATGGGTATATATACATATATGTGTATGTTTACCTACACGTACAAATATAATAACAGACCACAGATATATTTTTTGCAGCAAAAGTATTCAAGATATATAGACATAGGCTACTGTGTAGTCTACAATAATAGTGTCAAACTCAAATAGAAATAAAGTCACTAATTTGGAAAATCTCGTCAAATTTGGATGCTGAATTTTCTTGATTTGTAATTATGGGGGGAAATACTATCTAAAGCAAAAACATAATAAGAAATGAAGGCCCTGAAACATATGTAAAGATCCCTGTGGGTTGCATATTGAGTAAGAAAACCACATATTTAAATCATGTATTATCCAAGTTCTACTCTATTTTTACTTATTTTATTAAATATTACCCGGTTACATTTTAATTTGGTCCTTGCCACACTCAGGAGTGTTACTAGGTGCAATGTGATGGCATGTTTGACATTTCTGGAAAGTCTTTGACCTTTCTCATTCTTTATTCCTGATCCATGTTTTTCAACATATTTTCCACAATCTTCACCTATTCCTACCTTTGTAAGGAAGTCAACAAGTATCAAAGTATACTCTGATTTAATTGGAGGTTCTTGCCAAGTTCTTTGTAGGACTTTTCGACCTCTTCATCCTCTGCAACAGGATCCTAAGGGATTAGTGAGGAACAGGAACTGGACATGGCAAGCACTCAAAAATATTACCCAAAAAATGAAGTTGTTTTTATTTTTAACAAACAGATGATGATTCATTATTGATGTGGGAATAGTTCCCTGAAACAGCTGTCTGTGTGTAGTCAGACCAGCCACTTGTTAGAGTAAAAGTTCAAAATTAGTACAAAGTTAAAGAATAAAAATAAAACTCAGAAGTGTACAGCATGCAATTAAAATGCCTCCAACCTGACCTATCTAAACAAGTTACTGATGATGAAAAAGAGATATGGATGGAAGAAAGGATACAAATGAAATTATAGTAATGGCATATGGAAGTTTTACCAATGTAAATCAATTGGCATAAGTAGGAAAATAAAAAAGACTTAAAAGTATCTTAGCCAGGAAATACTCGACTTACTTGCCAAGAAGAATATGGCAACCAAGGGCAACATCAGTTTAGAATATAAACTCATTTGTAAAATCTTATGGAGGTAGATGATGGAAGATTATGAGCAATGTTGCCTCAAAATAGACAAGCAGCAGTGGGAAAACCAGTTCAAAGAAAGTTTAGGAAGAATCTCAGCTAAGCAACGACATCTCAAGGGCACTGCAAACTGAAATTGGAAAGAGGACAGCTATGAGAAGAAAAATAAAAAATATGCGCAAAGATTTTTATAACAAACTTTATCCATTATCAAGGGCAGAGGTACCACCACACATGATCCTGATAGCACTTTATGGGATATTCTCATAGAGCAAGTAGAAATGGCACTAAAGAGAATAAAGATAGGAAAAAAAGCTATATTAGAACAGATACACATGGAGGAGAACCATGATGGAGGTGGATTGTGTAAATTTTGAAATATTGATTCATAGATTATTTGAAGGAGGGCAATATGTGAAAGGTATTGAAAAAAATCTTGGACCTCATTAACATTGAAAAAAAACCACGAATAATTGCCAACCTATATTCCTACTTTCCCATCTGTATAAAATCTCTATGAGACTTACCTACATATGTAATGAGGGCACCTCACTCAGGCCAGTACCCTATTAATTTAGGCTTTGTGTTGGAATAAAATGAGGCATTTATAGGTCATTTGACAGTAATAACAAGAGTTTTACTTAGCCTGAAAGAATATTCAACAAGGATACTACAGCATTTAGTTTGGGTAGATGTCACTCCCTTCAACTCCACATGAAACCTATCTTGTCAGCCAAATAGGGTTTTGTCACTAATGTGGTCTCGTAACATCCAAGTTTGAAGGGTCCCAACTTATGTAGGTGAGTCTTGTTATGGCCTTAGCTAACCAGAAAGCCACATCAATAGGGGCTGGGACCAAAAGGAAGTTGTGACAAGGGGCTACAACTTGTGTCTTAGCATCCCTCACTAATCAAATCCCAGGAACAGCTTTATTGCTTTTTAGGGGAAAATTAACCTGACCCATGTGGTGAGAAGAGGGGAAAATTTTGGTAGATAGTGTCATATCATGCAATATATATCAAGGGCATCCTCAATAAGGGTATTAACAGTGAACAGGCAAGCTCTCACTCACAGTCGTTGTAAGGACAATTTATGTAGCTCATTCACCAGTATGTATTCATCTTGGACACAGAATGTAAATGGATAATAATTTGGATCCAGAATAAACAGAAGGAGAGTTGGCTAAATTTCCTTCAGGAAATTGCAACACTCTTTTAATAACCCCAGATGTCTTCAAGAAATAAAGGTCTATGTTTGTAATAACACTATTCTACTGGTATTATTTTGTGGCTGCAAGTCCTAGAATACCTTAGTCACCAAGAAATTAAGAATTAGTATCATGAGCCAAGATGCCAGAGTAGAAGAACAGACCTGTAGAATTTCTCCCCAATAGCCCATAAAATACCCATAAAAAATGTCTCTAAGAAAATTCTAAAGCACCAGAAGCCATAAAACAACAGAGTGAAAAAGATTTCCAGCCCAAGACAGCCTGGAAGGTCGACTAGGCTCAGAATGGAGCACAGCACAGCATGGCCTTGGCCACATGGCAGGGATAGGACTGGAGCAGGTCTCAGGGGGCAGAAACCCCAGCAACAGCTGTGATTCCCAGATTGCTCAACCCACAAATGCCAAAGACAGCTTCAAAGGTCAGTGAGAAAGCTCTTTCACCTGGGTCATAAGGAAACATAGTCTGGTCCTGCTGTCAGCAGCAACTGCAGTGGCAATGTCCATTTTTGGTACCCTCAGCTTAAAGACCTTGGGGGAATTGAGCAACTGATCTGAATCTCAGCCCTGAGTGGCAGCCCTGGGGTGAGGAGGAATGCTGGCAGTGGAGCTGGTGAAGGCTCTGGATAGGGAATTCTACTCACAGGTCCTGGGCAGAACAGAGTGCTTGTGGTTGCTCCCAGAACAGAGGGCAGGCCAGGAGAGGAGAAAAATCCTCTCCCTTGATTGTGCCACCTTGGAGGAACTGAGAACTTACAAGTCTCCAGAGTATACCTTCCTTTTGACAAAGGACTCAAAAGTAAAGTAACTATCTGGGAAAATGCCCAAAAAAGAGGAAAAAAATAAGACTATAGAAGGTTACTTTCTTAGTGAACAGGTAGTTTCTTCCATCCTTTTGGATGAGGAAGAACAATGCATACCATCAGAAGAAGATCTAAAAGTCAAGACTTCTGCATCCAAAACCTTAAAAAGAAAATATGCGATGGTTTCAGGCCATAGATAAGCTCAAAAACAATTTTGAAACTCAAATAAGAGAGGTGGAGGAAAAATTGAGAAGAGAAATGAGAACAATGCAAGAAAATCATGAAAAGTGAGTCAACAGCTTGCTAAAGGAGACCCAAAAAAATGCTGAAGAAAATAACACCTTTAAAAATAGACTAACTCAAATGGCAAAAGAGATCCAAAAAGCCAATGAGGAGAAGAATGCTTTGAAAAGCAGAATTAGCCAAATGGAAAAGAAGGTTTGAAAGCTCACTGAAAAAAATAGTTATTTAAAAATTAAAATGGAGCCGATGGAAGCTAATAACTTTATGAGAAAACTAGAAATTACAAAACAAAACCAAAAGAATGAAAAAATAGAAGACAATGTGAAATATCTCATTGGAAAAACAACTGACCTGGACAATAGATCCTGGAGAGACAACTATAAAATTATGGGATTACCTGAAAGCCATGATCAAAAAAAGAGCCTAGA
>CM053771.1:133661374-133677064 GCA_028658325.1 Potorous gilbertii | reverse complement strand
GGATCTGTCTGTTGATCTGTGATGTATGTATTGCTTATGGTCAGACAGAAATCCTGTCTGTTGGTCTTTATTTCTCTGTATTTTCTCAGAAGTTCAGGTTGCTGACTTTTTCCCCTGAACTAAGTGTATGATATATGTGTTAGATTAAAGTAGATTGTGGACCCCTCAAAAGTTGCTTTCCTTTTAGAAAAGCAGTCCTAAGAACCCATACAGCAGGCCCTCTTGTGTATGCCAGGGTCCTTGTTACATTTATGTCAGTCAGCAGGATCCACCAGTAGGCTCTTGAGTGTTTGCTTGTGGAAAGGTCCCAGCAGAGGGGAGAGGCTTGGAAATGCCTTTGTCCCCTGCAGGGTTAATGTGTATTGATTTCTTGGCTACTAGGACAGATTTGGCTTTCTGGGGTCTGAATAAATATTTTTCTTCTTCTTTATATATGGAGGGTCTGTTATACTGTGCAATTCAGAACCATGCCAGCTATTCACAGCTATCCTCAGTGCTGTGAATATTGCCTGGGTGATACAAGAATCTAGTTTTCTAGCTAGAGAGGAAAGATTTCCTGAGTAGTACTAGCTAGTGGTTGGTAGAACCTGAGACACAGAGAGATTTCCCATAACAGTATGTGACCGAGATATATATTTTGTGTGTGTGTGTGTGTGTGTGTGTGTGTGTGTGTGTGTGTGTTCCAAGTTTAAGAGTCCCAAATTGATGATTTTAGGGATAGGAACTTCTAGAGAGAAGGAGATTCCCTGATGAATCATCCTCCTTAGAGGAAGTATTCTCTTTACTGCCTAGCATTCTATTTGAGGATCAAAGCCAGTGAATTACTTGAACAGTTCAAGTCCTATGACAAGGTACTGCTTGCTCAGGAGCCTCCAAAGTACACGGTACTTTACTTTCAGGGTGATGGAGGGTAGAAACCAGAGGCTGGTTGTCTGAGGTTTATGGGGACCAACTAGGACTCTGAGGAAAACATACTGGGATGCCAAACTTGCCCTGATAGCAGCACCAACTTCAGATCTCCAAGGGGGAGCTGATTAGTCATTTGAGTTAGATGCTATTGTTATGCCCATTTTACAGATAAGGAAACTGATGCAAACAGAGGTTCAATGACTGCCTAGAGTTATATAGTTAGTAAATGTCTTTGGCCAAATTTGAACCCAGGTATTCCTGACTAAGGGCCCAGGACTCCATCCACTATGCCACCTAATGCACTCTCCCTTCCCCTCCTTCTTTCCACATACATTTATATACACAGATGTGTTTATGTATGTATGTATGTATATATATGTATACGTATACACGTGTGTGTGTGTAAATATAGTCATTATTTTTACTGGTGTTTCATGTCATCTGTGTCTCCTCATAAACATACCAAGGCAGCTGTTTGCTTAACTCTGTGGTTCAAGGTTTTTTTCCCCTCTCCTTAGTACAAAGCACTTTGATAGTACTCATGTTTTTTGGTAATAAGAATAAATAATGTTACATAACCTGAGTGTATATGCTATCTTCTCTTCATATAAAAAAGATGTCCATCCACTGCATAGAAGTGGCTGAGACTTTTTCTTTCATGATGACAGCTTTGCAGGTTATGAGTCCACTCTATATGCATATGTAGAAAAATGCTTCACTAAAGGTAAAAGTGGGAAAAGCTTTCCATCGTTCTCATTTAGAAGCCCTAGAAGAAAACAGTTCACAGAACAGTATTAATAGCTTTTAAGAGCAACCATCTGTCCATCTGCTGCCAGCTGCCATCCAGCATCCTCCTTCTTTCTCTCTCTCTCTGGGGAAGAAACACTCTATGAGAGTTGAACAAGAGCCACTGTGTCCCTGTGTGATAATTTAATGCTGTTACAGAAATGGAGATCAAGAATGGTCAGCTGAAGAGGAAAGATAGACTGGGAAAAGCTTTTAAAAACTATAAATACTGTTTTTAACAAAAAGTTGGGGAAGGGGTGGGATGAAGATGAGTAAGGAGAAGAAACTGAGCAATTTTTAAAAAACAGATTGAGAAATGTAGAGAAAAAACAGGTGGAACTAATTGGCCTTCTTCTATCCCTTAAACATTTTCACGACAATTGTAATTGTACTGTATTACGTCTCATATTAAGCAACAAATGAATGGAACATAATCTTGAAATAGGACTCTATCTTCAAAGAGCATAGAACCCAAATCAAAGCTAATAGGGGACAAAAAGTTGGAATGCCCCATCTCACTCTGCCTCAAAGACTATTTTCTCTCAAAGCTACACTCAGGTACCACCTCCTACAGGAAGTCTGTTCTCATTCCCCTCCTACCTAACCTCTCTCCCTTTAGGGGCAGCTGGTGGCGCAGAGTGTAGAGCACTGATCTAGAGTCAAGAACACCTGAGTTCAAATGTGGCCCGTGAAGTTTACTACCTGTGTAACCCTGGACAGTCACCTGAGTTTCCTCAACTATAAAATGGGGATCACAATGACTCCTATCTCCCAGGGTTATTTTGAGAATCAAATGAGATATTTGTAAAGCACCTTCATTGTGCTTACTTTTTAATTAATTAATTTTAAATTTCTATTTCTATTTTATAATTTATTACAACCTTATAATTTTATTATAAATTATAATTTATTTTATAATCAATGCATTTCTTTCCCCCCTTTGTCAGCTCTCTCCCTCTGGAAGTTACTTTGTATATATTTTCTTGGTACTTTTTATTCCCTTCCCCATCCCTAGCCCTAGTAGAATTTAAGTTCAATGAGGGCAGAGACTTATTTTTGTTTTTGTATCCCAAGTAGGTTAGGACAGTGTTGGGCACATAATAAAGAGGTGTTTGTTTAATAAATGCTTGGTTAAATTGAATTATTGGTTGATCCCCTTTCACTCTGAGGCCAGTGGAGCAGATTCTGGGCAACTACTTGTGTGCCAGGATCTCACTGCCATTATTGACCTGTTCTGATGAATTCGGTTTTTACAGAACAAGACTGGACATAATTTGGCTGCAGTTCTGACCAGAAAGTATTTTAATTTATAGCTGGGAGCTCAAAAAGCTTTACAAATGGCAGCTCATTAATCTACATGAAATCCAGCGTGAGGTAAATCTAGGGCAGTAATTGACATCGAGAGAGAGAGAGAAAGAGAGAGAGAGAGAGAGAGAGAGAGAGAGAGCCAGAAGCACAGTTAAGTGCTCTGTTTGAAGTCACAGTATGAAGTGGCAGACTTAGGAGCCTCACTTATGGAATTGCCAGCTCCATATTCAAAGATCATGATGCCTTGATCAAAAAACGTGGAGAGTAATGCCTTTGACTAATGTATGTAAGCCTGGGGCACTCAATAAATATTTATATGAAGGGCCAAGGTCACCTTTCCTGAGTATTATAAAAGTAAAATATGTTCGGAAAGGGACCTTGGAAGCCATTGAGAGGAGTAGTTTTCAAAGTGTGATCCAGCAATCCCTAGGGATCTCCAAGATCCTTTCAAGGGGGCTTCAAGGTCAAAACTTTTTTCATAATAATACTAATAAGACATTTAAATTTCTAATATAAGTCCCATGAGATGGCCCACATAACAAAATGTGAGTGTGTGTGTGCGTGTGTGTGTGTGTGTGTGTTTGGGGTGGGGAGTCCTCAACGACTTTTTAAGAGTATAAAAGCATTCTGAGGTTTAAAAAAGTGAGACCTACTCACTAAACTGCTCAAAAAAAAATGAGAACTTTTTATATATGAAGTGGAGGTCTAGAAAGGAAGTCTACACACAGCCTGGATGAGTATAAGATAGCAAGGCTTATGTAGATAGAAGAGCAGGATGCTGGTCCTGGATTTGCTACATACTTTGTCCTGCTGGGGAAGTCAGAATCAGAACCTCAGAGTGGGAAAGGACCTTAGGGATTATCTAGTCCAACTGGTACTCACACAAGACTCTCTTCTGCCTTCTAGAGAAATGGTCATCCCATATGTGCTTAACTGAAGACATCCAGAAGAGGAGGAACCCGCTAACATTTGAGGCAGAACATTCCATTTTTTTCTGCCTCCATTTTCTGCCATCTGTTTCTCCTGCCAGTGCTACAAATGTTTATAAAGAGCTATCATATGATCTGTGTTCCCTTTTCCAGATTTTTTGTTGTTCAGTTGTTTTCAGTCATGTCTGACTCTTTGTGACCCTATTGGGGGTTTTCTTGGCAGAAAAACTAGTTTGCTGTTTCCTTCTCCACCTCATTTTACAGATGAGGAAACTGAGGCAAAATGACTTGCCTCAGAGAAACACAGCTAATAAGTATCAGAGGCTGGATTTGAACTCAGGAAGATGAGTCTTTCTGATTTTAGGGGTAGCACTCTATCCACCTCACCACCTAGCTGGCCCTGGTTCCTTTCACCTATTTCCCAAAACTTAATCCCTGGCTTCCTCAACATCCTGGTCTCCTTCTTTTGGATCCTTCTTAACTTATTAATGTCCTTCCTTTTATGTGACATCCAGGACTGAACATGAATTGATAATATCCCATGCTCTTATGCCAGTATATGTTCTCCTCTGAGGCTTTGTCAGGGATGTTTGTAAGGAATGGAAAGAAGTTTAAGAACTCTTACTGAGGTTAATTGCCTGTCAACGAATTTGAATTACAGTCTTTCCCCAAACTGCTAGTCTGGAAACCACCCTTCTCTCTTCTTTAAGCACGCTGGGCCTTGGCCGATGTTCCCTCCATAAATGTGCAGTGATGGGACTTTTTTTTTTTTTTGCAGAGCAAAGTCATCTACTCCTATTCTGTGCCTGTGCCGTTTTGCCCTAGTTACCATGATAATACTTGTAAACTAAGAAACTGATATTCTTTTCACCTGTTGTTGTTAACACTCCTCCCTCCATTATGTGTCCCCCAAAATGCTTTGTAGTAAATCCCCTTTTAAGGCACCCAAGAAGCTAGTGTGCTGTGAATGTTAAGGAGGACTGGGGACAAAGGAGGACATTTTACAACTTTCTGTCTCCAAGTGTCTTGATGGCAGCAGGTTCAGTACAGCTAGAGCAGGTGGTAGCAGGGGAAACAACTGACGTTCATCTCAAAACAACACTGTAAGGTAGGGACTACAGGCATGACTATCCCTATTTTGCGGATGAGGAATATGAGACTCAGTTTAGATGAGTTGTCCGTGGTAACACAGTACACATCAGGGGCAACATTGGATTCCAGGTCTTCCAAATCCACTGTCCATTGAATCACATTGTCTCCTAGGGTGCCAGCTGTTTGGGTCATGGGCTTACTTACACAAAAGTGGAGAGGTGTGATGAGTGAGGCTGAGTTCTAAAAAACTGGTCGTGAATTCTTGCTCACCAGCCTCAGGCACCTAGCCACCATCGTTTGCCATTGTGGCTTGGGTCCTTGGAGAAGGCTTAGTAACTTATGCCCCTGCTGTAACAGATGGTCTTGTTATTGTGAATTTTCAGAGTAAAGGTGTCATATTTCTGAGTGTGGAAATGACATTAATAGCAGGTGATAGTTATTTTCATCCTTTGCCCTGTTTAGGTAGGGGGAGGAGATAACTCATTAGTTGTTTGTGATTTGATAGCAATATCGTTAGAGTACTCAAAGCTTGCAAGTAACCAGATAAGCAGACAGTTTAGCCACTGTCAACAAGTGATTGTGAAGAATTGGAGAGCTGTAGGATGGGAAAAAGACAATAGAATGACGCCTACAAATTATACCCTATTAAGCTTTGACTTTGATTGCTGGCAAACTTCTAGAATACATGATTTAAAAAATGTTTAGTAAATATTTAGCAAAGAAACCAGTAATCCCATGGAGTCAGCAAAGCTTCATAAGAACAGCTCTTGTTTAGACAAACTCAATTTTAGGAAGGAGGGCAACTGGGGGGCACAGTGAATAGAGTGCTGGTCCTAGAATCAAAATATAACTCTAAAACTTACCTTTCTGAGTTCAAATCTAGCCTCAGACACTAACTATGTGACCCTGGGCAAGTCACTGAACTCAGTTTCCTCATCTGTAAAATGAACTGGAGAAGGAAATGGAAAATCACTTCCGTTATCTTTGCCAAGAAAACCCTAAATAAAGATTTGGACACGATTGAAAAATGACTAAACAACTGAAATCTTAGGTTGATTACTAAACTGTGAGGTGAGAGAAATGCTGCAGATAAGAGTTCAACTAAATTTTAGTAAAGGATTTGATGAAATACTTGTGATATTTTTTGCTGACTTTTTCAACTTACTTTTCTGAGATGAGGTTGTTAAATTCTTAATTTCATGTTATACTAGTTTGATGTATTTTGCAAGCACTCATTTATTTCATTCAAAGGATCAGTTTTTTATCATTTAATTGGGCATCATAATTTCTGACAGTTTTCTTTTTTTTCTCCCTCTGTTGTAAATTTCTCAATATTCTATTGTTTCTCTCTTTACAATTTCAATATTCCTCTTTTAAAAATCAAATTGGCTAATGGTTTGTTTATTTTGTTGGTTTTTAAAAAAACCGCTCTTAGTTTTAAAACTCATTTTTTCAGTTTTGCTTATCTCATCTTCAGCTTTCAAGATGTCTATTTTTATATTTATATGGGGTTTTTATTTCTATTTTTTGGTTGCATACCTAATTCATTCATTACCCCCCTTCTCCTTTTGTTGAGGAAAATGTTTGAAGTTATAAAATTTCCATCAAGGACTTCTTTGGCTGCCTTTCCAAAATTTTGATGTGTTGTCTCATTATTTCCTTTGATAAACTTAATATTTCTATGCTTTTTTGTTCATTTTTCTATGATTTTGTTTTCTTTTAATCCATTCTTTGTTAGGATCATATTTTCCTGCTATTCTTGTGGAAAAAATAGAAAGATGTCTGCTAGATAATATAGTACATGAAGGCAGATTTATATTATCATTAACATTAGTATTTTCATTTTTAATGTATTTTTAGGCTACATTAAGAAAACTATAGCATCCAGATACAGGGCTTTTTTTGGGGAGGGGGGAAGGCAAGGCAATTGGGATAAAGGCAAGGCAATTGGGATAAAGTGACTTGCCCAAGGTCACACAGCTAGTTAATGTGTCAATTGTCACATAGCTAGTAAGTGTGTCAAGTGTCTGAAGTCAGATTTGAACTCAGATTCTCCAGACTCCAGGGTTAGTGCTTTACTCACCATGCCACCTAGCTGCCCCAAGATATAGGGCTTTAGTAGGACCATTGTAACTATGCCTTGATGAAACTATTACCAAAATATTGTATAGTTCTAGGTGCCAAATTGTAGGAAAGGCATTGATACATTTGTGAGTGTTTAGAAGAGGCAACAAGGACACTCAAGAGCATGGAGATCATGCCCCATGAGGATCAGTTGAAGGAATCAGGGGTTTAGAAGAAGATTTGGGGAAAGGGAGACAAGATGCCTCTTTTCAAATATTTGAAGTGTGCTCATATGGGAGAAGTATGAGGCTTACTCTGCTTGGCAACAGAGAAAAGAACTAGTACAAGTCTTGGTACAAGTCTCAGACAGGCAGATAAGGTCTGATGTCAAGAAAAACTTCCTGACGATTAGAGCTTTCCCAAAGCAGAATGGGACGTCTAGGGAGGGAGTGGCTTCCTCATCTCTGAACATCTTCCAACAGAGCTTTGGAAGACTGGCTGACTACTTATCAGGTATGATGTAGAGGAGATTCTTGTTTAGGTAGGGACAGAATTATATGACCGCTAGGATCCCTTCAGACTCTAGAATATGACTTTTAACAGAATCAGAGAATTTGAGAGTTGAAAGGGACCTCAGTCACCAACCTATAAACAAAAGGAAAGCCCACTGTACCGTACCTGATGAGTGATCATTTAGCCTATGCTCCAAGGCTTGCAAGGCATGGGAAGCCCATGCCCTTTCTAGGAAGCCCCTTTCATGTCTGTATAGCTCCAATAGTTAGGAAGGTTTTTTCCTGACATCAAACCTAAGTTATCCTTTTTCTGACTTTTTCCCCTTTGTTTTGGTTGTGCCCTCTAGGTCAAATAAGCAAATGAAACCTTCTTCTTCTACTTCTCCTCTTCCTCTTCTTCTTGTTCTTCATCATAGTATTACTATTTCCAATCACATGTAAAGACGAGTTTTAACATTCATTTTTAATAAAATTTTGAGTTTCAATTTTTCTCCCTCCCTTTTTTCTCCCCCCCTTCCTAAGACACTAAGCAATTTGGTATAAGTTACATATGCACAAGCATGTAAAACATCTCAGATTCCACTTTTACATGACAGTCCATCAAAATACGTGAAGACAACTACTATGTCACCCCTGGTCTTTTCTAGGTTAAATATTCCTGATTCTTTCAAAAAAGCTCTTCCTTTATCTGACTTTGACAACAATATCTTTGTAGGTTGAGCTCATTAAAGGTTTATCAGTATTTTTTTCAGTCTTCTGGGAGTTTTTAATCATCAATCATCATCAATGTGGTATGTTAGCGCACAGGGCAACAAAAATGACAAATTCAGGAACGGGACCATATCAATGGTACAGCCAGAAAAAAGAGATAATTCAGATACATAGTTGGAAAATAAACCCATTGCAAGGCACATAAGGACCAGAAATACCTGTCCTGTGTGTGTTGAGCAAAGCCCTAGATAATGATGGTACAATACTCCACCAAAAGAGATGGAGGGCTGGATGAACCCATTCTGACTACTTTTTTTTTCTCCAAGAAGTCCTATAGTCACTCAATTAGCCAATAACCATCACAACAAACAAGTACCTACTACACACCAAGTACTATGTTAGGTCCTGGGAACACAAAGAAAAGTGACACCCCCCAATGGCTTTTTGCTCTGCTTTACCCTTCCCAGATTTAGGTATTAGGATAGTGTTTGTTTCATAAGAGAAGTTTGGTAGAGTGCATTCTTTCTAAATTATTAAGAACATTTTTTTTTAGCAAAGTATAAATTATTCTTTAAACATTTGATAGAATTCACTTGTAAATCCATCTGGGACCAGAATATTTTTTTCCTTTTGTAGTTTTCATCTTGTTCAGTTTATCTTTATAAGACAGACTTGGTTAGCATATTTATACATTGTGTTAATTGGGTATTTCATACTTCTGTTAAATAATTATTGGAATCCAATAATAATAGTTCTTAGCTTTTTGGGCATATCAGTTTTAAAAACAGAATTGTTTTTATTTCCTCTCTTTATTTTGAATTCACTTTGTTAATTTTTCATCTTGGTAACTAAATTTTCTTCTTTCAATTTAACTGGAGTTTTGTCAAATTTGTTACTCTAAAAAACAGCTTTTAGGTTTTGTCACTTTTATCACTTAATTTTTTTGCTTTCCATTTTATTTCTCTTCCAATAGTCAATATTCGTTTTCTTCTTTTCTGTTTTTTGTCGTATGTAGAGGAGAGCATTCTTCTTGTGGACAAAAAAGCAAGAAAGAAAAGGCAAACAAAGCACATATGCCTTAGATCTAGTGACAGAGGGAAAGAGAATGGAAGATCCTGAAGCGTGCAATCACAGTATGATCCACCAGGGGGAACTCTGAGCTTAAGCAGTCACAGCTCCCAGGGTCATTTCATTCCTTTTGCGTATATGTAGGTATGGCTTACTTCTCTGGCTCTTGTTCAGTTATTTCAGCCCTGTCACACTCTGTCATCCCATTTGGTATTTTCTTAGTAAATAGTTTGCCATTTCCTTCTACAGGTCATGTTGGCAAACCGGGTTAAGTGACTTGCCTAGGGTCACACATCTAGTAAGTATCTGAAGCCACATTTGAACGCAGGTCTTCCTGACTCCAGGCTCTTCTCTCTATCTGCTGTACCACTTACATGAACCCATCTCCAGGTTCTTAACTTTTATTTTAATGAATCAATAGAATTTTTCTGTAATGCAGGGATTTATAATCTGAATAAATTTTGGAGAGAAAGATAAAAATAAATTTGTTTGGAAAAAAATAATATTTTTATTTCCATATAATTGGTTCTCTAGTAATCTTTTATTTTTTCTTTTATTCATGCCTTCTTAAAAGCATGATTCTCAGAAAGGATTCATAGGCTTCACCAAATATGACCAAAAAGGTTTGTAGCACAAAAGAGGTTAAGAATTCCTAACTTAGTGTATGGATACCATGCTTTGGTTCATTTTTGTTTTCATCCCATCCCATCTCCCAACTGCTTGGGACCCCCAAAAATGCCACATTCACATCAGAGATTATAGTACATTACTAAATGGAGTAAAAAATAAAACATGTAGCATTAAAATTTCTTAATATTTAGGTAACCCACTGTTTCTAGTAAAGAATGAAATTTTTTAAAAAATTATTTATTTTGAACTCAAATACATAAAGACAAAAAAAGAGAACATTTCCATGTACACTGTACAACATAGAGAATTCGATATAAAACCATGAATTTCCATTTCACACTTTATTTTTTAAAACCATGTAAGGAGTACTACATATTGTTTTCAAAGCTACTTTTTCCAAAAGCTGCTTTTCTGTACTTTCAAATAAGTTTTCTCTCATTCTCTGCCATGCACTTTTTCCCTCTCTTCCCACCTTATCCAAGAGAAAGCTACCACTGGACACAAATATGTATGGTCAACCTGGCAGAGTTTGATCTAAAAAAGAGAAATGAAATTAGGTTGTACATTAATTTTCTCTCAAGATGACAGCATGTATGTGGAGCTACAGGCAATGGCTGAGCTCCCCTTGGAGTTGGGGTGCACAGTTTTTAAACCTTTCCCACAGGAACTAAAGTCATTCCATTATCACTTCATCTCTGGACAGGGAAATACCCCTTCTATGATGACCCGCCCCCTAATTTGGGTGGTCTAGACTAAAGAAAATATCTGTTTTTACCCAAGCTTGAGTAGAACATTGAGCTTCCCCTACCTTAGATTAAATTCTTTTCAACTTGGATGGGGGCTCATTAGGATAAAGTAATCAGTCTTGTAATTGCATCATTAATAATTGTCCTTTTGTAGGAAATTCTAGATCAACAAATCTTACAAGGATGGCAGGCATGTCCAGTTTGAGAGGTGCTCAATCTGTCACCCGATTAGATGATTCAGATTCCCAGGTCAGTATGACTTCCTCTGGATAGTAAGTAAACTCAAAGCAGATCAAGGAGGTTAGTAAGGTCATTAACTATTCTACTTTCACAATTTTCATACCTTTTACATCATATATATGTAAAACCATATTACACATACTTGTGTTTGTCAGTTCTCTCTCTGGTGGTGGATATCATCTTCATAGACCCTTTGTAGTTGATTTGAGTACAACTTAGTTGAGAACAACTTAGTTGTTCACAGTTCTTTGAACAATACTGCTGTTACTGTATACAAAGTTCTCTTGGTTCTACTAGTTCACTTTTCATTATTTCATGCAAGTCTTTTCAGGTTTTTCTAAAATCAAGCAGCTCATCATTTTTTACAGTACCATAGTATTCCATCACAATCATATATCACAACTTGTTTAGTCATTCCCCAATTGATGGGCATCCCTTCAATTTCTTTGTCACCACAAAGGGAGCTGTCATAAGTATTTTTAGAACTTATAATGTTCTTTTCCTTTTTCCCTAATCATTTTGGGAAACTGACCCAGTAGTTATGTTGTTGGATCAAAGGGAATACATTGTTTTATAACTCTGGGTAAAATTCCAGATTGTTCTCCAGAATGGTTGCATCAATTCACAGTTCTACCAACAGTAAATTAGTGTTTCAATTTTTCCACATGCCCCCTCCAACATTTGTTGTTCCTTCTATCATTTTAGCTACTCTGATAGAGGTAAAATGATATCTCTAAGTTTTTACAATTTGCATTTCTCTAATCAATAATGTTTTAGAGCATTTTTTCATATGACTATATAATAGCAATGAACTTTGGAACATAACCAGGGTGCTTTTCATTTTTTTAGAAATAGATTTTATTTATGTCTATTTTTGTTTTTACATTACTTGAATTTATTTTTCCCTATATTCTTTTCCTGTCTCCAAAAGAGCTGTTGCTAATAACGAGGAATTCTTTTTTAAATTAAAAAAATAAGAAAAATTGATTAACACACTGAAAAAAATCTGACATTGTATAAGTTACATTCCATACCCAGGGCCCTCTCTCTTATACAAAGGAGCAGAGAGAGGTGTCTTTTTCATATCTCTTCTTTGAGGCCAACGTGAATGCTTTTTTATAGGGAACTGCTCCTGTGTCCCACTTTCAAAGTCTCAAGGGGGAAAGTGAGATTCATTTCACTGACATTCAGTCAGTGTCACTTTGACAGCCAGAGAACAGCTCTCTGTCTTAGGCTCTTAGTAACAGATCTCAGCTTCCGAGGCTTCAGCAGGTGGGTCAAAAGCTAACTCGGTCTTCTTTTTCTGGTGTCCATAGTGTCATTTGAGTGTCACTGGTATTATCCAACTTTGCCCCAGGTCTGGGGAGGTACCCTCAAAAAAACTGCCAGGGCAACTATCTGGATATCTGCTGCAAGTTTATACCCTTGTTCCATCTCAAGAGTCCTGATCAAGCTTCCTGCAAGCTACAGAGGCTTTCATAGTTTTTTAAATATTCTGCTGCAACAAATACTGAATAGAAGGACTTAAAGCAACCGCCTTTATGTTAAAATGTTCACACAATTTCCCACTACTCAACCCTTTGGAGCCTTAACTATGTGAATAATACAGAAGATGCAAAGGAAAGGAAAAATCTGGGAAATTAGGAGTCACATACACTTATTTGGGCTTTGTTGATCTATTGATTTTTCAGTTTTTAAAAAATTGCCTGTTCATTTCATTAATGTACTCTTTTTCTTTGTTATTATTGTTAATAAATCATTGCTAACATTTATGTAGTTTTTTAAAGTTTGCAAAATACTTAACATCTAATTATTTCATTTGATTCTGACAACAACCATATGAAGTAGGTACTACTACTATCCCTATTTTATAGATGGGGAAACTGATGTTGGGAGAGGTTAAATGACTTACCCAGGGTGATATAGCTAGTAAGTGTCCAAAGCAGGGTTCAAACTCAGGTCTTTCTGACTCCAAATATGCCACTCCATCTTCTAGGTCGCCTATTTTCAGAGATATAACTGCATTCCAGGAATTTTGGCACGTAGTCTCATCGTTATCATTCTTTATTTTTTTTTAACATACCCGTTGGTCATATCTATGAATTGTTTGTTGACCCACTTGTTACTTAGATGCTGTTTGGGTCCAAAAAATATGAATATTGAGGAGCTACCCAAGCTGAATTGTGCTGAAGTCAGTCAGAATGCCTAGCATTGATTAGGAAGCTTCAACTTGGAATCTAACAATTGACTATGACCTAAAAATCATGAGCAATTTACTAATTAATAAGAGGCATGCATATTACTTTCAGTGTGTTATAGTCTACTGATTATAGATATCTTACCCAATTACCACAAGCACAGGTTAACAAGTTATCCTGGGATCATTTCTATCAATCAATCAATCAGGCTAAATGTGATGGTACCCACATGCAGTGCTTGCCCCTGGGGAGGCTGGAGCTGGTGGATAGCTCTGAGTATGGGAATTCTGAGTTGTAGCAGGGCAAAAAGTGATCAGGTAAGTCCTACTACCAAGATGGTGAGCCCCTGAGAAGGGAGAGTGGGAATCACACTGCCCAAGGAGGGTTCTGGAGTTGCCCCAGGTCAGAAAAAACCCATTAGGTTAAACCTTCCTTGCCAGATAATATTGGCAGACCTATGAGTGCTCTCTATATTTACAGGTTGAGCAAGGTAGGGAGATAGAATCTAAAAAACAAAATCAATCAACAATTATTTATTAAGCATCTATTATGTACCCAGGTCAGGTACTGGGAATAAAGATACATCTGAATCCCATCAGAAAAGATGAAAATGAGATGATAATGATGGTTGTAATTGGAACTAGATCTGTGATTTCATTATTACAGATATTTCTTACTTCTATTGAACTGAAATCTTCCTCCTTATAATTTTCTCCTCCTTTACTTCTGGTTCAATTCTTTGAAGCTACACAGAATACATATGTATATCTATCTATCTATATAAATTCTCTTCCACATGGTGCTTCAGATATTTGAGAAATAATATGACAGCTATTTTAGCATAACTTTACTGACTCGTCTTCCCTATGCTAAATGATCTATTGTATATTGCACATATTGTTCCCCACATTCCATAGTTTCCAGACCATTCATAATCCTGATTATCTTCTTCTAGCTATGTTCCTTGATTACCCATTAAATGTAGCACTCCAGAAGGCATCTGATCAATTCAGGGTACTATGGACAATCATTCTCTTTTATCTGTGTTTTGTTGTTCAGTTGTTTCAATTGTGTCCTACTTTTTATGACCCCATTTGGGGTTTTTTGAGCAAAAATACTGGAGTGGTTTGCCATTTCCTTCTCCAGCTCATCTTACAGATGAGGAACTGAGGCAAACAGGGTCAAGTGACTTGCCTAGGGTCACACAGCTAATAAGTATGTGAGACCAGATTTGGTCTCATGAAGATGGGGCTTCCTGACTTCAGGCCTAGCACTCTCTCAACTGTGCCACTTAGCAGCCCTTTGTTCAAGGCACTAGTTTACATTAAAACTAAAGGTTGAATTTGTGTTTATGTTGTTTTGTTTGTTTTTGAAGAAATCATGTCACTTGCGTGGACTCATTGTCAGTCAATGAAATTCCATAGGTCTTTTTCTACAAGAACTGCTGACTAGTTAGATCTCCCTCAGACTGTATGTTTATTAGGGGTTGATTTTGTTTCATGAAGTGTGGGACCTGATGTTTATCCACTTCAGATTTCAGGTTGTTAGCCTGTTGAGATCCTTTTGAATCTTGATTTTTTTATCTTTTTTTTAATTTATTTTTTTTAGTTTTCAACATCAACTTTCACAAGATTTTGAGTTCCCAATTTTTTCCCCATCTCTCCCCTCTGCCCACCCCAAGATAGCATGCATTCTGATTACCATTTTCCCCAATCTTCCCTCCCTTCTATCATAGCCCTCCTTTCTCTTTTTCCCTTCCATTCTATCTTCTTATAGGGCAAGATAAATTTCTATACCCCACTGCCTGTATGTTTTAGTTTCCAATTGCATGTAAAAACAATTTTTAACGTTTGCTTTTTAAAACTTTGAGTTCCAACTACTCTCCCTTCCTCCCTTCCCACCCATCCCCACTGAAAAGACAAGCAATTCAATATAGGTTATTACATATATAGTTATGCAAAACACTTTTATAGCAGTCATACAGTGAAAGATTAACTATATTTCTTTACATCCTTTCCTGCCCCTCTCATTTATTCTATTCTCTTTTGAACCTATCCTTCCTTAAAAGTTTTTACTTCTAATTAACCCCTTCTCCCATTTGCCTACATCCTTTCCTGCCCCCCTCATTTATTCTATTCTCTTTTGACCCTATCCTTCCTCAAAAGTTTTAACTTCTAATTAACCCCTTTTCCCATTTGCCTTCCCTTCTATCATCCCCAATACCCCCAACTTATCCCCTTCTCCCCTACTTTCCTGTAGTATAAGATAGATTTTCATATTAAATTGAGTGTTCATGTTATTTTCTCCTTAAGTCAAATGCAATGAGAGTAAGGTTCACTCTTTTCCTCTCACCTTCCCCTTCTTCCCCTCCATTGAAAAAGATTTTTCTTGCTTCTTTTATGTGAGATAATCTGCCTCATTTTATTTCTCCATTTTTCCTCCCAATACATTCCTCTCTCATTCCTTAATTTAATTGAATTTTTTTTAGATATAATCC
>CM053771.1:133640173-133660874 GCA_028658325.1 Potorous gilbertii | reverse complement strand
GTGCCCTCTGTCTATATATATACGTATATATATATATATATATATATATATATATATATATATATATACGTATATATATAATCCCTCCAACTACCCTAATACTGAGAAAATCTCAAGAGTGACAGATTTGAACTTTCCATGTAGGAATATAAACAGTTCAACTTTAGTAAGTCCCTTATGATTTCTCTTTCCTGTTTACCTTTTCTTACTTCTCATGAATTCTTGTGTGTGAAAGTCAAATTTTCTATTCAGTTCTGGTCTTTTCATCAAGAATGCTTGAAAGTCTTCTATTTCATTGAATGACCACTTTTCTCCTGAAGTATTATACTGAATTTTACTGGCTAGGTGACTCGGTTTTAATCCTAGCTCCTTTCACCCCTGGAATATCATGTTCCAAGCCCGGCAATCCCTTAATGTAGAAGCTGCTAGATCTTGTGTTATCCTGATTGTATGTCCACAATACTCAAATTGTTTCTTTCTGGCTGACTGCTATATTTTCTCCTTGACCTGGGAGCTCTGGAATTTGGTTACAATATTCTTAGGAAACCACAACAAGTGCCTGAGATTCAGTTCCCACTCCCACCCCAGGCCTGCTCAGGTGCCATCTATGGCCGTGAGGCCCTGTGCTCTGCTCCCAGAGCAGTACAACAGACTTTTCCCAGCAACCTTCCAGGCTGGAGATTTGCTTCACTCTGTCAGTCTATGGGTTCTGCAGCTCCAGAATTTATGTAGAGACATTTTTTACAGATATTTGCCTGGGTTTGTGGGGAGAGCACTAGCAAGTCCTTGCTGTTACCCTGCCATCTTGGCTATGCCCCCACTCCCATCTTGATTTTCATCAATTAGTATAGTAACTCTCCCTCTCAACTTCTTGTTATGTGCAAAAAACACTGATAACTATGTCTTCATCCAAGTTGTTTATCAAAATGCTGAATAAAGCAGAGCCAAGTTTAGAGTCCTACATCATGCCACTCTTCTCAAGCCTCGCTGCCTGTCACAAGTCTGCTAAAGGCTACAAAGCCGCTTATCTCCCTCCAGTCTTCTTCAGCCTTCTGCTGTCCATGTTAATTTGTCTGTTGCTCTCTTCCATGTCTTCAGGGCCCTTCAGGTCCCCCAAGCAGCTGTTCTTTCCTTTTTCAAAACCCTAAAATCCTACTTTGTTTCTGCTGTTTCTCTAAATCAAATTCTTATCATTATAAGCAACTCTTTCTTCCAAGATTACTTTGGGCTCCAATTAATTCTCTGGTAGTAATATTTTTTTCCAAATCACTTTTGCCTGATGCTATGAAACTTTGAGCTCATTAAGGGGTGAAGTAATATACAATTAGCCAAGTCATTTTCCATTCACACTTTACAGCAATAAATTCATACATGTATAAATGCAAGTTTTTTTTTATTTATTTATCAGGTTGTGCTCTAATTGGCTAGGTAGCACAATAGCTAGAATGTAAGAACCAGAGTCAGGAAGACTTAGGTTGAAATTTGGCCTCAGACACTTACTAGATGTGAGACCCTGGCAAGTCACTTAACCTTGTTTGCTTCAATTGCCTCATCTGTATAATGATATGGAGAAGGAAATGGCAAACTATTCTAATATCTTTGTCAAGAAAATCCCAGATGGGATCTTGAAGAGTTGGACTATGACTGCATGCTCTGATTGGCTTCTGGAATCCACATGCTCTGTTGTAGAATTTCCCCTCTCTTCCTAACATAACTATTTTGATAACCACTTTTTCCCTTAAAAAAAAAAAGTAAGCCTACGGGCATCAGGATTGAGACTAGAGTTATTATTTCACTGGTATAGGTAATTCCTGGAGGAGGAAACATTCTACCAATGAAGCTCATCCCCTTTTCTGGGACTTATATTCTTAGACAGAATACAACTATTACCAAATGCTTTCAAAGAAAAATGAAAATGTGTCCTCGTCTCTGGGCTTATATTGACAAAGTTCATTCCTGGCAGTAATCCCCTTGAATTATATCTTCTTTGATTCATTTTGCCCTTATCCAGAGTTTCCTCTGGGAATCAAAAAACTAGCTCAAAAATAAAGTAGAGAAAAGAGTTTATAACTTTTGTACAATCACACAATGTATGTAAGGCATTTCAGACACAGGACCAGCCAGCCACCTAACAAAATGCACCAGTTTCACATACAACTGCAAACTTGTATTTATATTTTCTTCTTTTTTTTAAAAAAAAAAGTATATTAAACTTTAAAAAAAGTCAAAAGTTCCATCTTGACCCATTTATTGAATATTTCATCTGTATTTTATAGCTATTATTATTTTTACTATTATTTATCTAGTTGTAGTCGTTGTTTAGTTGTGTCTGACTCTTTGTGATTCCATTTGTGGTTTTCTTGGCAAAGATATTGGACTGGTTGCCATTTTCTTCTCCAGCTCATTTTACAGATGAAGAAACTGAAGCAAACAGGGTTAAGTGACTTGCCCAGGGTCACACAGCTAGTAAGCATCTGAGGCCAGATTTGAATTCATGAAGATGAATCTTCCTGACTCCAAGCCTTGCACTTTATCCACTGTGCCACCTAGATGTCATTGTTCTAATTATACTTTCTTCAGAATCCCGTAAGATAATCTTCCAATATTTATTAACATTCTTTTGGGCAAGACTAGCTGATACATTGGAAAGAGGATTGTCCCTGGAGTAAGAGGACCTGGATTCAGATCCTCCTTCTAAAGCTCCCTTGGGCAAATTATTCAACCCATAGATCTCAGTTTTCTCTAATGTAAAGTGAAAGGAGCTGAATGACTTTCAAGGTCCCTTCTAGAACTATGATACTTTTCTTTTTGAACCAAGCCTGTGCATAGAACAGGAAGTTAGTTCCCAGTGAGTGACTTTCTCTACTAAGGATTAGCACCTCCTCAGCAACATCTAGAGAATTTCCTGGGGGCATCAGAGGCTTAAACGACTTACTCAGGGTCTCCCAAATAGTATGTGGCAAAGGTGTGACTTGAATGAAAGTCTTCCTGATTTTGAAGTCAGGTCTGGGTTTATTTATGCCACTCAGTTTCCACCTTATTCTTAAAGTACAGCAGTGCTCCAGAGCATTCCTATACCACAGCCTGTTTATTTATTCCCCAAGTTATCGAACACATATGTTGCGCTCACTTCCTACTGTCTTTTGTTTTAGAATGTGAGTGTTTTGAGTACAAGGGATGGTATCCTATCTGCTATGGAGCTGGCAATGATGAGATGAATAGGATAAAGACAGGTCCAGTGCTCTGACTGTCATAATAGGCATTTGCCACAGTAATGACTTTGAGGTCTAGTTAATCAATTTGTGTGGTTCTATGTCAGTTTGGTTGGATGTTATGAAACTTGACATCATGATGTTCTCTCTATTTTTTTCATTTGCTTTATTTCTAAGTGGTTCTTTTACTGGAACATTTCCTGGTTCTGACCCAATTTAGTTTTTGTTCAGCTACTTCCTGTCATCTTGCAAATTATCCCGAGTCAGCTGATAATTGTTAATAAAACCCAGTGTAGTCTCTGGGATCACCATTTGCTCTAAAGGAGGCCAATCTTTCTCCTGGGAGTAACATATAAAATTACAGGGCTAAGTGAGCTGCTCTGTACTTTTAAAAGCTAGTCACTTTTTGTCATAACAGGAAAGTCATTTCAGCGAGAACAGTGTCTTTTGTTCCTTTAGTGAACTTGTTTTGGGCACAGTGTGTGTCATGCAAGGATCTCAGTCCTTAACTAGGGCTAGCACATACTTCTATTATTTATCTCAGGGTAGTATGGAAAGACATTGGACTTGGAATCAGGAAGATATTGGTTCGGATTCTACCTCAGACATTTATTAACTGTGTAACCCTCAGCAGCTTTCTTATCTGTAAAATTAAAGAGTTGCACTTAATAGCCTCTAAGATTGCTTCCAGTTTTAAATCTATGATCCTGGGATCTAGATTAGAGGGAAGCAATTGGGCCTGGGTATAAGTAACTTGTATTCCCTGCTGGTAAATCCAATTCAGTAATTTCTAGTTGGAGTTTTAGAGCTGGATCTGAACCAGAACTTACAACTCCTCTTCTTGACAAGTGGCATCAGGCCCAAGTGAAAGAGGTTCAGGAATGAAAGGGAAAGCATTTATCAACCACTTACTATGTGCTAGGCATTGATGCCAAGCAATGGAAATATAACTGTAAGAGCAAGAATCCCTTTCCTCCCCTGGAACCCAGGTTCTGAAGGGGTAGACTAGGCTTATTAGGGTGTAGTAGCCCGGGAAGTCATACAGATGGTGAGTGGTCAGAAAGCAATTGATGAATTAGCAATAAGTTATCATCGAATTGATAATCCTGGACTCTCCATGAATGATAGAGTTCATTTGATTACTGTTCCCAGAGTAGGAAGTAGAAGTTAGGAGGGAGTATGTAAACAGCACAAAGATGGTAGGAATGCAGTGTAGTGTATCTGGGGCCAGCTAGATATCGTGCACTTTCCCCAAAGTACAACTCTAGGGCAGGAGCAGAAGACCAAGCTGGAGGCAGAGGCAAAAGCAGTCAAACTGGTTCTCCCTCAGCCTCATACAGAGTCTTAACTTCAGGTCTCATTCACAAATAAAGACAGTAGGCCTGAATCAGATCTCTTGGGATTATGTTGGCCATATAACCATAGCATGGCACCATACGACTGGCATTTATGTAGCACTTTAAATTTTGCAAATCCTGTTAGTCGGTCAACAAGCATTTAAGTACCTGCAAATGCTAGGCCTTGTGCTAAGTGCTGGGGATACAAAGGAAGGCAAAAGACAGTTCTGCTCTGGAAAGAACTGTCAAATGGAGGAAAAGACAAATGAAAACAACTACACATAGACAAGAGAGGTGCAGAGAAAATTGCTGATAATTAACCGAGGGAAAGAAGGCGCTAGCATTAGAAAGATTTGGCTCCACATATATTATCTTTTGGTATCTTCACAATCATGTGAAGTAGGTGCTATTCATGTCCTCATTTTACTGATGAGGAATGTGAGGTTCAAAGAAGTTAAATGAATAGCTCAGGTTCTCAAAGCCAACTATCTGAGGTAGGATCTGAATCCAGATCGTTCTAATTCCAAGTCCCATACTTTATCCACATGCTACTTAGTTGCCTCTCATCATCTGGAAATGTAGGTACACTCTCATGGGGAAGGCTGAGGTGTAGCCCTGCGAGAGATGACCAGGAAAGTGAAGAACAAACAGACTGGGGGTAGAATAATAACATGAGAAATTGTTTTTTTCCTCTTTTGCTATTTGCCTTGGGAAAGAGTCAGATAACATGCAATGCTACCTCCCTAGGGAGAATTGTTCCAGTACTCAGAGTACAGTGATATATAGATTGGTGCATACCTAATCTCAGCAAGGGGAGAAAACCCATGTGGAATCAGGGTAGTTTAGACCTGTGAAGCCAAGGAAAGTGAAGTCAACTCTGGCCGCCTCGTGGCTCTTACCAGAGCATAGAGCCTTTGGGAGGGGCATCTTGAGTGCTGTATCCCTAGAATAATAAGATCGTAGATTTAGAACTTGAAGGTAGTTCAGAAGGCATGGAAGTCAACCCCCTCATTTTACTGATGAGAAAACAGAGGTCCAGGGAGGTTAAGTAACTTATCTTAGATCGTACAGGTAGTTAAGTGGCAGAGCTGGGGTTGGAATCCATATCCTCTGATTAGAAACCCAGGATTCTTTATCAGATGCTCAACCCCTCTTTAAATTACTTTTTATTTCCTTTATTGGGTATATGTTGTGTTCTCCTAGTTGCACTTTATGTGTCTTAACCTCTTTTTCTTCTGTGTGAGTGAGTGTATAGAGAACCTCTAAAACCACCCCCACCAATTCTGAGAATCTAGGGTACCTAATACAATCAAGTGCTGTCATCAGAAAAGGTAGCCTAATTTGTGAATAATAGCTGCCATTTCTAGAGACAGAGATTTCTGGTTTATAAAGCATTCTCTACCAACAGACCTGTGAAGGTAGGCATACGATAGTTCTTTTATAGATGAGAAAACTGAGATGAGAGACTAATTTTTGTCTGTGCTTACACCACTAATATTAGTCCAGACAGAATTCCAAATCCAACAATCTTTCCAATACAACCATATTGTTATTATTCAGTCGGGTTGGACTCTTCATACTGTCCATGGGCTTTCTTGGCAAAGATCCTGGAGTGGTTTGCCATTTGCTTCTCCAGTGGATTAGGGCAAGCAGAAGTTAAGTGTCTTGGTCACATAGTGAGTGTCTGAGGCCAGAATTGAACTCATCTTCCTGACTATACAGGTCCAGTGCTCTATTCACTGAGACATCTCTCTGATTAATACTCTGGGCTTAGGAAGACCTCTTTACAGGTCTACCAACCACACTCTGTGTTCTGAAAATTCCCATCTGCTCCTTTTTGACCATTCTAGTTCTTCTTTCTCTTTCCCTCCTCCCCTCCCCTCCTCTCCCCTCCTCTTCCTTGCCCTTCCTTCTCCTTCCCTCCCCTCTCCTCTCCTGTCTACATAGGGTATCATACACTTACCTGCTGGTACTCTACCCTAAGGAATGCAGATTTTGATAAAGAAACCTCAGAGTCGGACTTTGTAGAGGCAGTTCCACAAAAATGAAGGAGTTTATTCCTGCCCTGAAGGATCTCATTTTTTAGGTCCTACTCTGATTCCCCAGTGTGGTATCAATAAATAAACTTTTTATTAAAAACATTTTATTAAGTGCCTGTAATGTATCAGGCACTATGCTAAGCATTCAGGATAAAAAATGAAACCAAAGACAGTCCCTTCCCTCAGGAAACTTATAATCTGATGGGGGAATCGATCTACAAACAAATATATACAAAGCAAACTAGGGTCTGGGTTATTGAGATTGTCAACAAAGTATAAGCTGTGGCAGGTTCTGTCATGATGGGAAGGCTTTGAGTATGGTCCTGGTTATACACCAAATCTGCTTCCCAAGGACCAGCTTAGCTAAGTATGAAGAGGCTTATCTCCAGTAGGTTGCCATCCAAGGATGAATTATCTGACCATGGCAACAAAGAAACAAAGAAAAATGCAAAATGTCCCTCAATCCTGATTGACTCTGTCTTCTTCCCCTGCAAGGACAGTGGTAGAATAGCAGAAAATAAGGCAGAGGCTGCTGAGAATAACACAGTTTTTAGACCTTCTGCAGATATTACTTTGATTTTTGCTATTCTAATTATGAAGTCTTTGTCCAGTGACCAGTGACTATATACACATCTGAAGGAGCTGAATTATACCAGTATTGATATTTTTACTGTAAATGAAACCAGAAAAATAAGGAAGCTGGAGCTAAATGGAAGAATGGTTCACAGAAAGGTTTGCCTCCTTGGAGAAGCAGAGAAAGGAGTTGGCAGATTTATTTTGACATATGCCAAAAGGAAACCAGGAACCAAATTTCATGGCATACTTAGCCATATCATATTGCAATGATCATGATGAGTATTTGAAGAAAGAATAAGATGAAAATAATTGTACCTTATGCATGAACTTTGACTGAAAAGTTGAAGAAGTAGCAAATTTCTGTAAAGATCCAGATGTGACCTTCTGAACTAAATCAGAATATACTTTAATACTTGGTGAGTTCAATGCAATATGGGAATAGGTAGGAATGGTGAGAAATAGATCAGAAATGGTGGGTTAGGAGAAAGAAATGAAAAAGACCAAAGACTTGATGACTACAGAGGAAGGTTCATGCTTTTACATCATGAACACTTCCTTTGTGAAGAGAATTGATATGCACTATACATAGCAGGCACCAAATAACATCACACACAAAAAATGAAATTGATTATAGTTTAGAACATAGGTAAGGCTCATTATTGATATGGGAGTCATACCTGAATAAGTTTGTGTATAGTCAGATCACCAACTTGTTAGAGCAAAGGTCAGAATTAGCAAGTAAATTGAAGAAAGAATAATAATGAGAAAAAGAGCACACAATTGAAAGAATTTGATATTGAATTTTCCAAAAAAAAATTATTAATGAAAAATGGGTTGTGGACAACTGATTATAATAATTTTACATAGAAATTTAAACTATATTAAGTCAGTAGCCATAACAAGGAGACTAACAGAAATTTAAAAAAAAACACCTTAGCCAGCAAATACTTATTTAATATACTTCACAGAGAGAGATGGTGGCTAAAGGTGATACTGCTTTAGAATATAAAATAATACTTGTAAAGAAAGATGACAGCCTATTATGATCAGAATTCCATCACAGAGCAGAGAAAAGCAATGAAAGATAAAACTGAGTCAAGTGTCTCCCTACTCCAAACAATCCTTTACATATCTGCCAAAGTGATTATCCTAAGGTATAATTGTCAGATTCTATATCCTAAGGTATAATTGTCAGATATCCTATCTGACAATGTCATTACCCAGTTCAATAAACTGCAGTGACTCCTTATTGATTCTAGGATCAAATATTATTTCATCTTTATCTCATATTTTATGATGCATATTGTTAGTATGGTTATATAATTTGTAAATATTTAAACATACACATGTGAGGGGTCAAAAATTTTTATTGATAGAGATGGTCAATCAAAAATATTTAGATACCACTGCTCTTGGGACTCTGCTGAACAAACCAGAGTTTCTTGAATCTCGTCTATCACATTGTTTCTGGGATCACTGAATAAGAAGTCTGATCCACTGCTCCATGGATGTTTTAGAATTCTGTTTTGGATATGTAAAGCATAAGATGCCTACAGAAAAAGCAGTTCAAAATGTCCAATAGACAACTGGTGGTGTTGGGCTGGAGATCAAGAAAAAAGGTTGAAGCTGGGTAAATGGATATGTGAATCATTTGTATAGATAAGATCATCAAATCCACGGGAGTCTATGACATCATCAAGTGCAATAGTATAGAGAGAAGAGAAAAGGAAGTAGGATAGAGTCACAATATGTGATTTGGAGGAAGATCCAGCAAAGGAGATTTGAGAAGAAGTGATCAGATAAGTAGGAGGAGAGCCAGGAAAGGAGAGAAGAGGTAAAGGTGATTAACAGTGTCAATGACTGCATGTCAGGAAGGATGAGGACTGAGAAACAACCATTAGATTTGGCAATTAAAAGATCATTGGTAACTTTGGAGAGATCAATTTCAGTTGATTAGATCAAAAGACAAACTGCTGAGAGGAAGTGAGAGGAAAGAAATGGAGGTACCAATTATAGGTGGCTTTTTCAAGTTTAACCATGAAATATGGTATGATAGCTAGTGGGATGGATAGGTTAAATTTTCTTTGAGGATAAGGGAGAGATAAGCATGTTTTTTAGGCAGCAGGAGAGCAAGCAGTAGACAGGGAGAGACTCAAGATAAATAAGAGAGGAGTGATAGCGGGGGAAATCTGCTAGAGAAGATGGGATGGAATGGGATCACTTGAGGATGTAGAAGGATTTGCCTTGGCAAAAAGCAAGGTCACCTCTTCATGTGAGACAAGAGTAAAAGCAGAAATAATTGTGAAAGACATCTAAGTGATGTGAGATAATGAGAAGGGGAAAGGGAGTTCTAGGTGAATGGCCTAAAGTTTTTCAGTGATATATGTCTTAGCTTAGAGGGTGGATAGAGTATATGATAGGAGATTTAGAGAGGAATGGAAATGTTTAGAATAGCCACTGTGGTGAATTAGGAAATGAATCTATTATGGAAGTGTAAAAGGATTACCTTTGTGCAGCAAGGAACCAGTTGAGATTATGTAACATAAATTTGTAGTGGACCCAATTAGCAAGATCTCATGATTTTTTTTATTCAACTTTGTTTAGCAACACACGAATAGGAAGATAGCAAAGCCTAGTGGTTGGAGTTTGGTGAAATGTGATTAGCAATAGGATAAGGGGGCAAGAGTCTCAAGTGCAGAGCTGACCTGATTCATCAAGGAGTCAAGATAGAGAAGGAAGGAAAGTGTATGCAGTACAAGGATGGTGACCTGGGAAAGAATTAATTGGTGGAGGATGAAAGTTCACAATAAGGACAAAGAATAGATTTGTGAGGCAGAGAGAAATATGGAATGATCCATGATTATGATTAGATAAAAGAATTTAAAGGTTCATGAACATGGAGGTGAAATACTTATAGGTGATGGTATGACCTCTTTACATCTTCTAACTATTATGGACACCTGGTCCCACCCTGATTACACAACTTTCCTGGCCATCCTTTCCATTACTGACTGTACCTTCACTCACTCTACTTGGCTCACTGGTGGAGGTGGGGAAATTGGAGACCAGGTTCTTCTCTTACCTCCATCATTCAATAACCTCTTTTCCTTTGAGGTCTATGTTATTCATATCTACTACCCAATCAAAAGCCTGGTAGATGTTGTCTATAGACCAGGGTTTCTTAAACTTTTTCCACTCCTGTGTTGCATAGCCTGAGGGCATCCACAGTACATGCTTTGTGTTCAGAACTAAGGCTTCAGCAAAGTTGTACAATGCAACATGGGCAAGCGCTGCCAGAAACACCTTGGATTCATTACTTGTTTGATTTTGAATTGATTTTTGGTCATTGCATGTTCAGAAATTTTTTACTGTTGCCAAATTTTTTGAGACCTTATATTGAGTCATGATCCACAGTTTAAGAAGTGACCACTAGGTTACCTTCTTTCCTTCCTCAATGACTTCAACTCCTGGCTCACAATTTTTCTCTCTTCCCCAACTCCCACTCTCATACTTGGAGACTTTAACCTATATATTGACTGTCCTTCAATGCCCTAATCACTCAGTTCTTCAACCTACTTCCTACCTGTGAGCGACTCCTCCACCCTACCTCAGCCACACACAAAGATGGTCATACTTTTGATTTTTACACAAATGCACCACTCCAGAGTTCAAAAATTCTGAAATCCCCTTACTTGATCATAATCTATTGATTTTCAAACCCTGATCTTTGTACACATTATGCCCTTCAATCCCTCAACCCCTCAGTTCTCTCTTAAAGCCATCATCCCTTCACTAGGCACTATCTTTTCTTTTCCCCATTTTGACCCCTTGGTGAACCAGTCCAACTCTATAATATTTTCTTGAATCCCTTACCTGCTTATCCCAACCTGTCAAGCTTTAGCCTTGGATCAATCCAATCATCTTTCTCCTTCACTCTTACATATACCCTAGAGTATGAAGGTGGAGAAAATCATGCAACCATTCTATAATTTATGTTAGACAACTTCAACTGGGCCCTCACTGCTGCTAGGCAATCCTATTATCTCTTCTATGGATCCCCCTCCTTATATTCTCTCATCTGAGAACCTTGCCTCATATTTAATAGAAAAAAGATTGAAATCATTTACGATGAATGCCCTCTTCTCTCTTCCTCATCTCATATCACTTGTATGTCTTCTGCCACTGTCCCCACCTTCACCTCTGTGAGGTGACATGAAGAGGTGATCTTACTCTTTGTCAAGGCTCATCCCTCTAACTGCACAAGAGATCCTATTCCATTCTGTCTCCTCCAAAAGATTGCACCCTGTGTTGTCTCCACTCTTACTTATCCTTCCCTGTCTTCTACTGTCTATAAACGTGTCCATATCTCCCCAATCCTCAAAACATTCTGATTTGATCGTTTCCTCCCCCCATAACTATCATCCGATATCTCTTTTGCCCTTTTTAGCTAAACTCTTGAAAAGCTCATCTACAATAGGTGCCTCTACTTTCCGTCATTCTTTTCATGACCCCTTCTCGTATGGCTTCTCACTCATCATCCTACCTTACTGTTTTCTCCAAAGTTACTAATGATTTCCTAATGGCCAAACCCAATGACTTTTTCTCAATCTTTATTCTCCTTGGCCTCCCTGTAGCCTTTGACACTGTTGATTATCCTCTCCTCCTTGATACTGTCTTTTTTCTGGATTTTTAGGATGCCACTTCCTCTTGGTTCTCATCTTACCTGCCTGATCATTTCTTTTCTGTCTTTTTTTTTTTTTTTTTTTTTTGCGGTATCCTCTTCCTGATAACACTCTCGGTAAGGTATCTGTCAGAGTTCTGTCCTTGACCCTTTTCACTTCTCCCTCTGTACTACTTCACTTTTTGATCTGATCAGCTCCCATGGATTTAGTTACCATCTCTATGATGATGATTCTCAAACCTACCTATCCTTCTCTAACCTCTCTGTTGACCTCTATTCTCGTATCTCCAAATGCCTATTGGACATCAAGTTTATTCACTGATGATCCAGAAAGCATGCCAAATACATTTGCCTTTATTATCCATTCCATAGAGCAGGACTTCTTAACCTTTTTATATGTGTGTTAGAGACCTCTTTGGCAGTCTGGTTGAGACTATGGATTTTTTCTCAGAATGATGTTTTTGAATATATAAAATAAAATACTTGGGTTTACAAAGGACTTTAGACGTTAGTGAAAATAAATATATAATCTTTTCCCTTCCAAGTACATAAAATATCTGAAATCTATCCATGGACCCTTTGGGGGTCAGAAGAGTTCAGGTTAAGAAACTTTGCCACAGATTTTAGTACTTGATTCTGTACTGCCTTGTTTATTTAATTTTTTTAATTAACAAAAATATTTTTTCTCTCCTTTCTATTTTCTCCTCATCATTGAGAAAATGCAAAAAAAACCCTTTTGTAACAAATATGCATATTCAAAGAGAACAAATTTCCACATTAGCCAGATTCAAAAAAAATACTTGTCTCAATCAGCAATTAATCCACCATCTCTTCAACAGGAGGTAGGTATTATGTTTCATCACGTCTTCTGTCATCATGATTGGTCACTGCATTGATCAGAGTTCCTAAATTTGTCAAAGTTGGTTGTCTTTACATTGTGATTTTTGCATAAATTGTCCTCCTGATTCTTCTAATCTTATTATAAAAGTACAATACCTCATAGCACATACAAATATCTGCTTCAGACTTAGATATAAAAAGGCCATATCATTAACAAATTAGAGGAGCAAGGAAGAAATTGCCATTCATATTTATGAATAGGGAAAGAATTCATGACCAAAACAAAGAATACAGAAAGTCATAGAAGACAAAACAGATAATTTTAATTATGTGGTATTTAAAAAGGTATTTTTTTTGCACAAATAAAACCACTGCTGTTGAGATTAGAATGCAAAAAGTCAATTAGAAAAAAGAATCTTTACACTGAGTTTCTCTGATAAAAGTATTATTTCCAAAAGAAATGAGGAATTGATTTAAATTTATTAAGAATAAAAGTTATTCCCCAATAGATAAATGGTTAAAGAATATCAACAAGCAATTTTCAAAGAAAGAAATCCAAACTACTAGAAGCCATATGAAAAAGTGTTCCAAGTCATCCATTATTAAAGGAATGTACATTAAAGCAACTCTGAGGTCGCACCTCATAGCCATACTATGGCCAAGTTGACAAAAAAAGAAAATGACAGATGTTGGAGAGGCTGTGGAAAAACAAGTACATTAATGCATTGTTGGTGGAACTGTGAATTAGTCTGACCATTCTGGAAAGCACTTTAGATCTATTCCCCAAAAGTTATTAAACTGTACTTATCCTTTGACCTAGCAATATGACCACTGATCAAAAGGACTCTATGTACAAAAAAATATTTATAGCAGCTTTTTCTGTAGTGGCATAGAATTAGAAATTAAAGGGGAATAAATGCCTAAACAAATCATGATTGATGAATGTAATGGAACACAATTGTATGAAATTTCAAAATGGGCAGTTTCAAAGAAATCTGGGAAGACTTATATGAACTGATGCAATGTTAAATGAGCAGAACCAGGACAATTATGCAATAACAACATTATAAAGACAACAACATTTTCATATTCTCAAAAGTACTTGAGGTAAACTTACCCTAGATTGTCACGTTTGTACAATATTCCAATTCCTTTTTGTCTCCCTGTATATAAAACCCTGAGGACGCTAGCTACTAAGGGTTGTTAAGAATCAATCTGTGAAATTTGACTAGAGCCAGTTGCCTGGGACTACTTTGTGTGACTGCTTCATCTCTCAGAGCCTTATCCAACATTGAAAGTTGGGCGGTGATGGTGATGGTGGTGAAGTGGTTTGGTATACACATACTCAACATGCTTGGTCCATCAGATTTGTTTCTATATTATCAATAAGCCCTATACATATATCTAATGAGGGTGAGGTTCAGTCTCTGTGTCTTGAAATTCATGACTAGACCAGGGAATGAATAAATAACAGAAGTAGGATATCCACTAACCTTTGCTTTAGTGACATTTGTGGAGGATCAAGAAAGGAGTGAAGATTGTGAGCATCATGGGGATGGAAGGAGAGTGAGATCAACCTTACTTAATAGCAGGTGTTATTTAGGAGAAGGGAAGTCAAAGTTGAACTAAACACATGCAGAGAATTGGTTCCCCATAATTCTTATTTCATTTTATTTATTTGGAAAAGTTTTGTTTTTGTTGTATTCTCAACTAATCAAATTCTTAGATAAATACTTATTTCTTCTCTACTATTCCATGCTGTCAGGCCACAATGGAAGGAAGGAATTAGAAGCAAAATAAATCAAATCCTTCCACTAAGACTGTGAATTTCTAGACCAGGGTCTTCTTCTGTATCCTTTCAGTGAGCTGGTCATAAGAAAAGGACTTGATCCATACTTTTATTTTTAATTTATTTTTTCATTTTTACTGATATCTTTTACTTTTATATCACCCTAATTTCCTAGTATATCTTTTCCTTTTACCCTACCCAGAGAACCATTCCTTATAATAAAGAATAAAAAAAGGAAAAAAATCAATTCAGCAAAACTAACCGATTTATTAATCTAGCCTGGCATTTTATGCTGTGTTCTTCCTCCATAGTCCTCCACCTCTCCAAAGAAGGATCAGACTTGTTCATTACAATGATAGAGTGTTCAATTCTGATTGCTGTTGTAATTCTTCCTATTTACATTTGTTGTAGTCATTGTATATATTGTTTTCCTGGTTCTTTTTACTTCACTTTGCATTAGTCTTCTCATGTTACCACTTTTTGCAATACAGTAATATTATTTCTTGTATCATATTCTTGTACCATAATTTGTTTAGTCATTCCTCCAAGACATGGTTATCTAGTTTCTTTCCAGTTATTTGCCTATCAATACTTTTTAGTTGGTTTTCCTAGGAATTGTTTTGTATCCACTTTCCTCCATTAAGAGGAGGCTTGGGTGCAAATGTAGGGAAATTTAAAAGCTCTCACTTTCCTAACTTTTTAAGATTCAGGTCAAGAAACCAATACCAAGCTTTGTGAGAATGAGGGAAGGGGTGCTGAAGTGGTTTGATGGAACAATAGAAAATCTGTTAAGAGGCTGCATTTGCAAAAGACAACCAAAAGCTATTAATGTCCTCTTATTTTCCAACAATCTACAAAAATTGAAAGCAGGCAGGGTGTTGGTTACCTTTTAAAATTTTTATTGTGATTTCATATATAATTCAGATCACTGGATGACTTAACTCCTGCTAATAAATTGTGTACCTCCTGAACACCATAAAAATCATCCAAGCACAGCAGAATGTGTTTATTCATTGTAGGACACCTCAGGGGATTGTTTCATTCAGGAAGGATGAATAATAGATTTGATGGTAAAGGTGCAACACTTTTCTTGTATGATATGATAAAACTTTTTCCTATAATTTTTATTTTGGCAGCACTCCCTCTCCAAAGAGTTCAAGACCCTTTAAATGCAGTGTATTTATTTATTAGGGTGAATTCTTTAGTATCACAACTAAATAAGGGAGGAAGTAGGACTTCTTTCCCCCAAAAAAGGGACTTTAGGGAAAAAAGAAATGGAGGAAGGATAAGTTATGACTCCTCAAATTATTATATATAATTTATATATATTATAATAAATAAACATAATAAATATAAGAAACAAATAAATAAGTAAATATAATAACTATATATTATATATAATTTACATATGTATACATATAAATTATAATAAATATACAACAAAGTTTCTTTTAGAATTTTCTTTATTAATTATACCCCCTCACAGTATATTGCACTTACTATGAATATGCTTTGTATATGTTTATTGCTGTACATAGGTTTTCTGCCCCTCCCTTCAAAAGAATGTAAGCTACTTGAGGGTAAGCTGCTGTTGGTTTTTTGTCTCTGCATTACCTTGGTGTAACAGAGCACCTCAACTAGATCATATCTACTACCTATCACATGTTAAGTGCCTCCTATGTGCCAGGCACTATGCTAAGTGATGGAGACATAAAAAAAGACAAAAAACAGTCCCTGCTTGGAAGAAAGTTAACAGTCTAAAGGATGTATTTAATAAATGCTTGTTGAATTGAAAAAACTCAGAATTCGTATTAATACAATATCTAATCCTGACTTTGGCATGCTTCCTAACTGTAGGCAGAGAACTGGGTGGTAGGAGGCACAGGTTTTCAGACATAGTCAATGAGTTGATTTGTTTTGCTTGGCTGCACCTAGTTGGGATGGGATAAGTCACTGATAAATGTCAATGATATAAAGAAAAAGTATCAATAAAACATTTAAAAAATAAATGCTTGTTGAATTGAATTGAATAGCATTTTATAGTTTATTACCCACAAAGAACTCATGAAATAGGAAAAAGGCAAATTTTGCCTCAACCAAGTGATAAAGACGAGTTCATTCCTAAAATAAACTGAGAAAACAAAAACCCTCTTAAATGAAGGATATTTGCCCTTAAGAAACATTGCTTTCTAATGGTTAGGCCAAGGCAGATTTTTTTAAGGGCTCTTTGTTACTGGCTTTTACCATTCTGTATGATACCAGGTAAATCCTTCTCAATGGTCTAATTTCCTTTATGTTTAAAAAGAATAGAAAATGCCAATCACTGACAATCCTCTCTCCCTCCCTGGTTTAAGAAGATAAATAATATAGAATTGTTAATTAGCCTTGAAAATTCAACAGCTTAATTCAACAAGCATTTACTCTATGCAAAGCACTGGGAGACAAACACTGTGATTTTATCCCTGTAGGTATTGCCTCTACAAACTCAGATCAAAATGGCGCTATCACATAGTAGCTGATAATAACTCACATTTATAAAGGTCTTTAAGATGTGCAAAACATGTTATCACATTTGGTCTTTCCAATAACTCTTTGAGATAAATACTATCTATTATTGCCATTTTTCAGATAAGGAAACTGAGGCTGAGAGAGGTTAAGTGACTTGTTCAGGTTCACAGAGTTGGCAAGTATCTGAAGCAGGATTGAAACTCAAGTCTTCCTGAATCTGACTTCCAACTAAGTATCTTTGTCCTCTCACTCTCTTTCACTCCCCCATATCCAATCTTTTTCTAAGTTCTTTCATTTATATTTTCATCACATCTCTCTTCTATGCCCCCTTTGATACTGTCCCAACACCCGGGTAAAGCCCACTTGACAACTGGTCTGTTATAGAAGACCTCTCATTGACCTCTCTGCCTCAGGGTCTCCCTACTCTATCTTAACCTCTACTCAGCCATCAAAGTGATCTCCCTAAAGCATACATCTGACCCTTTCACCTCAATATTCACTAAACTCCAGTGGCTTCCCATTACCTCCAAGATCAATAGAAATTCCTCTACTTGTCTTTTAACTTCCTTCATAACCTGTCCCTATTCCCATCTTCTTAAAGCCCTCTATGTACTGTGCTATCCAGAGACACTGACCTCCTGGCCATGTCTCTTACATTCTCAACTCTGAGCATTTTCATTGGCTGACCCCCCGGTGTAGAATTGTCTCCCTCTTCATCTCTGCTTCCTTCAATTCTTGACTAAAGTTCTACCTTCTCTGCAAGAAACCTTTTTAAGTCTTCCTTAATCTTAGTGCCTTAACTCTGAGATTATCTCCAATTTATTCTGTATATACCTTGTTTATACATTTTTTTTTCAGGTTGCCTGGCCCTTTAGCTCCTTAAGAGTAGAGACTCTTTTTGTCTTTGTATCTTTGGCGCTCAGTATATATAATACCTGGCTCATAGTAGGTACTTAATAAATGCTTATTGGTATGACTTACTCTTTCTTCAGAAATGCTATGGCCAAAGGATTTATTACCCTTTCCGAGCCTAGCTAGGCTGGTTCCCAGATAGAAGACACACAGCCCACTTCCAGACCTGAAACTGAAGATCTTAGTGGGACCTGCTAGAACTTATGTTCCAATGCCATAGCCTTCAAGAACCTAGGTCACCTTCATACCATGATGAAGCATCAGAGGAAGGCTTTAGAGGAAGAAATCGTTTGTTATGTTTAATTAATCTGAAAAAGATAAACATTTAGCTCTACTGAAAACAGGAAAGGACAGAATTTGCCACAATTCTCTCTTGGGTAAATTAAAAAAAACATGACCTTCTGTCTTCACTTTAGCTTAATCAATAATTAATAAACATTTATTAAGTGCTTACTGTGTGCCAGGCACTGTGCTGAGCACTTGGAATACAACAAAGGGGCAAAAGACAATCCCTGCCCTCAAAGAGTTTGCAATATAAGGGGGGAGTTTACAGTCTAAACACTACAGCTTAGTTATGCTTTGTTAGAAGGTAGATGAAAAAGATTTCCTAAAAAGTAGGTGAAAGTACTTTCTCCTTTCCCTTTTCTGTGTGTCTCCTATCCCTAGAATCCCTCCTTTCACCAGAGGGTTCCTAGTACATTCATGCTGCTTGACAGAGTATTTTATCCAGTCCTGACTTCTTAGTCCAATGACTCATTTCTCCACATTCTCCCTCATGCCTCCTTTTCCTTTGCGCATCCTGGTTGCAATTAACTAAAGGAGAGTTGATAAACAAATTCATGATAAAGTGAAAACTGTTAACAGCTGCTAACAATGATAGTTAACAATTTACTGCTTTACTCTTTCAAAGGGATGACTTAAAACAAGAGGCAGAGACTGGCAATGCTTTAACAGAAGAAATACTTCTCTAATTGCAAAATAAGCAGTCAATGAAAGAAGAGGGAGATATCCTAGTTTCTTTAGGTCATAACATTTGATCCAATGCTTATTCCACTCACATATATATTCTGGAGCTCAGAGAGGAGGAAGCTTCCCTCTTATGTTGTCTATTTGAACTGGGTTGCTACTTATGTAAAGGAGATAAAAGGAAAAAAAGAGCAATCTCCAGTCAAATTAAGATATTTTTCCTACAACCCAACAATAAAGTGCTAAGAAGTTCCTTGATTAAGCAGGTAACATTCATTAAGAGGCTTTAGTAGTTGGATGAAAGTTGCTGGCTGAAGACGGACCCACATCACCACTGGTCTTTAAAAAGCAAGTTATTTCTGGAGTAAGTCAGCCCTATAATTTGTTCTTCACCTCTTTACTGGAGCCTCTTAGATAATACAAGTGGGAAGGGGACTTCTCTCTTCCACCCCCATCAGCAGTATGTTCTGCTGCACAAGCACATGGCAGTGTCCTGTGGTTCAGACAGTCCCTCTGAAAAGTTAAGTGGTAATTGGCAAGAAGAGAGAATGGAACCTGGGGTCAAGATCTTGATTCTTGGGAGATGATATGCCTCAGAACTAAAATGTCAAGAGATCAGAACCAGGCAGTCTTCTGCTGACTCTTGAGGAAAAGTTTGGGCTCTCTCTGAAGGTCCTTAGGCCAGCATTTCATTTGTTCCTTAAACTAGATGTGGCTGAAACTATAGCTCAATTGCTAGTTACCTTCATCCAGAGGTGAAAACCTAATTCCAACCTAAATTTGATAGGAAATGGATTCATCTCCTTTATGTGTAACTCAGAGCCTTTGAAGCCTGAGACCAGTGTTTCTTTCTCTCTCAGCAGTTTTTCTGGAACCCTCACTTTCTTTGTGAAATCTTTTCTGATTCCCCTTGATACTAGTGCCTTCTCCTCTATTATTTCCAATTTACCCTGTACATATTGTATTTGTACATCATTTTTTTCATTAGATTGTGGGATCCTTGAGAGCAGGGTTTATTTTTTGCCTTTTTTTGTATCCTCAGTGCCTGGCACATAGTGGGTTATGTACTCTGTATTTAATAAGCCCTTATTAACTGAAGTCCAAGGAAGTATCAGAGCGGGGATGCTACAGCAGCAGCTAGAAGCAGGAAGTCTCTAGGCACAGATGCTGAGGCTTTTGTCTTGGTTTCATACCTTCATGTGCCTGTCCCTGGGTCTTCTCTGGCTGGTTCTGCAAGGACCCAGTGCCATGTGCTGCAGCTGCTGGAACATTTTTGTTCCAAAGCAAAAAAGAAAAGAAATCCATGGCCTTCAGAACATCTCTGCCAGTTTCCTATTCATAGCCTCAGTAGACAATGGTTCAAACTTGGTAATTAGTTATCTTGTTACTCTGTATCTGTATTTGTATTGATTTCTTTCTAAGGATGTCTTCACCTTCTTTCCATGTTTATATTCCACTAATTTTAATTTCATTCCTATGAGGATTTTTATAGAGTCCATAGAGGAAAATGTTTCCAGGGTTAACAGAATCCACGGGCTGAGACCTTTCATTTTCAGTCTCATAGATTTATAATTTTATGTATTTATCTTTAAGACAGATAGTATGACAAAATGGATAGAATGCTGGAATTGCACTTAGGAAGACCCTGGTTAAAATCCCTATTATATTTAGTAGCTGTGTAACAATGGGCAAATCATTTAACCTCAGACAATTCTCAGCTGTGTTGGTAAATGTTTAACAACTGACTCTAGGGGAAGCACTAGCATAGCAGAGCTTGTGGCAACAGTAAAGGGGGGACCCTCCTTGCAGTTTCAGGGCAGAAAATAGTGTTTGTGGTCACT
>CM053771.1:133623684-133639673 GCA_028658325.1 Potorous gilbertii | reverse complement strand
GAAATCTCCTTCACTGTGTTGCTGCGCGGCTTCCACTGTTCCAGAATTTGTCAGGAGTTCTTTTTACAGGAAATCTATGGGCTGTGGATTCGGAGCTAGCAAATGTGAGTCTTTCTACTCCGCCATCTTGGCTCCGCCCCTCCTATTTTTTTTCAAAGGGTTAAAAGTCAAATAATAGATTGGAAAAGTGAGCAAACAACAGAAAAAAAAAACTATGATTACTGAAAATTACTATACTGACAAGGGAGGACAAAACACACTCAGAAGAAGATAACAAAGTCAAAACTCCTACATGCCAAGCTTCCAAGAAAAATATGAATTGGTCTTAGGCCATGGAAGAGCTCAAAAAGGGTTTTGAAAATCAAGCGAGAGGTAGAGGAAAATTGGGAATATGAGAGTGATGCAATAATAAATCACATAGATTATTAAGGAACAGAGATTGGAACTAAATCTAGGTCTTCTGACTAAATCCTGATTCCTTTTCATCAAATCACATGGCATCCCTTTCTCCTTTTATCTTTTTAAAAAAGTATATATTTTCTTTTCTTTGTTTTTAAGATTCATTAAAATTTTTTTGAGTTACAAATTCTTGCTTTTATTAATTTTTTATTTAACATTTTATTTTCCCCCAGTTACATGTAAAAACAATTTTTAACATACATTTTTAAAACTTTGAGTTTCAAATTCTCTCCCTTCTTCCCTTCCTACTACCCCTCATTGAGAAGGAAAGTAATTCAATATAGGTGACCTCCAGGATTATTTCACCTCTAATGAGCATATGAAATCTATACATCAAGAATGCAACAATTCATTGGTATAGGAATTCCTTCCCTCCACCATGATGACAGAACTAGAACCAATAGTTCCATGATGTAGCTAAATATTAAAGGTATTTGCAGAGGTTTGGGGGAAAGCTCAGGGGAGTTCCTTTCTTTACTTTGCAATGTTGGCTCTGCCTCTAAGTTCCAAATTCTTTACCTCCCTCCCACCCCTCCCCTACCACTTGACAAAGCAAGCAATACATCAATTATACATGTGTGAAATCATGTCTAGTTCCATATTAGCTATGTTGCAAAAAACAAAAAGCAAGAAAAATAAAGAAAGTAAAAGTATGCTTCAATTTGCAGTCAGAGTTCATCAGTTCTTTCTCTGGATGTGGACAGCACTTTTCATCATGGATCCTTTGGAATTGTCTTGGATCGTTGTCTTAATCAGAGTAGTTGTCTTCTATGATTCATCATCATTATACTATTGCTGTTACTGTGTACAATGTTCTCCTGATTCCGCTCACTTCACTTTGCATCACTTCATATGAATCTTTCCAGGTTTTTCTGAAACCATCCGCTTTGTCTTTTCTTGCGGAACAATAGTATTCTATCACAGTCGTATATACCAAAACTTGTTCAGTCATTCTCCAAATGGATGGGCACCCTCTCAATTCTTTGCCACCCCAAAAGAGTTGCTATAAATATTTTTGTAATCCCTTTCTTTATTCCTGAAAATGAAGCCTTTCTCATATGAGACCATTTGAATGGTTTATCTTCATGTCAGGACTCGAGGATCTGCAAACTTTCCTTTCTTTGCTACTCAAGTCTCTCTGCTTCTTCTTGGATTCAAGAGCATTTACTGAGACGCCCACTTTGTTCAGAGAATTATATTGCTTGAGGTCCTTATTCTCAAAGAGCACCAAAATGACATCACTATGAGGTGTCAAGGTACTGTGTGTCCAACTGTTACTGATCAGTTCACTAGGAGCTCAGAAGACCCTATCAGAGGTTGGGCACAAATTGTCCTCATTAACATTTGGAAGGGAATGTCTCTCAATTTATGCATCTCATCTTTCTTTTGAGCTATTACAATTCTGCTTCTCTTATTGAATATAACACCTTCTTTGAAGTAGGCACACCATGGTGGATGATCCTTTGCTGGTGTCTCCCATGTCTTGCCTTGTGTGAATTCTCCATAAAATGGTCTTTTATGCTAATGTATATTTTCAATTTGAACAATGTGGCCAGTTCATTTGAGTTGTACATTCTGCAGTAGAGTTTGAATGCTTGGCAATTCAACTCCAGAAAGGAGCTCAGTGTCTGGCACCATATTTTACCAGGTGATCTTTAGAACCTTAAGACAATTCAAAAGGAAGTCATTCAGTTTCTTGGCATGACACTGGTATACTGTTCAGGTTTTAAAGGCATACAACAATGAGGTCAACACAATGTCTCGGTAGCCCTTCAGTTTGGTAGGTAACCTAATATCCCTTCTCTCCCACACTTTCCCTCAGAGCCTCCCGAGCACTGAGCTAGTTCTGGCAATGTATGCATCAACCTCATCATCTATGTGGACATCCCTGGAAAGTATATACCACTAAGGTAGGTAAACTTATTCATAGCATTCAAAAGTTTTCCATTTGCTGTAACTCATGGTTTTATGTATGAATGGTGTTGCTGCTGGCTGATGGAGCACCTATATTTTCTTGGTGTTAACTGTTAGGCCAAAATTAGCACAAGTGGCAGAGAATCAGTCCATACATGGTTGCATTTCAGCTTTGGAGGCTGCATTGAGTGCACAATCATCTGTGAACAAAAAGTCATGCACCAGCTCTCCCTCCACTTTAATCTTGGCTTGTAGCTTTTTCAAGTTAAACAAATTATCTTCGGTGTGATCGCTGACCTTGATGCCTCATTGAAGACATCTGACAACATAGCTGAAAGCAAGCACACAGCCTTGCTTTACTCCACTGATGACATCCATTATCCAGAACCCATGTAAGCACATCATCATGAAACAAGAGAACTATATTAGGTGCAACATAGCAGACAAAATCATTGATTTCAAGGAGCTTACAATCTAAATGTGTTAAGAAGATATATTTTAAAAATACAATGAAACAAAAAAGTCCTGTATCAACTAAGAAGGACATAATGTAACTAAAGACGACTGTACAGAAATTAGCATCTTCCTCTGTAAACTAAGAGAGTAATAGTGGATAATACCTAAGTATGGTTCTAATTTAAATTTATGATCCTGTGATATTAAATAAGTCCTGATGGGATGATGGAGCAATTGGCGTTCTTGTGAAGCAGCCACATGGTCTCATGACCATAGTAGGACAGAGTATGAACAATACCCTAATATTTCTGAACTGCCATGGAATGGTATCTTTTTGCAAAGAACGAAGGCATAGTTTAGAGTTTTCCTTGCAAAATCTTTTACTCTGGCTAGAAGTCAATGGACTATTCAAACCATAGTACTCTATACTTTATCTTACAGGTAACCAAATCCAAAGCCAAGAGATCCATTATTCATCTGTGCGACATTTCTGTCCTATGAAATATGTGTCATTGTGATGAGAACAAGTATTGTGACATAATAGAAAAGGCACAGGACTAGAATTCAGTTTCTAGCCCTTTGCTACCAATTAGCAGGGTTGCAACTAGAGCAAGATGATAAGACTTTGCTCTCAGGGGCTAAAATTTAGAAGACAGCACTTGCAATCCTTCGGTAATATAAAAACAACAAGAATCAGTTTTTAATGGATTTTATTGATATCTTTTATTTTTATTGAATTTAAAGTGGTGAAGAGAGCAGACTGGTAGTTGGTTCTGCAGGAAGAGTCAGACAGGAGAAGCTAGTATATGTTAGGAGTAGGGTTAGAAATAGAGAATAATGTACAAAAGGCATCCAGAGATTCAAGATCTCTCACACAAACAGATTAAGGATATGAGTTCTCAGAAAGTATTGGTTATATCTTAAGATTTTATTTTCGATTACATGAAGTCACAAAAAGGTTTATAACAATTTTTAGAGCACTGAGAGGATTACCCCCTCAAAATCTTGGTATACACTCAAGGAAGGTAATTCTAAGTAATTGGTGCAAATGATGCTCACCCTTTCACTTGCACAAGATTTTTTTCTTCACTAACCTGTATTGGACCAAGGTGCTCAGCTCTGTAGTGTCTGCATTTCATCACTGAGGCAGGACCAGCTTAATTGCCATCCCAGTGATTTCCATATATTGTACCTATTTCAAAAAACTGTATCCAAGTCATCATTATTAAGGGACTTAGGATAACTCCTGGGAGAAAGATGCTTACATCTCTCCTTCTGTTAGTATTCCTCCTGCATCCTGGAAAAAACACAATGCAATCTTTTATATGAATGTCTGTAATCTGTCCAAATGAAAAATGCTTATTCAACTCTATTCAATTGCCTGTACTGAACCTTTGTTGAACCTGTGACTCCAATCTGTAAATATGATACCATCACCCCAAGTATCCCTGCTTATCATTTGTATTACATTTGCCAAGTTGTTATAAGTAACCCCAAGGGTTAAAGGAAAAAAGGAGTCTTACAACTTCATCTTTAATTAGGTTAGGTCAGAATTGTATTCCTTTTGGCTAAAGGTCATTGCACCTTCTAGTTATTGGGGGGAGAATCCATGGCTTAGGAAGAAATTCTGGGAACTCCAAGAAAAAATTTAAGAAAAAAACTTTTTCCTTTATGTTGTTGAGCCATTTCAGACTATCTGTGACCCCATTTTTAAGGTTCTCCTGGCAGAGGTACTGGGTAGTTTGCCATTTCCTTCTCCAACTCATGTTTACAGGAGAAGGATTGAGGCAACCAGCGTTAAGTGACTTGCACTTAAGTCACACAGTAAGTAACTAGATCTCCTGTCTAGGGTGGGTACTGCCATCTTGTTGCTCTTATATAGGCATAAGATAAATAGTCTTCATCCCTCCTATTATATAGGGATTAATTAGTCAGTGGTTAGACCCATGGAGGGCAAAAAAAGAAGTGGCATGAAGAGTTTCTCTCTGCTTTGCTCTAGCTCTAACTTGCTATATCATATGCCTTCTTTTTTCCTCACATAGGGCAAAATTGCATGAAGAATTAATCCTTACCAAAGTGAGTATCTGATCTTTATTAAGTGGGTTCCTCCTATACATTTGGAGGATTCAGCAGAAGTTATGATTGTTTGTAAATGTAGTGCTTTCTGAACCAATATTTTGTCAAATTTGGTATCGTGATAGGGAATGAATTCATAATTTTACTCGTAGGGGACACTCCCTAGTAAGGTAACTCCCTCTACCCATTCAGGTTGGCCCCTCTCCTACAGCAGATGGTTTTAGACAACTGCCTCAAGAACTGAAAAGTTAAGTGATTTTTTTCAGGATGTAAACCCAGGTCTTCTTGGCTTGGGAGCCATCTCTGTATCCACTGTACTATGCTGTATTAATTATTAAGAGCTGTCACAAGTAAGGTCTTGCACATAGTATGCTTATCTCCTTACTCTTGCTCAAATAGCAGTATAACAGAGTGGCTAGACTTGAAGTCAGGAAGATTGGATTCAAATCCCACCTTCTAACACTAACTACATGACGATGGGCAAGTCGCCTGGCTTTCTAAAGACTCAATTTCCTCATCAGTGAAATTAGTGACATCTGTAGTACCCACCGCCAAAGGCTTTTGTGAAGCTCAAATTTATTAATGTATCTAGAAGAATTTGCAAATCTTAAAAGTGTTATGTAAGTGTTATTATCTGATTAAATCTAATTCCCAAAGAGCCAATTCCTCATCACAAAGAGCTCTCCAAGAGCTCTTGGTCATGGTACTCAGTCGTGACATTTATCCTTTTATTTAGAAGCATATATTCTAAATGTAGTAGGGATAAACTCATTATATATATACATATGCATATATATTTATATGAAAAAATTCACTGGGGAATGTTTCCTTTCTCTTTCCCTTTGCCCCCAGTTCTAGAAATAGTCTAATATAATGAAGTGTTATCAACTTCCCTGGCCTCATTGTTTTTGAAATGGAAATTGTTTTCCAAGTGTTTTTCAAAAATGGAAAAAGAAAGGAGGGAAAAAGAAAGTGAATTAAAAAGAAAGGCAATAAGTTAAGTCTCTTCAACTGTTTGAAAAAAGCTTTTTGCTAAGAAACTGTTTAAATAATTCAGAGTTTCCCTTTCAAGCTGGTCCCCTGTCAGAACTTGAAACAGCATCTTTTCTGCCTGAGATACGTGCTATAAGAAACTTAAAAGATACCTCTCTGGGTAATTTTTCATACTAAAAAAATATTTTTCCCTAGTGGTGCTTATAACAACCACTTTGGAGCTTGAAAAAAATCAAAATTGAGTTCTTTTTGAATTTTTTTTCCTTTTTCTCTAGAATACAAGCTTAGGCTCTAGGTTTTTTTCATTGTAGGATGGCTTATCAGGAGAGCTGAGAGAAGGACATTCATTGAGCCACTTATTTTTTCCCAAAGCTCCAGTTCAATCATGTCACCCTCCCTCCCCTTCTACCCCATCCCAACTCAATAAATGGCAGGCTTCTTTATGCCTTCAGGATCAAATACAAAATCCTCTGTCATTCAAAGTCCTTTATAACCTAGTCTGCCTGCTACCTTTCCAGTCTTCTTATATCCTACTCCCCACCGTGCACTCTTCAATCTAGTGTCCCGCATTCCTGGAATGATCTCCCTCCTCCACTCTGCTTACTGACTTCCCTGCCTTCCTTTAAGTCCTAACTATAGCCTTTCTTTCACAGGAAATCTTTCCTACCCCTCTTAATTCTAATACTTTCTCTCTGTTAATTATTTCCTGTTTATCCTGTATATAGCATGTTTATATAGCTAGGTGGAACAATGGATAGAATGCTAGGCCTGGAGTCAGGAAGACTCTTCTTCCTGAGTTCAAATCTGGCCTCAGACACTTTCTAGCTATATCACCTTGGGCAAGTCACTTAATCCTGTTGACCTCAATTTCTTCATTTATAAAATGAACTGGAGAAGGAAATAGCAAAATCTCTGATAAGAAAATCCCAAATGGGATCATGAAGTTTGCACATTGTGATCCCCATTTGACTATAAACTCCTTGAGGTAATGGACTGTCTTTTTCCCTTTTTATATCTCCAGCACTTAGTCTAGTGTCTGACACGTTTGTCATTCAGTTGTTTCAGTTATATGCAATTTTCCTCTCATCAGTCATCTGATCCCCACCACTGTTCATAGGGCCAAAGTTCCTGAAACTGGGACTTTGCCAGGCACAGCTGTCCCCTGGGTTTGATGCTTGTTGATTTGGTGGTATTTGTCTTCTGATGTCTGTGTTTCAAACAGGCATTCAACACCCTGAGAAGTCAAATCTTTCCTAACATCCTTCCAAACTGGCTTAGGTTGGACAACTTCTTTGCTTCAATTTTTAAACTATTTCTGCTGCTCTGAGGTTCACTTTGAAGCATTATTTTAAATTTGTTGGGGAATTTGGGAGTCAGGTAATTTCCTGCTTTATTCCATCCTTTTTTCTAGAACCCTCTGCTGGAAAGAGTAGTTTTACAGCATATCTTTTGTCTTTATTTAGTTCTCTCCCTCCTTAACACTATCTCTTAAGCAGTCATCATATTTTCTTCAACAGTCTGACCCTCCCCTTTCTTTTCTGCTTACCTGTAGGGGAGATTAATTTCCCTTGTTGAATCTATATTTCTTTCTTTGACAGATGAAGGGTTTGACCTGGATGATCTCTTCCCTTCCCTCTGGTTGATGGTTGTCCTTCATTCTTGAAAAGGACCAAAATGACATCACTATGTTGAGGTCAAGTTACAACAGCGGCTGATAAGACCAATATGAGCTTGGAAGACCACTGCATTTTGGGCACAAATAATCCACAGAACATTTGGAGTAGAGTTATCTCTAAATTTGAGCATCTCATATTTCTTTTGAGCTACAACTCCTCTTTGCTCATACAGTACAGTACCTTCTTTGATGGGGCACATCATACTGGATGGTCTTGTGCCAGTGTCTCTCATGTCTTACAATCTATTCCAGTGTTCTTTAGAGAGACCTTGAGAGTGTCCTTGTGTTACTTCTTCTGACCTCCATGTGAGTACTTGCTTTTGGTGTGAATTCTCCTTAAAATAGTCTTTTAGGAAAACATACATTTGGTGTTCTAACAACATGGACAACCCATCTATGTTGTACTCTCTGCAGCAAAGTTTGAATATTTGGCAGTTCAGCTCCAGAAAAGACCTCAGTGTCTGATCCCTTATCTTGCTAGATGATCTTCAGAATCTTCCTAAGAAGATTCAAATGGAAGCCGTTCAGTTTGCTGGCACAGCGCTGGCATACTATCCAAACTTCACAGGCATTTTACAATGTAGACCTTCATTTTTGTAGGCAGTCTCATACTTTTTCTCTCCCACACTTTCCTGAAGAGTCTCTGAAATACTGAGCTAGCTCTGGCAATAAATGCATCAGACCTTCCATCTATGTGGACATCTCTGAAAAGCATACTGCCCAGGTAAATGAACTTTTCTGCATTATTCAAAATTTCTCCATTTACTGTAACTCTTGGTTCTATGTATGTATGGTGTGGTGCTGGCTGATGGAGCACTTGTGTTATTTTGGTGTTAACTGTTAGGCCAAAATTAGCACAGGCATTAGGGAATCAATCCATCCTCTGTTGCCATTCAGCCTTGGAGGCTACATTAAGTGTACAATCATCTGTGAACAAAAAAAAAATCTCTACCAACTCTCCCTCCACTTTAGTTTTGGCTTGTAGCCTTTTTGAATCAAACAATTAACCTTTAGTGTTTTTTGTCCTCATTAAAAGCATCTGATAACATTGCTGAAAAAATCATGCTAAAAATCATGGGAGCAAGCACAGAGCCTTGCTTCACTCCATTGGTGACTTGGAAATTTGAGAGCATCATCCAGAACCCATGCAACCATGATATCATGAAACTGAGGGATAATACTGATGAATTTCTCTAGGTAATCATATTTTGCCATGATCTTCCACAAGTCTTCACAACTCATAGTATCAAAAAACTTGGGCAGATTGAGGAATTTTGTGTGCAGACTTCTGTTCTGATCCTGGCATTTCTCTTGGAGTTATCAGGTAGCAAACACCATGTTGACCATTCCTTGGTCCTCTCTGAAGCCACATTGACTCTTGGGTAGATGACCATCTTTTAAGTGAAGGATCAGATGATTAAGGAGGACTCTAGCAAGAATCTTGCTGACAATGAGTAAGAGAGAGGACTCCCCCACCCGGATTGTCACTGGACAACCTACTTTCTTTTTCATTGTAGAGCTAGACAATGGAGGCATCCCTGAAGTACTCAGGGATAACCTCCTCTTGCCATGTAACCTAGAAGATTTCAGTCAGCTTTTGTATGAGTAGTGGAACCCCTGCCTTGTAAATCTCAACTGGAACAGAATCAGCACTTTTCCACTTGAAAGGAACCTAATGGCATTCAAAACCTCTTCTTCAGTTGGAAGTTTGATTAGAGAAGGATTGACTTCTTCCTGAGTTATATGGTTAATGGCTTTAGCATTGGTTGATGATAGTCTGCTAAGAACACTATGGAAGTGTTCAGACTATCTCTCCAGGAATTTGTCCTTATTACTAATCAATGTGGCTCCATCAGCACTGAGTAGTTGAGATGCAGCATAGGTCTTTTTCCCATAAATAGGCATCAGGACATCATAAAAGTGCTTTGGATTGTTACTGTCAGGGTAAAACTAAATTTCATCTGCCTTTTTACTGAGCCAAGACTCCTGCATCTCTCTAAGTTTTGGTTGTACTTTATTTTTGATGGGGATAAATGCCATCTTCTTAGAGAGATGAAGTATCCTGTTGATAAACCCTGTAAGTGTTCTTGCTGGGTTTTTTTGTTTTGTTTTTGTTTATCAGCTTCTGAATTTCCTCACCATTTTCATCAAACCAATCTTGATGTTTATAAGTGTTCTGGCCCAGATGAGTAAATGCAGTCCTGTACACCAAATCTCTGAAAGCTGCCCACTCCTTTTCTGTTCTAACCATATATTGACTCAGCTTTCCCTCTAAGTTAGCAATGAACTGTTCATGCTTGGAGAAGTGCTCTAGTCTGTTGACATTAAGCCTTCTGAGAGTCGTCTTGCCTTATGTCTGCTACTTTTTTTGAATGAAAATGTTTAGGTCAGAGAGGATAAGTCTCTGGATAAGGATAAGGTCCAGAACTCTACACCACACCTGACTTTCATCACTTTCACATTCTATCTCTCTCTTCTCCTTATGAAAATATGGTCTATTAAGTGCCAATGTCTGCTGTAAGAGTGCATCCAAGAAGGTTTTGCATTTAGGAAAATGGAAGTCAGTGTTGGTGATGAGGTCATGAGAAACACAAGTCTTTTATAGTAAGCAACTGTTGCTGTTTCTGACTTCATTCCTCCCAATGCCTCCCTGCCAAGTCTGATAGTCTATGATTACTCTGGCATTAAAGTCACCCAGAATTATAAGCTTGTACTCTTTTGGCATATTGATGATGAGGGTCTCCAGGTCTTCATAAAAATTTTCTTTGACCTCAGTAGGATTCATCCTGGTGGGGGCACAGGCACTGATGATGGTGGTGTGGCGCTCTCCTGAAAGGTGCAATTACATTGTCATGAGTCTGTTGTTCACTCTTTAGAATCAGACAAGGAGCCTGAGAACAGATGAATAAATTACCCACTAAACCATGTATTTAAAGCTGATGTAATAAAAAATGTTAATAAACATTAATATTTGCACTATCGTTTATGATGGCTTTTAAAGGGCCCTTCAGCTGAGATCTTCAAGTGATTTCCCGTGATAGATAACTTCCTTGTTGTCAGATCTGATTTTGACTCAAAGTGATTATCCTAAACCACTATGTGTAGTTTTGAGCTAAATGCTTTTTGGCTGAGCTCCCATAATTGAATTCAAGAACCTTGCTCCATAAAGATTTTTTTAAGTGGTAATAACCCACGCTTCTGAGGGTTTGAATTGCAGAATTTTTCACTCTCTTTTTTTCCCAGCGTATCCCACACAGATGACCAGATAATTTGGACAAAAAATATTTTGAGTCCTAGCTATCTTGATTGATTACTGAATTGATCAGTTAAGTGATCAAGTCTCAATTTTGTCTCATCCTCTTTAAGCACAGCTTTCTTTACTGGGACACATAAAGATTTTGGAACCTGCAACGGTCTGGGTTGACCATAGAATTTATTCAGCAACAGTATCAGTTGGGGTTTTCTCAATGGCTGAAATAAAATCTTTAAACACAAGAAGATTAGAAAGGTAAGTATGAATTTCCATATTTTTGCATTGCTAATTTTTTCAAGTTCTACTGCAGGTGTAAGAAAAGAAGCATCATAAACATCGGTAGGCTGCTAACAGGTTTTACTACCATAGAAATGGGAAAGTAAAAGTCAAGGAATTAGAGATCATCACCAGAAACCTTCGCTAGATCCCTAATGCATTTTGAGTGGTGATACAGGAAATGGTCGGTTTCACTGATGGTCTTTTATTGTTCATTTTTCTGCTTTGCTGTACAGATAGATTATATAATAGGATACTGCAAGGTTTGTATCATCTATTCATGACTTGCCAGCCTCTCAAAATATATCCTTGCATGTTACGTGCCTCCAAGTCTCTTAGACACTGGACAATAACATTGCCTTCTTGCAGCAGCAATGCTTCATGCTATCCAGTAACAGAGAAGGCAGAAAACTCTAGAATTCAACTCAACAAGCGTTTATTAAGCTCCCTCTGTGGAACAAGGACATAATTTTGCTGAGGCTGGGTCAAGAAATATGTTGTTATTTGTCTTTCCTCTTGAAGAGAACCAGTCATGGGGTGATGTCTTGACTCATGCATGGATTGTATTTAACCGAGGCAGAGTTGTGCTTTAGCCTCATTCTCTCTTCCAGAGTCATCAAAGTCCAGTGGCAAGACAAAAGCCAAAAGTACTGTCAATGGCCCTGAATGCAGTGGAGGACCTTGGCATCTCTGATGTCTAACCAAGTCCTAAGCATTCCACAAGGCCTGCTTCAGATGCCTTGATGGCTGTTGGAACCAATTGTTCTCCTTCTCCCATTCACATGCTTCACACCCTGCCTGACACCATCAGAACTACCACAAGCTACCTTAATCAAGGCCTTCAAGTTATGGAGGGAGCACTAATGAAACACCTTTCAGACCACTTTAAAATGGGCATATTGAGCTGCTTCCCCATCTTTTGCTTCACATATCTCCATCAATCACCCAGCAACTGAATCTTTTCTATACATGAATATTTTCCCACATTACTACCACCAAGTTCCTTATCATTTGACCTACATTGCTTCCTTCTTCAAAACTCTACAAGCACTCCCTATTCTTGCATAAGTTTAATTTACACCTTTGAAAGCATTTAAGTCACCCCATCCAGCAGTTTAGTTCAGCAAATATATTAAGGGTCTTCTATGTACAAGGCAAAAAACTAGGTGTTCACAAAGACCAAAATGAAAAAGTCCTGGTCTCTGAGGAGTTTAAATTCTAATGGGGGAAACAACATATACACAGATAAATAAATCTGAAGCTTAAACAGTAAATACAAAGATATTTCAAATGAGATAATATATAGAGAGGGCTTAAAGTACTACGCAAATGCTAGCTTTTGTCATCGTCATTATCACTGTTATGAGGGATCACTAACAACCAGGGAAGTCTGGAAAGGCCGCATGTAGGAGACAACCTGAGATGTGCTTTGAAGGAAGCTTTTTATGAAACAGTGAAGAGGGAATTAGGGATTTGTACATTGTAGAGGTTTTAAAAATTCAATCAATCCATCAATAGGCATTTATCAAGTGACTATTATAGGTCAGGAACTATGGAAGGCCATAGGGGTTCAAAGGCAAAACAGGAATAGTTCTTGTTGTCAATATGCTTATATTGCAATGAGGAGAGGCAGTATGCACACGTATAAGGGTATACACACATATATTATGTATGCACATGTACATATAGATATAAACACATATATTACATGCACACACATATGTATGTAATTTATAAATAGCAAGTTAGTTCAGAAAACATGTTAAGAATCTGCTATGTGTAAAGTAACAGTATATACAGACATACATACATATGTATATAGAAATGTGTATACACACATTTAAATAACACAAATAAAACAAATGAATGGTCATCTGGGTAGGTTAACAGCTGGGGTTAGAGGTGGGTCACTGGGGAGAACCAGGAAAGGCTTTATGCACCAAGGGTCTTAATACATGTTAACTATCTTGCCAATAGTCTGACATTGTCCCCTCCTCCATCCTTGTTTTCCCTCCATCTTGCTTCCTCATAATAAGAAAGAACATTCAGATCATTCTTGCTGGGGTCAAAAGCAATAACTGTATCAGGACAGTTTGATTTCTCTTCATCTCAGGCCCAGAAGCAAACAAGTTTTTTACCATCTACTCTCCTTTCTTACTTAGCACAATGAACAGAGGAAAAATAGCCCCGGAGTCCACAAACTTCAGTTTGCTGTCCAGCTTCACATGCCAACTCTGCTTAGAGATGGAAAAGCTTGAATATGCCGGTGCATGAACTCAACTATTCTCTGCATAATCATCTTTATCATTATAATGAGAGTCTGTAATTAAAAGTCACGAATGCTTCATGACAACAGTGGGAATGGAGCAGGAAGAAGATAGGATTCCCTGAGTCAGTGTGTACATACAAATGTGTATATACGCATGTGTATTATTGGAGTGGGGATGGAGGAGGGTGGTGTTGGGGATAATCCTGTATAGGAGTCAGTGTCAAACTTTTTGGCTCTTTAGTATTTTTAAAAATCTTTCTCAGTTAAATACTGAAATGATGAGGAAGCAAAGAATTGGGTAAAAAAGAGGGAGGGGGAGAGAGGCAGAGAGAGAAAGATACACATACATATTATATATACATACGTTTGTGTGTGTGTGTATATATACATCTTGGAGAAATACAGAAAGAGACAGAGAGAAGTAGAGAAGATGAGTGAAGAGAGAGGGAGAGAAGGAGGAAGACAGAGAGGAGAAGCGAAAACTACAGATCACTTCTAGCAACAAAAATTGATCTATCCTGTCTGCCATCTTTTTCTAGGCAGATTTTATTTCTCTCTCTCTCTCTCTCTCTGCATAGCAGTAAATTACTTAGCAGAAGCAGAGCCAAAGGAGATTATTTCCCATCTGTTCCACCTCTATTTTGCCCTCAAAGTAAAACAAAGACACCATCTGAAGCCTTGTACCCTTGTCTTCCCACAATTTTAGTGCAATGTTATTCAGTCTCAAGAATCCAGAGACTTTTTAGTATCTAACAGACCTTTAGGAAAGAAGAAATAATAAATCAATTTACAACGGAAGACCCTGGGTTAAACCACAAGAAGGATTTGTCCAGTTCTGCTGCTCTGTCCACTGGTCTCAGTAGTGCCTGTTCCTTACCATACTTGGCATTTGTGGAGTAGATGGGAGGGAAACCTTTGGGGAGATCTAAGTTCCATTTTCACTCCTATCTAAAAAGATGTATGCATGTGTGTGTGTGTGTGTGTGTGTGTGTGTGTAAGGTCCACAACCTGTGAAAGTAAATTAAGGAGAAAATTGCTTTCTGACAAACTGGAAGGCAGCTGTGAATGTCATCCTGGATAAATTTGAAAAGTGCTTGAAACTTGAGGGTTAATGTTTTTTAAACAAAGACTACACATAGGAAAAGAATCAGAGCTCATGTCGGACTGTGTGAGGGTATTGCTAGTTGGCTGATTTCTGAGCTAAGTAGATTGCATCTGCTAAATACTACTAAATTTGGGTCACTCTCTGGAGCCCTCTTTGAACTTCAGACATTTTTTGGTCAGTAAAAGTTGTCCTATTACTTTTCATTGCAGATATGCCATAGACTTTCTGGAAGTTGTCCTGGGAACTTAATCTGCATCTATAGCATTGTTTCTGTGGGAATTTATGGTGGAATTTTAAGGATACAAACCTATTTTCAAATTGGGGACTATGTATTTTGCTGAAAGAAACTTCAGTGATGGTAATGATGATGGTGGTAGTGATAAAAATGCACAGTTATATAATGAGTTGAGGTTTTCAAAGCATCTTTCTCAAAACAACCCCTGTAAGGTAGTCAAAATTGGTGTAAGGACTATTGCTCCCATCACACAGATGAAGATACTGACAAAGTTGATTCCTTGAGGAATCCAACTCAAATTCTAATCAGTATTAGTTAGTTCATTATGATTCCACTAGGGTAGTGATTATAAGTTCAGATTATTTGGCCCCAGAGCTATGAGCTGTAGATGGTAAGATCACTTGTGTAACCATAGGAAGCTAGCTATAGGCCCTCCACCCTTGTTTTCCTTGTCATGGTGACCAACCCTAGGGTGTCAGAAGTAACTCAACTACATGAGAAATCTCCCAATTATTTTTATATATCCAGACCATTCTCTCTTGTCAAACATGAGTGTCTTATGACCACTTAGTCAGTGGAAATGCCCTTTGCTTCACCCATCTAGTTCCAGGGTAACTTGTGACCTTGAGGCCAAATGTGGCCCTCTAGGTCCTCAAGTGTGGCCCTTTGACTGAATCCAAACTTCACAGAACAAATCTCCTTAATAAAAGGATTTGTTCTGTAAAACTTGAACAAAAGGCCTCAAAAGGCCACACCCAAGGACCTGGAAGGCCACAGGTTTCCCTCTCCTGATTCTAGTCAGTGGAGATAGTCTTTGCTTCATCCAACTTGTGACCCTGCTGAGAGATTATTTTTGCTAATTTTAGACTAGGCATCACGTCAGCCAATGGAATTATTCTGTATTTGATATAGCTATTCTTGAAGGTTTAGATATCCAACCCGATAAAACCAGAATCCTGGAAGGAAGCGGCATCTCAGATCTTGAGGAAAATCTGAGGTCCTCTTCATTAGAGGGAACCATGGATCCTTTAATAAAGTGCCGTTGGCCCAGAAAACTGCCTCAGTCTCTCTTACTGTAAATTGGATAATTTTTATCCTCACAATACTAAGTTGCAGAGAGGTTAAGTGATTTTTCTCATGGTCACAGCAACTACTAAATGACAGATACTGAAGAGGCAGCATCTATGTACAAATAATTGACCTTTTAAGGAGCATCAAAATATTCTGCTGATAACCCCTGGGTGTTTGTGATATAAAGTATTAGGGCTGTGGCTCAAG
>CM053771.1:133597401-133623184 GCA_028658325.1 Potorous gilbertii | reverse complement strand
ATATAGGAGATTTAGGAATGGCATTTGTGTGCAGCCTGTGTTAGCCATACATCCCTTTCTTTAGCTTCTGCTTCATTTCCTTCATAATTCTCATCCCTGCTTCTAAGGTAATCAGGGGGTATGTTCTGATATTTCCACATAAATGAAGAGAAAAGCATAATCTTTTTCATTCATCATTTACCTCAGAGCTCCTGATTCCAATTTATAAATAAGTTGGAGAAAACTCTTTCATAAACTTTCATTCCTCACACACTCTCTCAAATCTTTTTGTCTCACATCTTAAATAAACACCAAGATGACTGGATATATACTTTATTAGCAATATAATAAACAATGCAAAGACTTGTTTAAACACTCCAGCAATGCATTAACTGTGAGAATGATCACAGTCAAAGTCACCTCTAATTATCAACTGCAATTTCATATTTCTACACAACTCTGGAAATACAGTTCAAAATTTACTTCCCTTAGGATGGGAGCAAAAGCCTTTTCTCCAGAATTCTTATGATATCTTCTCCATGGGATAAGAGCTAAACTCAGTTCTCTCAATATGTATTCAAACTCTTTTTCCTTGATAGTTAACTTAGTCTCTTAGCCCTTTCTCACAGTCTCTTCCCAGACAAAACAATTTCTCTAAAATGATAGTTAAATTATATCCCAAGGAACCTATTCCTTCTCTCTTAAAGAATATAGTGATAATAGTTAAGACTCTATGGCAAAGGCAATTGAGGCTAAGGTTACGCATAAAATAAGAGTTGGACTAAATGGTTTCCAAGATCTCCTACAGTTCTAAATCTGTGATCCAATTATCCTCTGGATAGAATATTCACATTGGGTCTGGAGTCATTAGTGGTGTAAGTTAGTAAATGTTAGACTCTGGGGATGCCAGAGTTGAAAAGAATACAGCTGTGTGGGGAAGTTCGTTCCAGCAGACAACGGACTGCAGATGTTAATTAATTCCTGATTCTTAATTCTACTGCCTTCCTTCTGTCAATTATTTTCTATTTATCTACTTGTTTGCATGTTTTCTACCCCACTAGATTGTAAGTTCCATGAGGGCAGGTTTTGTCTTTTGCCTCTTTTTGTATCCCTGCTGCTTAGCACAGTGCCTGGTAGTAGGCACTTAATATATTTTATTGACTGATTATGACGGTAAATTCCATCTCCAGTCATCCTGATGAATATCTGGTCACTGGATTCAGATGGCTCTGGAGGAGAAGTGAGGCTGGTGACCTGCACAGCCCTCCCTCACTCAAAACCAAGCCAAGTGCAAGTCATATCATCATTTCTCTGATGGCAGGGTCTTCTTCGGCAACAAAGGACAAACTCAACAACAAATTCCTGAGCCTTATTAAGAAAGTCAGCATATTCCTTTGAGTCTGTTGATCATTTAGCAAGTTTTGTATGGTTTGTGTGTCCTTAAAATCCTGCCCCTTACTGTAAAATGAGCTAAGTAGAACTTGGGTATGCTCATGATGTTTACTTAGATCATCCATTTAGGCAAAGACAGGGAGAGAGGGAGAGATGGAAAAATGGAAAGATTCATTACCGATACAATGATGTTGAAGTGACTGAGCCCACGGGATGAAGTGGCTGATATGATTAGGGGTGTGCCCTCTGGGGACACTCTCACTGATTTGAGGGACCCTGGACGAGGGGACTGGATCTGGATCTGGGGACCGTAAGAATCAGTTCTGGCTCCAGAGGTAAACGTCCCCTGACTTTATAACTAGCTAGAGAAATTAGGTACAAAGCACCAGGTCTTGGCATGTAGTGCTTTTCCACAAGGTGAAAACTGGAGAGCAATGATGAACAGATTCGGTCTTTTACCCCTTTTCTGAAGCTGTATTTTCTGAATACCACATTTTCTCCACAGGGAATAGAGCGTATCGAGATGTTACAGGTGGTCCCATGATTCAGAAAGCAATAACAGTGAGAGTGGTTCCATAGCAGAAACTGAGAAAATTTAAAGCAGGGGATATGTTTGTAAGTACAGAGGTGAGGATCGCCAGGAATTAATTACTTTGCTTATTGAACATAGATATCAAGCAATTTGTGAGTGACTCTGAGTCAATTAGTGAAAAAAATATTTATTAAATATGCCAGGCACTATGCTAGGTACTAGAAATACAATACAAACAACAAAAAAAGATGTTCTACTGGAGGAAGAAAATATATAAAAAGACACTGAAAAGCAGAGGATGGGGAGCATGGTGGGGCCATGATGGCAAAGTCCAGATGCTTAGAAGTAAAACAGAGAGAGGAATAAAGGATAACAGGAGGAACAGGTATGAAGTGGTCACCAATTGTATATGAATAGGTATGAATTAAGCTTAGGTCAGAATTGTTGCCCGCTGCTGCCAAACTCCCAAGTACAACTTGAACCAGATTAAAATGTAATTAGGAAATGTTTAACAAAATAAATAGAAATACAATACAACATAGATAATATTCATCTGTGGTTTTCTATGTCCATATGAGACCCACAGGGTTACATCTCAATTTGAATTTGACACCACTGGCTTAGATCATGGAGGGAATGTGGACTTTAAATCATGAAGATCTAAATTTGAGTCCTCTCTTACGTATTTATTAACTATGAAACACCAGGCAAGTCCTTATGCTCTCTGATCTTCAGTTTCCTCATTTGTAAAAATATGAATAACCATAGCACTTCACAGGATTGTTCATAGGATCAAATAAAATTATATATATATATATTTATATGTATGTATATACACACACCTATATGTACAATGCTTTGCAAACCTTAAAACTCCATAAGAAGGGGAGCAATTAATCTCTCTTTCACATTACAGTCCTTCAAATGCTTGATGCCAGGTTCCCCTCAACTCTTCTCTTCTCCCAGCTAGACAACCTCTATTCTGTGCCTCTCTTAATATATTGCAAAGTTTGCCTTACCTCTCATCTGCTCTCTCTCATTGCAGTCACATTGAATTTGTTGTCCCTGAAAATCCACAGATCCTTTTTCAGGGGAAATACTGATTAGCTATACTCCATCATCACCTACTTGTGAAGTTGGGATTTTGAATCCAAATGTAGGAATACATTGACACTGGCAAGAGAGAAGGATGACAAGTGGATTCCATGTGCTCCATTGCTTTCCTTGATATGTTGGGAGAAAGCAAGGACAGTCTCTACAACATGTTGGGTGGAACAATATAAACAAGAATCAAATAGGATGGGCTGGCATGAATGAGTTTCCATTTGTACTGTGTGGGAAGGAACTCCTGAATCAATAAGATCACAGATTCATCGGAGTATTTTAAGTCAATTTCACTTGATCATACTGGGTCCAATGTTAGCCTATCAGTATCTTTCTTAATTCTTACTGTCATTCAGTCTGTTACTCCTAGTTTCATGTCCTCTGCAATGTTATTAAGCAGGTCATTTATACCTTCATCCTGGTCATTAATAAAAATATAAAATAGTACAAGGCACAAAACCTAGAAGTACTCCACTGAAGACCTTCTTCCAAGTTCCCATGAAACTAATTACTGTCAACTCTTTAAATCTGACCATTCAGTCAGATCTTATTTGACCAGGCATACTATTATCTAGTCCACATCTCTCCATATTTTCCATAAAAATGGCATAAGGGACACTGTCAAATGTTTTCTTACCTTCTCAACGAGAATGGCTTGCTCAGAAGAAGTAATATTTAAAAGGCATGTAAAAGGAAGTGTTTTGTCTTCTTCAAAGGGAAGTTCTCCATCCACACAGATCAACTACAGGAATGTTAAGCAAACACTGACTCCAGAATAGTGGATTTTCTAATGGATAATTCTCTTTGAAAGAATATATTTGGTGTTCCAGTTACAAGATTTTTCTAAAGAACAGTAAATAGGCCCTAATTTTCAAATTAAATCACATGATAAATATTGTTGTTAGGTTCCATTTAAATGCTTCTCTTTATACTAAATTTATACTTTCTAATTTTTCCCTATGTTCATACCCTTTCTGTGGATCTTTAAAGGTATCAAAACTGTGATTTTCTCTTTTATTTCTGCTCTGTTTTTGGGAGGCAAATGCAGTATAGCTTAGTGAATCAAGGGCTGACCTTGGAGAGAGGAAGGCCTGGGTTCAAGTTCTTTCTCTGCTAAAGCTTGTGTGGCTGTGGACAATTCACTTAACTTCACAGAGAGAGCCCAGGCAGCTCTATAATACTACAAGTTGCAAATGAGTGGCTTGTCTGTATCAGTGGAATGCAGGGAATTCTCTACATAGATAAAATCAAAGGGTTAGACCAAAATTAGTGAAGATACTTAAAAACCTTTTCTCTTTCCTGAAATTAGATCTGATATTTAAATATCTCTTCTACGAGGGCTACATCATTATTTTTATGCCCCTATCCCCCTACTCTTAGTTTCTCAGGGCTCCAGACAACTCTCTAAGACTATAAGTTTCAGAGAAGGTAAAGACCTGAATTTGTAAAGGGAATTTTTATCATCTAAGAGTTTTCTGAACTAATGTTATAGGTACAATTCTTATGCCCATCTCCCTACTAATCCTTATAAAAACATTTCATTGTGTGACAAATACTGTGACTTTCTCTTCTGGTGAGGAGATGACACTGTTAATAGCAGAGGAGGTGAAATAACAGGTATATTTTCAAAAAACAAATATTTAGAAATGTACCGCTGAAATTTTGTTTCCCCTTTTAATGTTAGTGAATTGCTTCTGACAATAATTAATTGTCTCTTCCTCTTTTCATGAAGCTTTCTAGGCATTTCACAATCAATTAGCAGCTCAGGGATGGCATCATTAGGCACAAAAATGTGACTATACTCAGAGCTAACACATAACCGTTATTTCATCCTTATTAAAGGAAATTGGTCTAAGTCTAGGAAGCAAGATAACCAAGTAGCCTCCAAACTTGCCTTACCAGATCATCAGCCTGTCTTCTTGCACTCTCCCTTGTATCTTCCATGCATTGTTTTATCTCATTGTGACTATAACCGTTGATATACATGCCATACTGAGCCATTGTGGGATAGATGTTATCTGAGAAGCTTATGGGACACTGACATTGGGAAGAAAAGAGTAGGCCCAGGAATGGGCATAGGAGAGTGAGAAAAGAGGGAGTTAAACCTGATGGATCAGGGTGATAAAATGTGATGCATAAAGTACAGGTAGATTCAATGGTCTCAGAGACTGAGGTAGGAAGAGGAAGGTTGTAGATATTTCTGAAACCATTGGCAATTAACAACAACAACAAAATGTGTGTGTGTGTGTGTGTATGTATGTATGTATGTATGTATATATATACACACACACACACACACACACACACACACACACACACACAAGCTGGCATGAGGCTTTGTCAGTAATTAGCAAAGACTGGTGAAGAGTGGAGTAAAGCCAAACAGATGTTCTCAGTAAAGTATCATTGTTTGTTTTCTCTAAGTATATGCAGTCACCATTGGAATGTTACAGTGCATAGGATGATTATACCCTAGGTCCCGATATGCAAATACTGAGCCCTGTCAAGTAGTTCCATTATTCAAATTTGCACTGTATATTTCCATTGGGCTAGTACCAATGACCATATTTTACATAATTATAACTTTGAATAATGTGAATTTAAATACATTAGACCCCTTCATGGAATTAATTATTTGCACTAATTTGGGACTTAGCTGTAATAGAATTATTGTAAAAACTTAATGAGGGAGCAGCTTCATGTGTGGCTTACTCCTCTCTCCATAGTGGATGAAATAGACACCATTAATCTACACACTTTGGATTTTCAAGGGAGTATCTATATGGCTCTAGGGAGCTGCTGTTTGGGGCAAAAAGCAAATTTTATCATCCACAATGACGGTAGAGATACAAAGGTCATCAATAGCAGAGTTATTGCACTCTCTGGGAAACATCAACTATAGCCCTTGACACATGGTGAGATGAAGTCAGAAATTATGCTTTTTGATCCTCTCCTCACTTTCCCCTCCTCAGTTGTTTGAACTTTTCCTCTTATCTTCAAAATATTATGGGTGTTCTCATTTATCTCCTTATCTATAAGCTATATTCCGTCTCATCACCAGCCCTCAATAAAATTTAAATTCCTTGAAGAGACTATTTTTTTTGTCTTTATATTCCCAGTGCCTCCATACAGTAGGCACCTAATAAATTCTTTTTGGATAAAATTGGTTCTGACCCAATAGTAATATGCATTCAAGTAATAGCAGCCAACCCATATTTTAGTGTTTTGGGGTTGTATTACTGTCTCTCAGACTAACTGTATTTCAGGTAAAGTACTTGGTTGATTCTAAAGGGCAAATTAAAAGCTATTATTCACAGAATAAATAATATTGAAAGATTTTCAAGTAACTTAGAGTCATTTTTTTTGGTCAGCACTTTGTTTCATCACTTTAAAGTTTATCCTTGACTAGGTGGACTAGATAGTGGGTACTCAAAGCCAAATCTTATATAATCATCAATTCAAGTAGCCAAACAACCAGAATGATTTGGGTAGAAGTGGAATCTTAGGTTAAGGGCATACTAGAAATTAACCAAATACATAAAGAAAATAGAAACAACCAAAGGGTAACCATCATGAATCCACTTATCTTATTCCACCAGAAGCCATATGAATATTTGTTTATGGTCATATCATGTATGTTTGACCTGTTATCTTCTTTGAACCCAAGGTTAGTGAAATGATGAACTTGACCATGTTGCTGTGCAGTACATTCAACCCATAGAGACCTGGACACTCATTCCTTTGACTTTCATTTGGTAAAGAAAGACCACATTTGATAAAACTGTTCATGGGTCTACTGAAATAAAAGTCCAAGATAATACAAAATGCTTTATATGATACATTCCACGTAGTGGTGGCTTTTTTAGTCAAGTATGATTGAGAAAGGAAAACTGTGAACAGAAGTCATCAGTTATAGGTTCATTGGGTCCTGCATTCACTTGAGCACTTGCATTTGCTTTGGGATTCCAATATATTAATTCTGATTAAAAGGTATTTTCCTTTCCTTTTTACTTTACCATGTGCACTGAGTTCTTTAGAGAATAGTTTGCTAGACTGTTCACTTAAATGATTAAATATTTCATGGAAAAATCAAATTTGTGTACTTATTTCAGGCAGAAGGGAGAATATGGTGATTCTAAGAGAATCATGAAATTGTGATGACTGTCCTCTAATCTCTTGCTGATTTTCTATCACATTCATCACATCTTCTGAGTCTTCCATTCACTTAAGTCCCCAAACTTTCCCTCACTCTCCACTCTATAATTCTTTCTGTCTCCCACTTGTAGCAGATGACCTTGACTCTTACTTTACTGAAATAATAAAGTCATCCAAATTTCAGCTCCCTCCAGTCCCCTTCTCTACCCTTTATATACTCTCCAAATCCTTGCTCATTTCTCTCTTTCACTTTAATCTCAGAAGATAAGGTGATTTTGCTCTTAGCTTCTGTGTATCCTTGATCTCACTCATCACTTTTATCACCTTGTTCTATTCCTGCTTTCTCAGGAATTCTCTGTACCTACCTATCAGCATCACAACTACTCAGTGTTGATGGAGTCACATTGATTAGTGATAAGGACATAATCCTAGAGAGATGGGCTGAACACTTCCATAGTGTTCTCAAATGACCATCATTAATCAATTACTGAGGCCACTGACTGTTCATCTCAGGTTGAAGTCAATCCCTCCTTAGCTGAACTTCCAACTGAAGAAGAAGTTTTGAGGGCCATTAGGCTCCTTTCATGTGGCAAAGCCCCTGGTGCTGATTCTATTCCAACTGAGATTCACAAGGTAGGGGGACCATTGCTCATACAAAAGATGACTGAAATTTTCCAGGTTATATGGCAAGAGGAGGTTATCCCCTAGGAGTTCAAGGATGCCAAGGTAAAGGAAATAGATTGTCCTGTGACAATCACAGGGGAATCTCTCTCTTAGTCATTGCTGGCAAGATTCTAGCTAGAGTCCTCTTTAATAGGCTGATCCTTCACCTGGAAGATGGTCATATACCTGAGAGTCAGTGTAGCTTCAGAAAGGGCTGAGGAATAGTCGATATGGTGTTTGCTGCCTGACAACTTCAGGAAAAACACCAAGAGCAGAACAGAGGTCTGTACACAGTATTTGTAGATACGACTAAGGCCTTTGATGCTGTTAGTTGCAAGAAAATTTTGTCAAAATTTGGTTGCCCAGAGAAGTTCATCAGCATGGTATATCAATTTCATGATTTCAAGTTTGCCTGGGTTCTGGGTAGAGGATAATGATCTCATGCCTTCCCAGTCACCCATGGAGTGAAACAGGGCTCTGTGCTTGCTCCTATGCTTTTTAGCATGATGTTTTCAGACATGTTTTCAAATGTGTTCAGTGAGGATGAACAGAGCGTCAAGGTCAACTACCATACCGATAAGTTCTTCAGTTTGAAAAGGCTACAAGCCAAGACAAAAGCAGAGGGAGTATTGGTGCACTGTTTTCTGTTTGCAGATGATTGTGCACTCAGTGCAACCTCTGAAGCTGAGATGCAACAAAGTATGGATCAATTCTCTGCTGCCTGTGCTAATTTTGGCCTAATAATTAACATCAAAAAAACATAGATGCTCTATCAGCCAGCCTCACATCATCCATACATGGAACCATTGGTTACAACAAATGGAGAAGTTTTGAATGCTGTGGATAAGTTCACTTACCTTGGTAGTATACTTTCCAGGGATGTACACATTGACAATGAAGTTGATGATTGCATTGCCAGAGCTAGCTCAGTGTTTGGGAGGCTCCAAAGAAAGGTTTGGAAGAGAAGAGGTATTAGACTGACTACCAAACTGAAGCTCTATAGAGCTGTTGTGTTGACCTCATTGTTGCATGCCTGTGAAACATGGATAATCTATCAGCACCATGCCAGGAAACTGAATTACTTCCATTTGAACTGTCTTAGAAATATTCTGAGTATCACTTGGCATGATAAGGTACCAGACACTGAAGTCCTTGTTTGAGCTGAACTGCCAAATATTCAAACTATGCTTCAGAGAATGCAACTCAGATGGGCTGGCCACGTTGTTCAAATGCAAAATGTATGCTTGCCAAAAAGACTATTTTAATCAGAACTCTCATTGGCCAGGTGATCACAAGGTGGTCAGAAGAAACGATACAAGGACACTCTCAAGATTTCTGTCAAGAACTTTGAATTTGATTGTGACATGGGAGACACTGGAACAGGACAACTCAGCATGTCATGCCCACATCAGAAAAGGTGCTGTGCTCTGTAAGCAAAGCAGAATTGAAACAGCACAAAGCAAACAGAGAAAGCACAAATTTGGAGTAACCCCCAGATGTTCATACAGACTATCAGTGCCCAGTCTGTGGTAGAGCATTCCAGCTCATATTGGTCTAATTAGCCACAGCCGTACACATTGAACTTTCATTTGATCATGGTGATATCATTTTTGTCCTCTTCAAGAATGGAGGACAACAACCAACCTATCAATCCTTACCTTTCTGCTCCTCCCCTCTGTTTCCTTCCTTCTCTGATTTCTGCTGTTCTAGAAACAAAACAAAACACCTTTCCCTTGGCCTATTCCCTCAAGCTATGGTCCTTTTATATCTTTATCCTTCCAATCACAGCCAAACTATTCTAAGAAACAAAGTCTACTCTTGCTGATTCTATTTCATCACCCATTCTTTCCTCAACCCCTTATAACATGGTCCACTGGATTCTACTCAAACTGAAAGCCCTCTCCTAGGTCACTACTTATCTTAATAACAAATTAGCATTTTCAGTGCTTAAACTCAGTGACCTCTCCATAGAATCTGACATTACCAATCTTACGCTCCTTCTTGATACTCTCTTCTCCCTGTATTTCATTGGCAGTGCAGTCTTAATGACTCTTCTTCTACCTCTCTGATGGTTCTTTATCTGTCCACTTTTTGGCTCTTACAAACATGGGTATCCTCCAGAGTTCTGTTCCTTTCTGTTTTGCTACGTTTTCTTCCTTGGTAATCTCTTCCCATTGCTTAAGTTATTACCTCTGGGTAGATGACTCCCACACCTATATATCTAGCACACTATTCCCCCAGAACTCTAGTTCTATATTTTTAAGAGTCTAATCAGTCTTTTTATCTGGATATCTTTCCAATTCCTCCATCTCAATGTGACTAAAAGTGAACTTCTCAGAACTTTCCCAGAGAACCTTACTTCCGCTTTGGGTCCTGGATGTCCACTTTTGCCCTCTTCACGCCATTAAGGGGGATGTCCTCTTCAGCTCTGATCCTGACCATTTTCTTCTAGCTTCTGTCTTCACCTTAGAGTCTTTTCCAGTGCTCTGGAATTCTTCTCTGGACTTGATCAATCACAAGCTGCCATCTGTTGCCTCTTGATTATACTCTCCCAGGACATAGCTTTGTTCCTGTGAATTGGTTCTTCTGGGTCCCAAAGACCACAAAATCATCACCTGCTATGAAGCTGAGCCTTAAGGATAGTAAACCATCTTACCAGTAGTTGTCCTCAATGGATATCTCTCCAGTCACAGTTGCTCTCCTGGGTTCATTCTACAATGGCTAGCCTCCTTCCATTCCCGCATATTCTTCCCACCACAGTGATCTGAACCCCCAGCTATTGTCATACAAACTCCATTCCCCAACCTCAGCTTCTTACTTCCTTAATCCCATCAAGCTCAATGTTAACCCCCTATTGTCCCACTTCAGATCTACCTACTGATAACAGTGTACTTTATGGAATGCCTGCTCCATAATGAACAAACTTGCTATTAACACTGCATATTTGACTTCCTTCTTTTTTTTCACTCAAGCCTACCAACTCTTTGATTATAGTGGGGAGGGGCTGAGGTTTGAAACACTCCTCACAGACACTTACAGATTCTCGCACCACCATCACTCAATAACTTCTCCTTTGAGGTTCATTCAATTCAATTTTATCAATGAACCAAAATTGCAGTAGCTATTATCTACTTATCCCTAGGTCACTTACCCTTCATCTCCAGATTCAAAGCATTTTTACTGGCTCTTCCCTATGCCTGGAATTTTATCCCTCCTCCTCTCTGCCTCTTAGCCTCCCTGGATTCTTTCAAGTTACAATTAAAACCCAATGTTGTTGTTTTCATAGTTGTTTTCATTTTGTCTTCTCCATTAGACTGAGTTCCTTGACATGAGGGACTATTTTTTTCCCCTTTCCTTGTATGCGTAGTACCTAGCACACTGCCTGGAACATAGTACATACTTAATAAATGTTTATTCACTGACTTCCTCAATAATTTCACTGTCTAGCTCACAGTCTTTCTTTCCAAATCCTGTCCTCATATTAGAAGACTTCGATATATGTATTGATACTCCCTCAAATACTCTAACTTCTCAGTTCCTCAGTCTACTTATTTCCTACAACCTTCCCTTCATCTAGACACAGAAAGGGTCATATTCTTGATCTTGCAATCACTCCGAAATTGCTTTATCTGATCATGATCTTAACATTTCATCTTTCTCCCTTCCCTTTTACCACTAAACAAACCTGTTCTTCATTCCCAGTACCCAACCCCCACCCCAAGTCATCTTTACTAAACTTGCTATGTATCTATGAGAAGAGATTCCAAGATGGGAGAATTCTCTACAACAATGAAATTACAGATATAGATCAAATAAAAAATGCTTTGGGGAAAAAATATAACATATTCTGTTTGGCTTTTAAAGCCCTTTATAACCTTGCTTCTTTCTATTTTTACTCTTTATTCCCCTCCACTGTATAATCCAGCCACATTGGCCTTCCTGCAAGTCCTTAGACATCCTTCAACTCTTTACCTTTTCCCTGATTGACCTCCATTTCTGAAATAGTCTTCTTCCTCACCTTAGCTTCCATTCCTTCCCTGACTTTCTTCAAGACTTAGCTTAAACATTACCTTATGCACTCACCTTCTTTTCCTCCCCACTGCTAGTGCCTTCTCTCTGAGATTACCTTCTATTAACATTGAATATGTTTTACATGTATAATTTTTTGCATGTTACCTCTCTTATTAGTATATGAGTTTCTTGAGGTCAAGGATTATGCTTTTGCTATTCTTTGTATGCTAAGCATTTAACTATGTTTGATACATATTAAGAATGTATTGACTTACATAGAAATATTTTGCCAACAAAGGTCTGTATGGTCAAAGCTGTGGTTTTTCCAATAGCAATGTATGGCTCTGAGGCTATGGTTTTTCTAGTAGCAATCTATGTCTCTGAGAGTTAGATTATAAGGAAAACTGGGAGCCCCAAAACTGACTTCTTTTGAATTGTGGTGCTTGAGTAGACTTTTGAGAGTCTCTGGGATAGCAAGGAAATCAAATCAGTCAATACTTACAGAAATTAATTCAAACTATTTACTGGAGGGTCAAATACTGAACCAGAAGCTTAAATACTTTGGCCACATAATGAGAAGATTGGAAAAGACCCTGATTTAGGGAAAAATTGAAGGCGAAAGAAAAAGGAGATGTCGATGGAAGATGGAGAGATATCAGGTAAACAATAAACATGAACTTTGACAGATTTTGAGAGATAGAGGAGCATAGAAGGGACTAGAGTTCTGTGGTCCATGGTGTCATGAAGAGTCAGGCACAAGCAAATGACTGAACAATAGCACAGAAATATGGAAGAATAAAAGTCATTCCCCAATATAAAAGTGATCAAAGAATATAAGCAAGCAATCCTCAAAAGAAGATTTTTAAACCATTAACAACCATTTGAAGGAATAGTCTAAATCACTAATAATAAGAGAAATGCAAATCAAAACAACTCCGAGGTTTTACCTTACCCCCAATAAATTGCTAAAGATGATAAACGATTGAAATAGTTAATGTTGGAAGAGTGCGTTCAGAGGCAGGCATCCTAAATGGTTGTTGGTGAAACAAATGGTCCAATTTTTCCAGAAAATAAATTGGAATTATCCTAAGAAAGCAATTAAAATGTCTATACCCTTTCACCAGAGATTATACTTCTAGGGTATCTTCCCCAAGAAGGTAAATGATTAAAAAGATATGCTTTCCCCCTGCCCCCTATACAGCAAAATATTTTCAGCAGTTCTAATTGTACTAGCAAAGAACTCAATAAAATGGATGCTTATCTTATTGGAGAATGGTTAAGTTGTGACTCATGAGTGTAATGGCATATTACTGTGCTGTAAGAAATTATGAATTTGAAGAAAACAGAAGGCATAGGATTATTTACACACACTAATTTGTAGTGAAGCAAGCAAAGTCAAGGAAACATGCACAACATAAATGGAAAGAGACAACAAAGTTCAAACTGTGTAATTGTAATGGCTAAACTTGGCTCTGAAGAAATTTGAGAATTTACATCTCTGCTTTGCAAGTGATGTGAGACTATGGAGGTAGAACACAATAGATGCTGTAAGACTTGTTTGATGTATTGGTTTATTTTGCAAACTACTTTTTCTCTTTCTAAACATTTCTCTATCTACTTATTTACATATGGTCTCTCTCATTTGAATGTAAGGTTCCTGAGGGAAGGGACTGTTTTTGCCATTTTTTTGTACCCCTAGAGCTTAATACAGTGCACATAGTGAACACTTAATGTTTCTTCTTGTTTTTATAAGGGGTGGCTCTTTGGGTTTTGAGGAAGGGATAGGTTTGAAAATTAAAGTGATATTAAAAATTCAATACTAATTTTTAAATGAAGATACATACCTCTCTTCCTTCAAGTCCCACCTCATAAAACTTTCCCTGAACTGTAAATGAAAATGATCTTTAAATTTCCTATCACATATTTTGCAGATCTCCTTTTCCACCTCTCCTTTGCTCTGACCACATTCTTCCTAATCTCATAATTATTTGTATACTTTTTTTGCGATTATGTGAAACATTTCCATATTAGTCACTTTGTACAAAAAGACTCAAATAAAAGAAAAAAATGAAAGAAAGTGAAAAATAGCATGCTTCAGTCTACATTCAATCAGTATCAGTTCTTTCTCTGGAGGTGGATCGTACGCTTCATCGTTAGTTTTTTGAGATTGTCTTGGATCATAGTATCTCTGAGAGTAGCTAAATCATTCACAATTCTTCATCGAACCATCTTGTTGTTACTTTGTACACCATTCTCCTGGTTTATTCTCTTCACTATGAACCAATTCATGTAAATTTTTCTAGGTTTTTTGAAATCATCCAGCTTGTCGTTTTTTCATTGCTCTGTAACATTGTAACAATCATGTTACCACAGCTTGTTTAGCCATTCCCCAGCTAATAGGAACCCTTTGATTTCCAACTCTTAGCTGTCACAAAAGAGCTGCTATAAATATTTATTTTCCCTTCTTTGGATCCCTTTGGGAGACAGACCTAGAAGGGGTATTGCTGGCTCAAAGGGTATACACAATTTTAAATCCCTTTGGGCATAGTTTCAAATTGCTCTCCAAAATGGTTTGATCAGTTCACAACTGACACCAATAGTTCATTTGTGTCCCACTTTTCCCATATCCCCTCCCAATATCCCCCTTTTTTTGGTCATATTAGCTGTTCTGATAGGTATGAGGTGGTACCTCAGAAATATTTTAACTTTCATTTCTCTAATCAATAGTGATTTAGAGAATTTTTATATGACTATAGATAGCTTTGATTTCTTTGTATGAAAACTCCCTGTTTATATCATTTGACCTTTTATTCTGGGTTCAAATATTTTATTTATTTTAATTTTCCCCCCCACTTAATAGCATTTTATTTTTTTCCAATTACATGTACATAGTTTTCAATATTCACTTTGATAAGATTTTGAGTTACAACTTTTTTCTCCCATTCTCCCTTTGCCCCTCCCCAAGATGGTAAGCAATCTGATATAGGTTATGCATGTACAATTATATTAAGTATATTTCCATATTGGTTTCTATTGGTTGTTGTCCGTCTTTGAAGAGGACCAAAATGACATCACCATTGTAAAGTAAAATTTCAGTGTGTCCTACTGTGACTGATCAAACCAATATGAGCTTGGAATGCTCTGCCACAGGTTGGGCACAGATAGTCTGTTTGAATATTTGGGATGGATATCCCAAATTTGTGCATCCTGCATTTACTTTGTGCTGTCTCAGTTCTGCTTTGCTCAAAGAGCACAGCACTTTTTCTTATGTGGGCACACCATGATGAGTTGTCCTGTGCCATGTCGCATAGCCAGATCCAAAGTTCTTGAGAGAGACCTTGAAAGTGTCCTTATATTGTTTCTTCTGGCCACCATGTGATCACCTGCCCCATGCAAGTTTTCCATACAATAGTCTTTTTGACAAGCATACATTTTGCATTCGAATAACGTGGCCAGTCCATCTGAGTTGCGTTCTCTGAAGCATAGTTTGAATACTTGGCAGTTCAACTCCAGGAAGGACTTCATTGTCTGGTACCTTATCATGCCAGGTGATCCTCAGAATCTTTCTAAAACAGTTCAAATGGAAGCAATTCAGTTTCCTGGCACAGTACTGGTAGACAAGCATATAACATTGAGGTCAACATAACAGCTATATAGAGCTTCAGTTTGGTAGTCAGTCTAATATCTCTTCTCTCTCAAACCTTTCTTTGGAACCTCCCAAATACTGGGCTAGCTCTGGCAATGCAATCATCAACCTCATTGTCAATGTGTACATCCCTGAAAAGTATACTATCAAGGTAAGTAAACTTATCCACAGCATTCAAAACTTCTCCATTTGTTGTAACCAATGGTTCCATGTATGGATGGTGTGGTCCTGGCTGATGGAGCACCTGTGTTGTTTTGATGTTAATTATTAGGCCAAAATTAGCACAGGCAGCAGAGAATTGATCCATACTTTGTTGCATCTCAGATTCAGAGACTGCACTGAGTGCACAATCATCTGCAAACAGAAAACCATGCACCAACACTCCTTCCACTTTGGTCTTGGCTTGTAACCTTTTTAAATTGAAGAACTTACTGTCAGTACAGTAGTTGACCTTGATGCCATGTTCATTCTCATTGAAAGCATTTGTCAACATGTCTGAAAACATTATGCTAAAAAGCATGGGAGCAAACACACAGCCCTGTTTCACTCCATTGATGACTGGGAAGGCACGAGAACTTTGTCCATTATCCAGAACCCAGGCAAACATGCCATTATGAAATTGATATACAATGCTGATGAACTTCTCTGGACAACCAAATTTTGACACAATTTTGAATCGGTCCTCATGATTAACAGTGTCAAAGGCTTTGGTCAGATTCACAAATGTTGTGTACAGATCTCTGTTCTGCTCTTGGCATTTCTCCTGGAGTAGTCAGGCAGCAAACACCATATTGACTGTTCCTCAGCCCTTTCTGAAGTCATACTGGCTCTCAGGTATATGATCATCTTCCAGGTGAAGGATCAGCCTATTAAGGAGGACTCTAACAAGGATTTTGCCAGCAATGACTAAGAAAGAGATCCCCCTATGGTCGTCGCAGCACAATCTATTCCTCTTACCCTTATAGAAATGGATATACACTTATAGAGATGGCAGGTGGGGAATCCCACTGTGCGGTTGAAACACAAAAAAATGTATGAAAACATCTGCAAAGATGATTACACTCACCATTGGGACATGCAACGTGTGCACACTAATAGACAACACAAAATCTAGTAGACCTGAAAGAAGAACTGCTCTTCTCTGGACAACCAAATTTTGACACAATTGACTGACACAATTTTGTATCGGTCCTCACCATTAACAGTGTCAAAGGCTTTGGTCAGATTCACAAACGTTGTGTATAGATCTCTGTTCTGCTCTTGGCATTTCTCCTGGAGTAGTCAGGCAGCAAACACCATATTGACAAAATAAACCAGAAAATAGTATACCCTGATTTACACTCAGACTCCATAGTTCTTTTTTTGGATGTGGATAGCATTTTCCATTGTGAGTCTTTTGGGATTGTCTTAGATCATCGTATTGCTGAGAAGAGCTAAGTCTTTCAAAGGTGATCATTGCACAGTGTTGCTGTTACTCTATACAATGTTCTCCTGATTATGCTCACTTCACTCAGCATCAGTTCATGTAAATCTTAAGTTTTCCTGAAATCCACCTGCTTCTCATTTCTCTTCCCTTCTCTTCCCTTCTCTTCTCTTCTCTTCTCTTCTCTTCTCTTCTCTTCTCTTCTCTTTCCTCCTCTCCTCTTCTCTCCTCCTCTCCTCTCCTCTCCTGTCTTCTCCTCTCTTCTTCCTTTTCTTTTCTGGAAATATTCACTTAATAGTATTTTGGCTTTTTTCAATTACATGTAAAGATAATTTTCAACATCCACTTTTATAAGATTTTGAATTCCACTTTTTTTTCTCCTTCTCTCCCTCCCCACTTTCCTCCCCAAGATGTCAAGCAATCTGATAGAGGCTATACATGTACATATTAAACATATTTCCACATTAGTCATTTTGGGAAAGAAGAATCAAAACAAAAGAGAAAAACCGTAAGAAAGAAAAAAGAGACAGAGAAAACAGTAAGCTTCGATCTATACTCATACTTTCTTTGGATATGGATAGCATTTTCCCATCATGAGTCTTTTGGAATTGTCTTAGATCATTGTATTGCTGAGAAGAGCTAAATCTATCAAAAGTGATCATTGCACAGTCTTGCTGTTACTGTATATTCTCCTAGTTCTACTCACTTCATTCAGCATCAATTCACATAAGTCTTTCCAAGTGTTTCTGAAATCTACCTGCTCATGGCACAATCATATTCCATTACATTCATATACCACAATTTGTTCAGCCATTCCCCAATCAATGAGCATCCTCTAAATTTCCACTTCTTTGCTACCACAAAAAGAGTGCTTTAAATATTTTTGTACATGTGGGTCCTTTTCCCATTTTCATCATCTCTTTGGGATGCAGACCTAGTAGTGGTATTGCTGAATCAAAGGGTATGCATAGTTTTATAGCCCTTTGGACATAGTACCAAATTGCTCTCCACAATTTATGGATCAGTTCACAACTTTACCAACAGTGTGTTAATGTTCCAATTTCCTCACATCTCCAACATTTATCAATATCCTTTTCTGTCATATTAGCCAATCTTATAGGTGTAAGGTGGTATCTCAGAGTTGTTTTGATTTGCATTTCTCTAGTCAATAGTGATTTAGAATATTTTTTTCATATGACTATGATAGTTTTAATTTCTTCATCTGAAAAGTACCTGTTCATTTCCTTTGTCAATTGGGAAATGACTTGTATCCTTATAAATTTGACACACTTCTCTATATACTTTAGAAATGAGGCCTTTATTAGAAACACTGGCTGTAAAAATTATTTCCCAGTTTTCTGCTTTCCTTTTAATCTTGGTCAGACTGGCTTTGTTTGTGCAAAACCTTTTTAATTTAATGTAATCAAAATGATCATATCCTTTGACCATATATCAATTGAAGAATGATTTGTATTTTTATAAATTTGACTCAGTTCTCTGTATATTTGAGAAATGAAGACTTTATCAGAGATACTTGCAAAATTTCCCCCCAGTTTTCTGCTTTCCTCATAATTTTGGTTATATTGGTTTTGTTTGTGCAAAAACTTTTAAATTTTATATAATAATAAAAATTACCTCTTTTTGCATTTTGTAATGCTCTCTGTGTCTTCTTTGGTCCTAAATTTTTCCTTTATCCATAAATCTGACAGATAAACTATTCCATGTTCTCTTAATTTGATTATGATATCACCTTTTATGTGTAAATCATATTCTCATTTGGACCTTATCTTGGTACATGGTGCTAAATGTTGGTCTATGCCTAGTTTCAGCCATATTGCTTTCTAGTTTTCTAGTAGTTTTTGTCAAATAATGAGTTTTTGTTTCAAAAGCTTGGATCTTTTGAATTATCATATATGAGATTACTATGGTCATTTACTATAATGTATGTACACCTAATCTATTCCACTGATCCACCATTCTATTTCTTAGCCAGTACCAGATTGTTTTGATAATTACTACTTCATACAGTTTAAGGTCTGATACAGCTGGAACACCTTCTTTCAATTTTTTTCATTGATTCGTTTGATATCCTTGAGCTTTTGTTTTTCGGATGAATTTTGTTATTTTTTCTCGTTCTACAAAATAATTTTTGATAGTTTGATTGGTATGGCACTGAATAAATAGATTAATTTAGGTAGAATTGTCATTTTTACTATATTAGCTTGGCCTACCCATGAGCAATTAGTATTTTTCCAGTTGTTTAGATCTGACTTTGTGTAAAAAGTGTCTTATAATTGTTTTCATATAGGGCTTGAGTTTGCCTTGGGAAGGAAACTTTCAGATGTTTTAAATTGTCTACAGTTATTTTAAATGAAATTTCTCTCTTTTATCTCTTATTAATGGGCTTTGTTGATAACATATAGAAATGCTGATAATTTATGTGGGTTTATGTCCTGTGACTTTGCTAAAGCTGTTAGCTATTTCAAATAGCTTTTTATTTGATTCTCTAATATTCCCTAAGTATACCATCATATCTACAAAGAATGATAGCTTTCTTTCCTCATTGCCTATTCTAATTCCTTCAATTTATTTTTCCACTCATTGCTTCAGCCAACATTTCTAGTAAATTATTAAATAATAAAGGTGATTCATGGGCATCCTTGATTCACCCCTGATTGTACTGGGAAGGTTTCTAGCTCATTCCCATTACAGGTTATACTTGCCAATGGTTTTACAGAAATACTACTTATCATTTTAAAGTAAGCTCTATTTATTCCTATGTTCTCTAGTGTTTTTAATAGGAATGGGTGCTGTATTTTGTCAGTCTTTTTTCTGTATCTATTGAAATCACTTAGGATTTCTGTCAGTTTTGTTATTATGTTAATAGTTTTTCTAATATTGAACCATTTCTGCATTTCTGGTATAACTCTTACCTGGTCATAGTGCATGATTCTTGTGATACACTAATGTAATCTCTTTGCTATTATTTTATTTAAACTTTTAGCATCAATATTCATTAGAGAAATTGTTTTATAATCTTCTTTCTTTGTTTTGGCTTTTCCAGGTCATGGTATCAGCACCACATTTGTGTCATAGAAGGAATTTTTTAGGACTCCTTCTCTGCTATTTTTCCAGAGAGTTTATATAGTGTTAGGATTAAGTTTTCTTTAAATGTTTAGCAGATTTGCCTGTGTAACCATCTGGTCCTGGGGATTTTTTCTTAGAAAGTTTATTGGTGGCTTGTTCAATTTCTTTTTTCCAAGATTAGATTATGTAAGTATTTCTTTCATTTCTTCTTCTGTTAATCTAGCTACTTTATATTTTTGTAGATATTAATCCATTTCATTTAGATTGTCAAATTATTGGCATATAACTGGGCAAAATAGCTCCTAATAATTGTTATAATTTCCTTTTCATTGGTGAATGAATTTACTCCTTTCATTTTTGATCCTAGCAATTTTGTTTTCTTCTTTCCTTTTTAAAAATCAAATTAACCAATGATTTCTCTATTTTATTGTTTTCTTCCCATAAAACTAGCTTAGTTTAATGGCTTTCTTCTTTCAGTTTTATTAATCTCTTCTTTGATTTTCAGGATTTCCAATTTAGTGTTTAATTGGGAATTTTTAATTTGTTCTTTTTCAAGTTCTTTTTTTAAAGCTGCATGCCCAAATCATTAATCTACTTTTTGACTCTTTTATTGATGTAAATAATTAGAGATATAAATTTTCCCCTAAGTACCACTTTGACTGCATCCCATAAATTTTGGTATGTCATTTCATTGTTGTTATTATTCTCTTTAATGAAATTATCTATTATTTCTATGATTTGTTCTTTGATCCACTTGTTTTTTAAGATTAGATTGTTTAATTTCCAAATAATTTTTAATCTCTCTTTTCATTATCCATTATTGAATGTAATTTTCATTGCATTATGACCTGTAAAGTATGCACTTGCTATCAGGCTTTTCTGCATTTAGTTTTGAAATTTTTATGTCCTAATATATGGTCAATTTTTGTATAGGTGCCATGTACTGCTAAAAAAAATGTATATTTCTTTCTATTCCCATTAGATTTTCTCCAGAGATCTATCATATCTAACCTTTCCAGAATTTTATTCACCTCCTTAACTTCTTTCTTGTTTATTTTTTGGGTAGATTTATACAGTTCTGAGAGGGGAAAGTTGAGGTTCCCCACTAATATAGTTTTGTTACCTATTTCCTCCTATAACTCATTCGACTTCTTCAAAAATTTTGATGCTATAGTATTTCATGCATATATATTTAGTATTGATATGACTTCATTGTCAATGGTACCTTTCAGTGAAGTATAGTATCCTTCTTTATCTCTTTTAATTAGATATGTTTTTGCTTTTGATTTGTCTGGGATCCTGATCAATACCTCTGTTTTCTTTGCTTCAGTGAAGAATAAATAGATTCTGCTCTAGCCCCTTACCTTTATCCTGTCTGTGTCTCTTTGATTCAAATATGTTTCTTGTAAACAACATATTGTATGATTCTGATTTTTAATCTATTCTACTATCTGCTTCCATTTTATGGGTGAGTTCATCCCATTCACATTTGTAGTTATGATAACTGTGTATTTCCTTCCATGCTATTTTTGCTTGTTTATACCCCCCTCTATTACTCCCCACCCATTCCCTCTTCACAAATGTTTTACTTGTGATCTCCATGGTCCCCAATATACCTTCCCTTTTATCAGTCTCCCCTCCCACTTCTCCCTTTTTCCTTCCTTACAGGCTAAGATAGATTTCTGTATCCAACTGAGTGTGTATGTTATTCCCTCTTTGAGTCAATTTTTATAAGAGCAGAGTTTAAGCTTTTCCCTCCCTCCACCCCATCCCATTTCCCCCTCCATTATAACAACTCTTTGAAGCCTCTTTTATGTGGGATAATTTACCTCACTCAATTCCCCTCCTCTTCTTCTTCCAGCACAATTTTCTTTCTTACCCCTTCATTTTGTTTTTGGGATATCATCCTATCAAAGTCATCCTTATATTCACACCTTCTATCTACATATACTCTTTCTAATTGCTCTTATAGTAATAAAGTTTAATTACAACTATTATCTTGCCTTATAGAAATAGTTTAACCCTATTGAATTTTGCATGTTTTCTCTTTTTTTGTTTCTATTTTACTTATGTTTCTTTGAGTCTTGTATTTGAAGGTCAAATTTTTTATTATTTTATATTTTTATTTAGAAATGCTTAAAAGTTCTCTATCTTGTTAAATATTCATTCTCCCCCACCCCCAAAAGATTATATTCAATTTTGCTAGGTAGGTAATTCTTGGTTGTAGTCCTAACTCCTTTGCCTTCTAGTATATTACATTCTAAGCCCTCCATTTCTTTAATATAGAACCTGCTAAATCCTATGTAATCCTGACTGTAGCTCCATGATATTTGAATTGTTCCTTTCTGGCTGCTTGTAATACTTTCTCCTTGATCTGTGAGCTCTGGAATTTGACTATGATGTTCCTAGGAGTTTTTATTTTGCAATCTCATTCAGTTGATGATTGGTGGATTCTTTCAATTTCTATTTTGCCCTCTGGTTCTGATATATAAGGGCAGTTTTCTCTGATAATTTCTTGAAAGATGTCCAGGCTTTTTTTTTTTTTTTCAAATCATGGCTTTCAAGTAGTCTAATAATTCTTACATTATCTCTCTTGCATCTATTTTCTAGGTCAGTTGTTTTTCCAATGAGAAATTTTACATTTTCTTTTCTTTTTTACTGTTTTTATTTTGCTTTATCATATGTTGATTTCCTGTAGAGTCAATAGCTTCAACTTGTTCATTTTAATTTTTAAGGAATTATTTTCTTCAATGAGCTTTCATACTTAATTTTCCATTTGGCCAATTCTATTTTTTAGGGAGTTATTTTTCTTGCTATTTTTTTTTTATATCTTTCCCCTGCCATTGACTCTTTTTTCACGATTCTCTTGCTTTGCTCTCATTTCTTCTCTCCATATTTCTTCTATTTTTCTAATTTGCTTTTAAAATTCTTTAAAGCTCTCCTAGGAATTCTTTTTGGGCCTGAGAACAAATTATATTTTTCTTTGAGCCTTTCATGTAGCTATGTAGCCATGACACAATTGTCTTCTTCTAGACTTATGCCTTGATCCACCCTATCACCATAGTAATTTTCTATAGTCAAACTCTTTTTTGTTTTTTGCTCATTTTTCTGTCGTGTGTGTGTGTGTGTGTGTGTGTGTGTGTGTGTGTGCATGTGTGTGAGAGAGAAAGAGAGAGAGAGAGAGAGAGAGAGAGAGAGAGAGAGAGAGAGAGAAAGAGACACTTGGTGCTTTTATATGACAGTTAGGGTTAGGTTCTGGTTCTGCATGGTCCCAAGATTTTTGTTCTGGGGTTCTGGGTCTTACTCCTGGCTTTCACTGGGCTTCAGGGCTGCTTGCTTTTTCTGGAGGGTAGGTATACCTTCTGGCTTATAGTGGGTGGGAGTCTCCCTGTTGACCTCCCCAGATGTGGGGTTTAGCTACTGGCCTGCTCCAAGGGTAGGGCCTTGTTGTTGGGTTGCTATGGAAACAAGATCTCTCTGCTTGAGACCCTATAGGCAGGGTCTCCCTGTTGGCCAGCTCTGGGGTGGGGTTTCACTACTGGTCAGCAATGGGGTCAAGATCTCACTGATGGTTTGTGCTAGAGGTGGAGTTGTTGGGATGGGGCCTTATTGAGCTGCACAGAGTGCTAACTTGCTTAGGGGGCTACTGACTTGCAGGAGAGCAGGGCCTTGCTGGTGGATTGCCTAAGACTTGGAGCCTTGCTGCAGACACCCTTCTGTGAGGCTGGCTGCTGCTGCTGCTGCTTTTGGACCTTGCTCCCCTCCCACCCCAGTGAGGCAGACCTTTCCTGCTGGGTTGATAAGTTGCTTCCTGCTCCTAGATCAATTCTGAAGCAATTTTCTAGTTGTTTGGAGGGGAATTTGGGAGGACTTCAGAGGGTTCCTTCCTCACTTTGCCATCTTGGCATTGGTAGTCTTGTACACTTTTCTTAATCCTCTTCTTTTTTCCCATCCCCTTCAGATTGTAAATTCTTTGGGGCAAGGTCTATATCTCATTTCATTGTTGCATGCTGGGATGTGCTGATAAATGTTGAATTGTTCTCCCAAAACAATGTATGCATATTCTCTTGAGTCATCTGAGATGGCTCCACCACATTCCTGATGTATCCCCAGTATTTAGTCCACTATCTTGCACAAAGTAGGTCTTTTATAATTGTTAGGTGAACTGAGCCAAACTGTAAGCATTCTGTTCCACTGAGCGAAGGAAGAGTGGCACTCCCGGCCTATCATGGACCCTAAGGTAACAGAACAGATGTCTTACTCAAAAAATTAGATAAGAGACAGGGAGAAAAAGTTGCTTGACTATCTATCCTTGGGTGACAGGAGCCTTCAGAAATCAAATAATGTTACCATTGTGATAATTTCTAACATGTGACAAGACACTGCAGGGTAAATTTTGGGTATTCTTTTTACCGCGTAGGGCTGGAGGAAGTTTGGCTGATTAGAACAAAGTGATTCTGAGGACAAGATGGGCTCATTCGAAGGAAAAGTGATTTCAGGGGAGCATCAGACTGACGTTAGCAAGAGTGCTCCTGTTATTTTATTTCTTTGAACCCCAGGAAGAGGACTTGGCTTCCTTTGATATGAAAGCAGAATGCTTCATGTTTAAAGATTAAAGCTACTTCCTTGATTGTGAGAATGAAATGGTAGTGTGGGAATGGGCTTCACAGCCAGAAATTAAGCCCCGCTTTGCATAAGGGTGCCACTCTTCATCAAGATTTCTTCCTCACTTCCCATGAATATCAAGAAGTCTATTATTAATCCCTTCCATTAGGAACCTACTCGGGCTCCCCCCTCGGCTTTGCCTCAGATTGAAACAATATAGTTTGATTACTGTGGTCTCCTGTATAGCTGCTGCTGGTGAGTATAAAATGTGAAATAGAAGAATCTCTTCCATCTTTAAGCTCCAAATGAGAGCTTATTTTGTGGGGTGGAGCTAGAAACAAAGTGACAGTAATTAAAGACTGGCATAAAACAGCCCATCAAAGCTGTAATTGGCAAGATGCAATAATTAGTCATGTTAAATAACTGCTAAACATAACCAGCTACACAAAGGTGACACAGAGGATCAGTTGTGATCCAGGCAAAATTGTTTTTTCAAGATGTACATATTCAAGATACAGATAAAACAGCTTTTAATGTTTTAACTAATTAGATAAGTGGCAGTGTGGTATAGTAAACAGAGAATTGGCCTCAAATCCAGGAAGACCTAATCTCAGGTCTCTGTCACATACTGGTTATGTGGTCCTGGAAACATAGGAAATGTGGGATTGGATGAAGAAATTTAGTCATGTCCTGTGAACTTTGGATAGCAGAGACAGCCATTCAGAACCTGATATTCCAAATGTCTTGGGCCAACACCCTGAGAGGAAACAACTTGTCGAAGGAGAATTGCTTCTGTGCCCATCACCACACCAGAGGAGGACCCTGTGAATTTTGATGGGTTGGAGAATTTGGATTTCTCATGGGGTTCTGGAAGCATCCCCAGAACAGCTGACAAGAGTGTCTTCATTAGATCCCTGAGGAAAGGTAGATTAAAAAAATTTTTTTAGGATAAGAGCCTAGCAGAAAGCTACACTATACTAATAAGGGAACCTTAATGGGGACCAGATGAGGGGGAAAAGTGACTTCAAGAAAAAAGGACTTTCCCTAATTGATAAATGGTCAAAAGATATGAACAGGTAATTTTCAGAGGAAGAAATTAAAGATACCTATAATCACATGAAAAAATGCCCTAAATTACTATTGATTAGAGAGATGCAAATCAAAACAACTCTGAGGTACCACATCA
>CM053771.1:133569589-133596901 GCA_028658325.1 Potorous gilbertii | reverse complement strand
ATGGATAAAGTCTGAGAACAGACTACAAGGTCTTTGTGAATAGGGACTGTCTCACTTTTTTGTATTTTTATCTCCAGCAACCAGAACAATACTTGACACATAATAGGAACATAATAAATGGTTGTTGATTGATTTGATTGTATTAACACCCTGAACGTATAAATTGATCCATTTGTAAGGGACTTAGGAGATCTGCCAAATGCAGAGAAAAGCTTGATTAAAGACTTTAAAAAGAATTGTCAGTCTGAAAGCAAAACAAGAAAATCTTTTTTATTGAGTTAACAATGACTTTAAAAAGTCATGTAAGTTTCTGCAAAGCTCCACTTTCATGGAGTTCACAGCATCACTGAAATTTCAGAGTTAGAAGAGATGTAAATGATGAGTCAGTTCAATCTGTCCCTGAAGGAGAATCTACTCTCCAACATATTGGAAAAGTGATCGTCTAGCTTGTGCCTGAAGATTCCTACAGAACATCTTCTTAAGGCAACCCATTCTATTTGGGATATCTCTAAAGATTAGAATTTTTTTTCTTTACATGAAGCTTAATTCTGTCATTCTGAAACATCTACTCTTGTTCCTGGTTCTGCCTTCTGAGGTCAAGAAATTCCTTCAAGTAGCCCTTGAATGGTAAGGTTTTAAGACCCTTTGCTATCCTGGTTGCCTTCCTTGAGATACTCTTAACTTGATCTACTCCTTGAAATGTAGTGTTCAGAACTGAATGTGATACTCCAGAAGTAGTCAGAGATTGTCACTTCCCAAATCCTGGCTGTTCAGCCTCTTTTGATTTAATATAACCTAAGATTCAAAATATAGTGCAAGTGTTTTATCAACAAGAATCAATTAAGTTGATCTGGGGCAGAGTAAAAAACTACATGATGGAGTTTTTCTGCCTGATACTTGCTCCAGGACCCACAGGGTCACTTCTTGACATATTGCACTGAGGACCATAATCTGAAGGTATTGGGTAGAATAGGGAACAGCTCAAGGTAGAAGCATGAATCCAAACATAATGATGTAAGAGATTAGCAGCTCAAGGTCTGCAAAGCACTCAATAAGCTTTGACACTTTTGACCCATAGAACAACCCTGAGAGATAATTATGTTCCCCATTTTACCGATGGGGAAACTGAAGTTGAGAGTGGTTAAAGTGACTTGCCTATAGGTCACATAGCCAGTAAGGATCTGAAGTAGGATTTAAACTCAAGCATTCCTAACTCCAGGCCTAGCAACTCTATGCACTGAGCCACCTGGTTGCCTCAATGCCATATACTTGAGTCCTTTTCTTCTATAACAAACAGCCTGCCTGTTAAGACTGTATTGAAAGTACTTTATCTTCTTTGTTAGTGACTATTACCTTAACTGTATAAAGCAGCAGAGGAGTAGAGGGAGCATCTGTTCATGATCAACCTAGTGAAATCCACCTAAATTTCTTCCACATTTGTTTCAGAGGATCTAGGAAAGAGAATTATCTGGTTTAATAAGAACAAAAAAAAGGCAGGTTGACTTAGGTAGCATCTATCTGAAGATGGATGTAGCAAAATCTTCTAAAATGTCAGACTATGAGCATTAGATAAATTTGAACAGTAAGGAAAAAACATTGCTATATTTCCTTGCTTCTAATATAACTTGATTTGTTTCTGGAGAGAGGTGATAGCCACGAGCTAATTTTCTCCTTCTTGATGGAAAATCTGAAGGAATTTTTTTATTTGGACAATACTCTGATGAGCTCATAGGAACAACTATGGCCATGATTTTATTAATATCAGGGTGAGACTTAATAGTACTTTTACCACACTGGTAGTGAGTAATCTTTGTCACTACATATATGATCAATCATTTAGCAAGATAACCAGACTGTGTAAGTTCCTGGGCTATCCTAAAGAGGATAAAACAAAATATTATGACATGATCCATGCTGTCAAGGGTTTTCAGCCTAGCTGGGAAGCTAAGACATATATGCATGGAGAGACCACAAGGGTTAAGTGTAAAAAGAGTGGTGCAAATCCTTAAATGCTGTAGATAGAGTTTACCAAGATTTTAGCAAAGCATGTGACAAGAAGTTTCTCATGCTAGATAGAAAATGTGGAGAGATAGAAGCTAGATGATGATACAATTAGGTGAATTCAGAACCAGTGGAATGACTGGACTCAATGATTAATCATTAATGGGTAATGTCAGCTTGGAAAAAGGTCTTCAGTGGAATACCCTAGGGATTTGTGCTTGACCTAGGTGTCATCCTCAGTTCACCCCATGGATTCAATCTGTTGTCCAGTCCTATCTTTTACAACTTAACATTTTGTCATATCCTATATATGTACCTGTTCCCCACTCTCCTTCACACAGATGCCTTCCTGGTATGCTTAGACCATTACAATAGACCTCAGATTGGTCTCCCTGGCTTGAGTCTCTCCCTAACATAGTCTATTCTTTTCTCAGTTGCCAAAATGATTTTTCTAAAGCACAGGTTTGACCATATATCATGTCCCTACTTCAATATACTACAGGGTCTTCATATCAAAAGTACTTCCAGGATCAAATGTAATGTTCTCTGTTCGGCATTTAAAATCCATCACAATCTGACCCCTTCCTGACTTGCTGGTCTTCTCACATTTTACTCACCAAATACACTCCACAAGCCAGATAAATGCCTACCTGTTAGTCCTCACACACAACATTTTATTTCTGGACGGTGCCTTTTACCCACTATTTTTCTCCCCATCCCCACCCCCACTGTGCCTAGATTCATCTCCCCCTCAACTCTGCTTTCTGGATTCTCTGGTTTCCTTCAAGACTCATCTCAAATTCAACATTATGCAGAACTTCTCCAGTCTCCCCATGCATAAATGCTTATGCATTTCCTCCAAGATTACTTTCAAGTTATATTGCATATCCCTTTTATGTATATAGTTATTTGCATGTGTCTCCCCCATTAGAATGTGAACTTGAGGACAGGGACTATGTGTGTGTTTTTTCTTTCTTTACATGCTTGAGACTTAATGTAATACATGGCACATAGTAGGCATTTAATAATTGCTTACTGACTCACTTGGCCCTGTGCAGTGTCAAAGTTTTATCAGTTACAATGAGAGCTACCATTTTGAGTACTTTAAGGTTTGCAAAATGAAGTATAGATGTCTCCTTTAATTCTCAAAACAACCTTTTGAGTTAGGTACCCATTTTGCAGAGGAGGAAATTGAGATAAGCGGCAGTTAAATGGTTCACCCAGTCATATGGTTAGTAGGTTTTGTTCTGTCTACTATCACCTAGCTGACCCCTAATTTGAATAGAGGCATAAATTCTCAAATAGATTTGACATCTCATCAATTTGGATGTTATGTCCAACCAAATGTCCCAAAGGGGTCTCAAACTCAACATGTTCAAAATGCAACTCATCTCCACCTAAAAACTCACCTCTTTCTATCTTCCCTAGTTCTATCAAAGAGTGCCACTGTTTTTTATATTCAGTCATATTTGCATCCTTGGAGCCCCATCCTCAATTCCAATGTTATTAACCCTAGAGGGCAGCTAGATGGTGCAGTGGATAGAGCACCAGTGCAGGAAGTCAGGAGGACCTGAGTTCAAATCTCACCTCAGACACTTGACAGTCACTTAGCTGTGTGAACTTGGGCAAGTCACTTAACCCCAATTGCCTCATCCTGTGTCATCTCAAGCCATCCTGATGAATATCTGATCACTAGATTCAGATGACTCTGGAGGAAAAGTGAGGCTGGTGACCTGCACAGCCTTCCCTCACTCAAAACAAAATCAAGTGGAAGTCATGTCGTTATTTTTCTGATGGCATGGTCTTCTTCGGCAACGAAGGACAAACACACACACGTTACTCACCCTCACAGAGCCAAACACTTGATAAATTTAGTCAATTCTACTTGACAGTATTCACCAACTCTAAACTCACGCAGCCATATCCATAGTTTAAGCCCTTCATACCCATTGCCTGAACTATTTCAAAAGCTTCCTAATTGCCCCTCCCTGACTCTAATCTTTCTTCTCTCCACTCTCTCCTCCACAAAGCTGATATATTAATATTCCTTCTTTAGCAAGGAATAGACTATAATTTCCCTATAGACTATAAGTTCTATAAGAAAAGAGATTATTTGAATTTTTTTCTTTGTTCCATGCTCAGCACACAGTAGGGACTTATTATCAATAGGCTAGAGCATTGGGCAAAATCTAATGAAATAAAGTCAAATGGGAATAAATGTAAAGTCTTAAAATTGGTTTCAAAAATCACCTTCATAAGTGAAAGCTGGAAAGGCATGGATCAAAGCAACATCTCCAAAAAAAGATATTCGGATTTTAGGCAGACCCATATCATAGGAGTGACCTATGTCCTTCTGCTGTCCATGAAGCTTCACTGGCTGTCTCCTACTACTAGGATAAAACATAAACACCTTTGTTTGGAATTTAAAACTTTTCACTATCTGACAATGAGTGTCTTTCTAGACTTTCTCATTTCTCTTCACCTCTCTGCACAGCATTCAATTTACTATATCCATTTTTTTCACTGGCTGTCCCTTATGCTGGAATACCCTCCCTCCCCATCTTTACCTCCTGGAATCCTTAGGCTCACCTGAAATGCTAATTCCCAAATGAGGCCTCTCTTGATCCCCCAATTTCATGCTTTGTATACTTTCATATTACTTTGAATTTACTTTGCATTATTTTGTATTCCCTTGTCTTCATGTTATTTCTCCTCCTATACTATAAGTTCTATAAGGGCAGGGATTGTTTTCATTTTTGTCTTTGTGTCCCCACCCCCACCCCTCATGCCTTATCTCATGCTCATCACATAGTAGTTACTTGATGCTTGTAGGATTCAAAAGCAATTTTTGGAATTGCTGGAATAGGAGTGGGGAACCTGCAGCCTTGAGGCCACATGTGACCTTCTGGGTTCTTGGGTGTGAACTTTTGACTGAGTCCAAGTTTTATAGAACAAATCGTCTTATTAAGGGGATTTTTTTTGTGAAGCTTGCATTCAGTCAAAGGACCACACTTGAGGACCTAGAGGGCCACATGTGGCTTCTGGGCTGCAGGTTCCCCCACCCCTACCCTATAACATTGGGCAAAGTCTAATAGAATGAAGTTGAATGGGGATAAATGTAAAGTCTTAAAATGGCTTCAAAAATTACCTTTATAAGTAAAAGATGGAGAAGAATGGTTCCATCAAAGCTTGTTCAGACATCTGGATTTTAGGGGTCCACAAACTCAATATGAATAAACTGTGTGATGTGGTAGCCAAAAAAAGAAAAGAAAAGAAAAGAAAAGAAAAGCTAATGTGATCTTAGATTGCAGTTATAGAATCCATGCCAAAGAGAGGAGACAGGTGATCATCTAATTCTCCTCTGCCTGGGCAGGGTGCAGTTCTAGACAGAACATTTTAGGAAGGACATAGGCAAGCAGAAGCATCCAAATGAATGATGGAAGCTTCAGGGCAAATGGTCGGTATGTATCAGAAAGGCAGGTGACAATGAGTAGAGACCTTGAAGGCATGGCAACAGAGCAAATTGAAAGGCCCAGTGGACCTTAGCCTGCAGTAGTGATGATGGGGTGCTTGGGTGCTTGTGCTTGAACCCAAAATTCCAAGATCACATTTCTCCCTAGCCTCAAAACATTGTCCTTCATAGTTTTCTCCCCAGCCCAGGGACACTATGCCTAGCAATAACTCATGAGTAAGACCCATTAAGAAAAACTATCTTTCCCCGCAAATTACTCATGAGCAGGCCCCCAGTAAACTATCTTTCCCCATCACAAGAACAAGTTGACCTCTGAAGAAGCTCTTCTGTAAAAACAGGACTATTTTGTAACCATGGAATTATCATTTATTGATTCCCAAAGTCATCATATTCAACCCAGTCAAGCTATACACGCCAACTCTCAAAGCTATATTGCTACAGACATAACAAACCAAAAATACACCCATGAGAAACCCCTTTTCCAGTTTTCAGAAGTGACTGACACCTGTGACCAAGGTTGTAAGTTATCACCTAATTTTCATTTCTGCCAGATAATCCACTACTTTTCCTATATAAACTTTAGCATCATTCCGGTTAAGTTGCAAGTTCCTTGAGGAATGCAAGTTACTTAAGGAACTCTGCCTGCTATATTGGCATTACAATAAACCTTTGCTGCCTTGACTTAAAAAATTCTTGAGTCCAAGAATTCATTCCAGAGGATCCTCTCCTGTATTCTGGTCTTTGGGGTCCCTGAACCTCCCCCCCAAACCTCATCAGTTCACTCTATGGTAAGGCTTGGTGGTCTACTATATTACCAGAATGATTGTAGTTGGTAATTCCATACTTATATAAGTGGTGTGAGGAGCTGTATTTGTTTTCTGGAGGGGTGGAGAATAGGTGACTATAGAGATGCTGTACAAGAATGTTGCAAAATAGGGAGTGGTCTCCAGAATTGGAGTGGGGACTCTGAGTTTCTGATCAGAAGATGGAGAGAAGAGGTCAGTGTCCAGTTGAGGTGGAAGTAGCCAGCACCTTTGGGTTTCTAGGTATAAATGGGCTGGGGTAGGGGAGAGGGTATAGTGGAATGCAGACAATGTAGTGTAATGAAAAGATTAGTAGTCAGAAGACCTGGGCTATAATCACTTTCCTCATCTGTATAAGGAGAGTATTTTTTAGATGATCTCAAAGTTTACTTATAATTCTAAATCATAAGAACTAAGATTGCCAAAGATTAATGAGTGGGAAAAGAAGAAATACAGGTAGGGCATGGAGATCACATTTGAGAATTCAGACAGTGAAAAGAAGGAAAGAAACAAAATGGTGGCTCAAAGAAATAACAGAATCTAGAGAAATAATTTATTTTTCTTTCTTTTTAAGAATAGGAGAGACATGAACATAATTTTAGGCAGAGGTAAAGGAAGCGATGGACAAGAAAAGGATTGAAGATATTAAAGAGAAAGATGAAAACCAAGAAAGCTAAATCCTGGAGAAATTGGGGAGAGATAAAATAAAAATACAGTTGGAATTAGATTCGGAAAGGAGGGGAGACACCCCTTGCTCCAGGTCTCCCAACTCCTGTAGAGTGAGAAGGTGATAAGGTCTCTGCATTCTTCCCTGTTCAAACCACTAGAGTCTTGTGCTAGGATCTGGGTTCACATTTTAAGAAGGTCATTGGGTAAGATGGAGAATACCCAGAGGAGATCAACCAGCATGGTGAAGGGCCTTCCACTCTTGTCATATGAAATTCATAGGATTATTTAAAAAAATTTTTATTTCTTTAATTTTTAATCTATGGAATAAAATAAACATTTCCATGATATAATATAATAACAAAGATAATTGCATATGAAACTATATCTATTATGTGCAACTTGGTATTCCTTTTAAATATATAATAGTTATCTGTAAATTTCTTTTTCTTTCTTTTTTTACTTCCCTCCCCCGCTGCCATAGAGATGGCTACCATTAAACACAAGTATGTATAAATATGTAAAATCTTTCTATACATACTTCTATTTATTAGTTCTTTCTTTGCATGCAGATAGTATATTCCTTCAGAGGGCCTTTGTAGTTAATTTAGGTATTTATAATGGTCAAAATGATCTATTTACTCAAAATTGTTCTTAAAACAATATCGCTGTTATTACATACACTGTTCTCTTGGTTCTACACATTTCACTCTTCATTATTTTTTGCAAATCTATTCGTGGTTTTCTAAGCTCATTGAACTCATCATTTCTTATAGCACAGTAGTATTTCATCATAATCAAATACGACAACTTGTTCAAGCCATTCCCTAATTGGTGGACATTTATGTTTATGTAATACATAATTATGTACAATTTAAATATAAAGTATATTTATATCATATTTATAGCATCTCTCTTTGTGGTGGCAAAGAACTGGAAATTGTGGCGATTCATAGGGTTATAAATTTATACCTGGAAGGGACTTTACGGTCAAAATGAATCCAAACCTCTTATTTGACAGAAAGGTTACAGAAATTAAGGGACACATCTATGGTCACATAGGTAGTGATTGAGGTGGTTTTTGGACTCCTTTCCTCTCACTCCAAGTCTACTGCTGTTTCCATCATACTATACTGCATCTGTTGAATGAATAGGAGTCTTAACCTGGAGACGAGATAGTGTGGTGGGGGGAATTATTGCCTCTTTGACAATTTGGAACATTCTTGGGTTCTTTTTTTAACCCAGAAGGCAGAAGTAGGAATCAGGTACAGAAACTGGAAAAACTGAATTTAGAGCTGACATTAGGAAAAACTTCCCAAGCCTTTAGAGTTATCCAAAAGGGAAATGGACTGACTTAGGAGTTAGTGAGTTTCCCTTCATTGGAGGTCTTTAGGCAAAAGAGCTTTGATTACTTACCAGGTGTATAGTATGTGTGTGTGTGTGTGTGTGTGTGTGTGTGTGTATAGGTGTGTGTATATAAATGTGTGTGTATATATATATATGTGTGTGTGTGTGTATGTATATGAATGTGTGTATATGTATATGTGTATATATACATATATACACAGATATGTGCATATGGATATATGTTTGTGTGTGCATACACAAATATACATATATATTCTTAATAACAGTACTTAATAAGTCAATTTGATCTTCTCAGATAAAACCATAAGCTACTAGGCTTTTAACACTGCTTTCACTTATTAAATTCCCACACTGCAATGCTGCAATTAAATAAGGGAAGCTCAGTTCATGTTCTCCGGGAAAAAGATCTTTCATAGCTCTTAGACTCAAGGTCTTGATTTTTTATTTCTACATTAAACTGTAAGGACTCTAGGGCTTGTTGAACTGCCTTTTTATTGGGGGATTTGTGGAGTTCTTGTGTTCTGTGTGTCTTAGCCAAGGTAATTTAGGGAAAGAAGTATGTGCATATCTCTCAGTGCCAGTGACAACATCCCAATGAGGAATTTTACTGAGTCCCGAGCATAGCCATTAATAACCCAGAATCCTCAGCAGTAATGCATATTTCTTTCTTTTTTATAGCAAGCATCTTGTTGGGTAATGGCAGGACAGTGGAGTGAAAATCTGGGCTGTATTGAAATTCAAGCAGTACGAGCTACCTTATGAAATGAAAAGAGAAAGTCTGTGTTTCACTTGCAAAATTGCTGTCTTGGTACTTATGACTTAGCTCTTGGAGCAATGCTCTCTTGATAATAACACTTTAAAATGCAAGCCTGCTGCAGGACATCCATTATACTGATTGAACTAGATAATGTAAAGCCAAGCCTACCTGATCAAGGCAAGGTTAGTAATGAGCAAGTGACTACGGGATACACTATTCAGGAACAAGGAGCCTACTGATTCTTATAAGTAAAGTTCAATCCCAAGGCTCAGCATCAGTGTAAGAAATTGTATTTAAAAATAGGCTACCATGTAAAATGAGAGCACTGGACTAGATAAGCTCTAAGGTCTCTTTGAGGCATGATTGAATTCATTTGAACAAACCTTTGTAAAGTAAGCTGCTATGAAGGCACTCTATTCACAGAAAAGCAAGACAATCCCTGCTGTCAAGGAGCTACATTCAATCTACTGGACATTCTATGAGTCTATGGTCCTGACTAAAAATACACTTGCATTTACTGGCAAAATAGCTTTCAGCAAATCAAAATATGCAAATGTTTGTTATTTTGTTGTGGTTGCCATAAAGGAAAAAGTAGGAGAAACAAAATTTGAATAACAGATTTTTTTTTAAAAAAGCATACTTATTTATTTCAGCACTCTATATGTATGTTTGTATAGATATTATTTACACATGTATATATGTATGTGTATATGTATAATGTATTTATATGCATATGTTCATATATATATATATATGTATATACACTTGTGAATAATACATATACACATTCACGTATATCTACCTATCCATCTGTCTATCAGTGGATAGAGTGCTGGACCTGAAGTCGGGAAGACTCACCTTACCAAGTTCAAATCTGGTCTCAGACATTTACCAGCTGTGTGACCCTGAGCAAGTCACTTAACCCTGTTTGCTTTAGTTTCTTCATCCATAAATGAAATGGAGAAGGAAATAGCAAACCATTCCAGTATCTCTGCCAAGAAAACCCCACATGTGGTCACAAAGAGTCAGACATGACTAAAATGACTAAACAACAACAAAATATATACATATACATTGTTTGAAATATAAAATATCAACAAGGGAAAGTTCTTGGGGGCCTCCATCAGCCCTAGTACAGTATCATGAACAGGATAGGCATGTAGGTGTTTGTTTAATAGAATGAAATGCCAATTTGTAATTTGTATGTTAGCTTACTCATGGATTGTGTGAATTGATGCTTCTGAAGATCTGAGGAGCAGAATGTGATTTGAAAATTTTCTCCTATACCTTTGTTTATGAGATTACTCTCCCAATATAGATAGGCAGTTAGGTAGTGAAGTGGATAGGGCACTGGGTATGGCATCAAGACCTGAGTTCAAATCCTGCCTCGGACATTCACTAGCTGTGCAGCCCTGGGTAAGTCACTTAACCTCTGCTTGTCTTAATTTCTTTAATAGGGAAAATAATAGCACCTACCTCCCAGAGTTGTTGTGAAGGTGAAATGAGATAAGTTTTGTAAAGGATTTAGCACCATAACTGATACGTAGTAGGTAGGAGCTAGATGAATTTTGGTTGTTACGATGGTGGTGGTGGTGGTGATTATATGAGTAGGCATCTAGGTGGTACAGTGGATAGAGCACTGAACCAGAAGTTAAGAAGACCCAAATTCAAATCCAGCTTTAATAAATATATGAACCTGGGCTACTTACTTAGCCTTTGTCAGTCTCAGTTTATTAAATTTAAAATGGGCATAATCATAACAACTCCTTCGTAGAATTGTAAGAATCAAATGAGAGACTTGTAAAGAGGTTTTCAAACCTTAAAATGTTAGATAGTATTATGACCATGGAATAAAGATGTAAAAGTCGGTCAGTCAACAAGCATTTGTTAAGTCTTTACTTCATGAAAGACACTGTACTAAATGCTAGAAATATAAATGCAAGCAAAAAGAAAGCTAATCTCTGCTCTCAAGGAGCTTCCATCTAATGGGGTAGAGGGGGAAGGTGTGCTATACATAGGGGAGCATGAGGAAGGTATCTGACTAGGAGGAGGGAGGATGAGACAGAGAAGCTGGGATTGCAGCTTGATAAGAAATAAAGAGATGGCAGCCCTGGTGTTCTTGAATGGAGTTTCTGGGAGAAGCCATTCAATGGCAGGGTGGGGAAGACCTCAGGAAGACTTCTGAGATATGAGTTTTGGGGCTCAAGGGATTAAGAGTTTCCTGGGACATGGTGGAGTCAAATGAAGAAATGTCTGGCCTGGGTGCTCTCCTTAAATGGAGGTTATGGGGTATTATCTGTCCTTCCCACTTTATTACTCACCCCTCCTCCATCCCCTTTTCAATTCTACACTATGCAAAATCAGGAGGCCATGGGTTCAAGTTTTGACTCTGACATGAACTTTCTATACGGTCCTGGGAAAATCACTTAACTTCTTAGGGACCATAATGAACTCTCTAAGGTTATAAATTGCAGAGAATATGAGTACTTTACCTAGCCATTTGTCACATTAGGACAAAATAAGCTATTTCAGTTATGTCAAAATAAGGAGCTGAACTACATGCCCAGAGACTAGAGGAAATTCTTCCCCAGTATTTTCCCACACCAGGAAAACATAGGTCCAATAAAAAAGAAAAAAGAGGGAGGGAGAAAGGTGAGGGAGAAAGAAAATTCAAAGATGATTCTAATCTTACAAGTCTGGTTGACTGTGAAGGTAGTGGTGCCATCATTGAAAATGAAATGTCATTAGGGATAGGGATAAGTTTTGGAGAAAAAGAGCATGGTTTAAATATGTTGTACTTGGGGTACTGATGGGATAGTGACAGCAAGCTATTCAGTAAGCAAATTAAAATATGGGAATGAATTTTGAAGACAGGTTGAGGAGGGGGGGGTGGGGCTGGGGGGAAGGGAGGGGCAATATGGATTTGGGAGTTATTTGTTCAGACCAGAACAATTCAAGACCAATGCCTAGTCTATAATGTGCTTAAGAGTAGCAATCTTGTCTCCCCTCAGTTTTCCTTCTCCTTCATCTTTCCAGGCTTTTTCAGGCTCCTTGTTGAAATCTTGGGAATCAATAAGGTCATTAGGGATTCAGAGAGAAGTGAGAAGATCAAGTACAAAACTTGAACTCCCATCCAGAAAAATCTTTCCATGCTAATAAGAAAGATGAAGGAAGAGCCATAGAATTTGTGAGAATGTAGAACTACTAGACCAAGGTCAACATCAGTTGCTTTGAGAAAAGCACAATTATGGAATGCTTCTTGTCATCAGTGCTGATCTTGCCAACACCCTGAAAACTCTGAAAAGAAGCTGTAGATTCAAAAGAATAAAAGGACAAAAATAAAGTATAGAACTAACTAGTAACAAAGAGTTCCAGACACCCACACAGATCAATACGAGTACTTATTCATCCACTTGTCAGATCAGGACAAAATAAACCATTTCAGTTATACTAAAATAAAGAGCTGAACTACATGTCCAGAGATTAGCCTGGAAGACTTAAGAGGTTTTAGCTTCTCACAAACTCTATATTAATTCGCCTACACATTACAGAACTACAGAAATTGAGAGTGCGCTCGGAGGCTGTGTAGTCTAAACTCTACCTGAACAAGAATCTCTTCTACAAAATTCCTGATAGGTGGTCATCTAACCCTTGCATGAAGACCCTCCAGGAAGGGAAATCCATCACCTTAAAGAGAGAGAGTGAGGATGGTAGAGGCATCAATCTACCGGAGAAGACAGAAGGGTTTGGGATTAAGGGTACATATGGGAGAGTCTATTTTGGCAAAGGGAAGAGCTTCCTCTTCGTGTAAAACATGAAGATATCATTATCAAATGAGATAATCATTGTATCACACTTAACACAATGCTTTGTACATAGCAAATACTATGCAAATGTTAAAAAAAACAAGTAAAGAAGCAGATAGTGAGGGAACATGTTTAAGTAATGTCAAGTAAAGAAGGTGAGCTAAGGGGGAGCTTCCCTCAAATGGCCTCGATTTTTTTCAGTGAGGTAAGATCTTAGTTGAGAGGATAGAGAAGAGTGTATATACCATAGACTTGAATTATAATAATAGCTAGCATTTATATAATGCTTTCAGGTTTGCAAAGTGCTTTACAGATATTATCTTATCCTCACAACAACCCTTGGAGGCAAGAGCTATTTTATCCCCATTTTACAGATGAGGAAACTGAGGCAGCTGAGGTTAAATTATTTGCCCACGGTCACAAGCAGTTAGTAAGTGACTGAGACGGGGTCCGAGCCCAGGTATTCCTGACTCCAGGTCACTGGAGCACTCTATCCACTTAGCTGAGGAGGGATGAGAAGGCTTGGAACAGCTTCTGTAGTGAGTGGGAGAACAAATCAATTAGTGAGGTGAGAAAGGATTGCCTTGCTACGCTGAGGGCCCAGTTAAGATGACATAACGTGAATCTGTAGTGGACCCAGTCAGCACAATTTCAGGACTTTCTCCAACTTTGTGCAAGAAATTGAGTCACAGGAAAGCTAAGTGGCTTGTCCAGGGTCATACAGCTAGTAAATGTCTGAGTCAGGACTGTGAAACCAAGCTTCTCCTGACTCCAAATCCAGTACTCTCTCTACTATATGCTGTCTTGCAGTGTGAATCAAACATATGGTGTGACTGACAAACTTAGGTTGCATATATCAATCAACTAACATTAATTAAACATCTAAAAAAATCCAGTTACTGTGCTCTGTGCTGGAGATACAAAAATGAGAGAGTCCTTGCCTTCAAACCACTTACATTCTAATATGGGGATACAACTAGGGGTGTGTTGGAATCAGCAGATTCACCAATTGTTAAATTTTTAGTATGAATATTTACTCTTTGGAAATCAGAAAAAGCTACAAATCAAGGCTTGATTTATTGTTTTGCTGATTGTATAGACGTAACAAAGTGATGGAGAAAATGTTAAGAAAGCAGATTAAACTGAAAATTATGTCAGACTTAAGTTTTTCCTCCAGAGAGCCAGTTGCTAAGCATTTACCATCACATCCCTGGACAATACACATAAGGAAATAATAGTCAGGGAAGAGAGCTGATTGTGAGTGGTGCTATAGAATAGTAGATTGTCAATCCTTTTCTGGTAGCAGTGGTAGTATTAATTTGATTATTGTACCCAGAACAGCAAGAAGAGAGAATTCTGTGTGTGTTTGTGCTGGGGAGGGAGGCATTTCAGGTCAGGTAGTGTCCATATACCCATTAAGACAGATGGATCTCAAGGCACAGTTCCCCGAATGAGTAGATTAACTTTCCTATGGTGATACTGTTTCTGAAGTTCTAATTTCCAAGAGTTGCTGTTCATAAAGGGTGAAAGATAAAAAAAAGTAAATTCTAACTCAGTATAAGTAAGAACTTCCCAAAACAAAGAGCTACATGAAAATGGCAGATGGAGATGATATTTGTAACTCATGAGAGCTTTCTCAGTATTAGGGTAGTTGGAAAGAATATATATGTGTTTATGTATATGTGTGTGTGTATACGTATATGTATATATATACGTATACACACACACACACACACATTTATATCTTCCATGTAGGAATGTAAACAGTTCAACTTTAATAAGTCCCTTATGATTTCTCTTTTCCTGTTTACCTTTTCTTGTTTCTCTTGATTCCTGTATTTCAAAGTCAAATTTTCTATTCAGGTCTAGTTTTTTCAACAAGAATGCTTGGAAGTCTTCTATTTCATTGAAATTCCATTTTTTCCCCTGAAAAATTATGTTCAGTTTTGCTGGGTAGGTGATTCTTGGTTTTAATCCTAGCTCCTTTGATCTCCAGAATATCATATTCCAAGTGATCCCTTAATGTCGAAGCTGCTAAATCTTGTGTTATCCTGACTTGTTACTATAAAGACAGAACTTGTTATGTGGGATTACATCAGAAACTTGCAGTGGAGCATTGCTAAGAAAATCAAGCAACCAACCTTAAGTATCTTAACTGTATGGGAGCATATTCTATTTCAGAAGACCTGATGAACATCATGGAATCAAATATGGGACATTGAACTAATACTTGAACTTTGATGTATATTTTTTAAACTGTGTTCTCTTCAGTGCCAGTTATCAAAATTAAAGCTACTTTATTTTCCCAATGTGTTTCAACAAATACTTCATAACTTCCAGCTTGCACATTAATAAAGGTCTTCTGGACTTAAATAACTTACATCCTAGTGGGGGAAGACAATCCATAAAAGGAAGCCAGGGTGTATGGGAGATAAGATATCTATGAGGAAGGTAAAGGAAGTCTTGAGCACAACATGGAGAAGAAGGAGATGGCTAGCCTGGGCAATCTCTTTAAATGGAGGTTCTGGGAGGAGTCATCCAATTAGAGGTAGAGGTTGCAGAGGGTAGCTTGAATTTGTCGATTCTAGAGCTGGAGTAAGACTTCGAATGAAGAACCTGGATATGGATGTGGCAGTTTGGAGAAGAATGAGACATGGTTAGTGGCTGGAATCTGATTGACAGGTGCCACAGATAATATAACCCTCATGGGGAGAGCTCTTAGCAAACAGAATTTATGCCCATGGTTAGTTCATGTTCACTTGGTTGATTATACTAATTATTAAGTGTTTATTGCTACTAAGGACTGGATATATAAATGTATGTATCCCCAGGCTCTGTAACTGACTCAGAGACCAAGCAGGCCTAATGCATCAAACATTTTCATCTGTTGCTTGAAAACATAACCTTAAAAAGAGCAAAAAAGTGGAAAGAGTGCATACTAATCAAATGGGGGATAGCTCAACAAACTGTGGTATATCAGTGTAATGGAATATCATCATGTTGTAAGAAAAGACAAATATGAAGAATTCAGAGAAACTTAGGAAGGCTTGTGTAAACTGGAGCAAAGGAAAGTAAACAGAACCATGACAATATATAATGTGAAAGAAAATTATATTGGAAGATAGAAGAACCAAGGCGATAATCAATCTTGATTCCAGAAGCCTGATGATGAAATGTACATCCCTCCTTTCAGGAGAAAGGTGTAGAATGAGTCAGATGTTCTCAGACATGTTCAATGTCTTTTTTGCTTAATTGTACTTCTATATTACAAGGGAGGATTCTTTTAGGGGTGGGATAGGACAGTTGGGAAATGACAGTAATGTAAAAAAAAAAAGCATCATCAATAAATCATTTGAAAAATGTAGCCTGCAAAACCATTAATGTGTCAGTTGCTGTCATGGAGATAAGTATATGAAAAAGTTTTTTTAACAGAAATATTTGATTCAATGGCTCAGCACAGCTGAGTTAAAGCATCATTCCCAAAGAAGCAGCACTATTACAGTGGAGAGGATACTGGACATACCAGGCCTTCCCTTCTTATACATCTGTGGTGAATGTCACGTTTTGTTTCAAAATCAAATACAAATGACAACTACACAGGAAAGGTTTATTGAGTTCCTATTTAAGACTACCATCTGATTTTCTTCTTTTAGACTCTGAGCAAGTGACCATCTTGCACTATTTTACATGGCTAATGTTATATATATTTTCCAAATACTGAGATTCAGTTATAAAATATGTGAGAAATGACTACTTATGATTTCCTTGGACCCTTTTCATATATCCCAGAGACATCCCAATATTTACTCCAATAATACTAAGCACCAGTTGCCTGAAGAAAAATCATTGACTAAGTCTATCTAGGACAATTTATTCATTCACCTATCTAACAAACATTTTGCCAATTGACAAGCTAATTGTCTATTGAATGTAGAGTCCTGTTCTAAGCATTATGGAGATAAAAAGTTTAGATACAAATGTCCAGTCCTAATAGAGTTTATAGTTGGGAAATAAGACACAAATTCAAATAATTATACACACAGCATTACATGACTATTTCATTAAAGGATTACAAAACAAAGTGTTATATGTGGTTGGAGAAACACTGGCTTCATAGTGGAAGTGGCATTTCAACTGGGCTTCAATTGAGTTAGAAATTCAACAGACAAAGAGGGGAAAAAAGACATTCTAGGTATAGATACTAGTATGAGCAAAGCTATGGAGATAAAAGTGTACAGGGTATGTTTGGGAGCAGAAATCTAGGCTGACTCGATTGTAGAATGCTTGCAGAGAGGCTGGTTGGTATTGTCCTTTGTTCTCAAACAAGACCAAAATGACATCACTATGTTAGAGTCAGTGGCTGCTCAGGCCAAAACAAATTTGAAATGCTCTACCACAGGTTGGCACAAACAGTTCATGTGCACATTTGGGAAGAATTCTCTACATTTGCATTATCTCACATTTCTTTTGACTACTTCAATTCTGCTTTGCCCATAGAGTACACTGCTTTCTCTGATATAGTATACCATGCTGGGTGGTCCTTTGCCTGTGACTTGAGTAGCACACAATCAGTTCCAAAGTTTTTCACAGAAGAAGGGAGTAATATGGAATGTCTGCAAAAGTTGGAATGCCAAGTTAAAGAGGGTTATAAATGCCAAACAAAGGAGTTTATACTTTATATAGTAAGCAATAGTGAGCCACTGAAGATTTTTGGACAGAAGAGTGACATGATTGGATCTTTATATAATCATATCAATTTTGTCAGCTATGTGAAGGAGGAATGTGGGAGGACCTGTCAGGGGCTATTGCAAGAGTCTAGACTAATGGAAATGAGGGCTTTTACTAGAATGGTGAAAATGATGGGTGTGAGTGCTGTTCCATATAGATAGACTAGACAGAACTTCATATGCAATTAGTAGTCAAAAAATGAGATGAGAGACTCAAAGACAGCTCCAATTCAATTTAATCTAGTTCAATTCAACAAACATCCATCAAGCACCTCCTATGTGCAAAGCACCATAGTAAACATTGGAGATACAAAGATAAAAACAAAAAACAAAAAAGTGACCACCCTCAGGAATATTAGATACTCTTGATGAATATAACATATAAATATGTAAGTAAATATAAGATAATGTCCGGAGAAAGAGAATGATGAGTAGAGTGATAATGAAAGGCTTCATATACTAGGGAATACTTGAATGACCCTTAATGGGACCAAAGGACTCTTAAGAGTCAGAAGTGAGAAGGCAAAAGCATTGAGGTCGGAGATGGAATTCTAAGCAGGAAACATCAAATAAACCAATATGACTGGAATTTAGAGTGTGTGAAGGTGAGTAATATTAAATAAATATAAAAAAGTAGGCAGAAGTCAGATTGGGAAGAGCTTTTAAAGCTAGACTAAGGAGTTTAGATTTTATCATAAAAGTAATAGGAAACCATATGGGCGTATTTGAACATGGGGGTTGTATGGTTAGTCCATGCTTTGGGATTATTATTTTAACTACTTGGAAGATTGATTAGACTAAGAAGAGACTAGAGGGAGGGGGAACAATTAGAAGGCTATTGTATTGTAATACAATAAGTAAGCCACTGACTTAGTTCAGCAGCCTATGAGTGAAAAAAAGGGACAGATGGGAGAGATGTTTCAGAGTCAGATAAAAATTGGCAACTGACTACATGTGAGAAGTAAAAGGGAGGGAAGAGTTAAGGATGACTCTGAGGTTATCAGGTTAGGTTTCTGGGTGGTAATTCTCTCCACATAAACAGAGAATCTTGGAGGAAGAGTAAGTTTGGGGAGGGGAGAGGATGAAGAGTTTTATTTTGGACATTTTAAATTTGAGATGCAAATGGATAGGGCCATCATTTTTTGTTGTTGTTCAGTTATATCACTCTTGTCCAACTCTTTATGACCCCATTTGGGATTTTCTTGGCAAAGATACTGGAGTGGTTTGCCATTTCTTTTTCCAGCTCATTTTATAAATAAGGAAACTGAGGCAAACAGGGTTAAATGACTTGTCCAGGGTCATACAGCTAGTAAGTGTCTGAGGCCAGATTCAAACTTGAATCTTCCTGACTCCAGACCTGGCATTCTACCTAGTATCACCTCACTGCTCTCAGAGTTATCACTAGATCTAGGAAAATGGACTTTGCCCTAGAGTGTTGATGTAGAGGGGAATTTCTTTCTGCTGTTCCCTTGACGCTTCACTATATAGTCATCTGTCAGATACCTATCCTGGGCCATGGTATATACCCCAGGGTTCTGTCACTATGGTACCCTTCTTGTGGGTCCTACTTTCCTTCTCAACCTGGAGAGAAGAGTCAGACTGCCCCTTTCTCCCAGAATGACTGCTGTCAGTCATTCTATTCTCTGTACTGCAGTTACATTCCCACCCCACACTTCAGTGGGGCAAAAATGTTCTCCATTATGCCTTTGCTGATTACACATGCAGGTGCTATCCATCAGGCAACTGATGGTAAGGGATTGGAGTTCAGGAAAGAAATTAGGGCTAGATGTATAAATCTGGGAGCCACCTGCTTAGAGATGACCATTGACTTCAAATGAAGTCATAAGATCAAAGATTTAAGTTTGGATGGGACCATAGAGCCCAGCCTCCTTCTTTCATAGATTAAGAAATGGAGGCATATAAAGATAAGGTGGTAGAATTTGAACCCAGGTCTTCCTGGCTTTAAATCCAGGTGATGAGATTCCTAAAAGACAGTATAAAAGAAAGGGAAGAGGACCCAAAAGCATTCTTATTAATGGGGTAAGAGATGGATGATGATCTAGCAAAGGAGATATTTATTTATATTTAATTTTCTAAGAACCATGTGGTATTTTTATTAAGCATCAATGTAATAATAATAAAATGGCAAGAAATAATGAAGCTTTGTGAGGAGTAGGAATGCCTCTTCTTGTGAGACCAGCTACAAGACGAGAAGGGGAGAATGATGTGGAGAAGTTTTGATGAATACAAGTGGGAAGCTAAATAACTAACTTGGATGGACTCATTTTCTTTAGTTGAGTAGGAGGACAAATTATTTGTTATGGGCAAAGGAGTATGGCAATGTAGCTGGAAGCAAGGTAAGAGAAAACAAAATTTGAAATAGTGACAGAGGAATATTAAATAGACAAGAAATATTTTAGGGCATAAGCCCCTTTGCCTATAGAAAAAAGACTAAGGTCTTTTATGCCTAGTATTCTAGGCTCTTCCCAATCTGACTACAACTCATGTCTATAGCCTTATTTCACACCGTATTAAATCATATGGAGAACACTGTCTCTAGAGTACTGTTTTCCCAACTTGCATTAGCACTGGCAGAGTTCACCTTGGGCAGAGTATCTCTGCTAGATGGATTACCCAGCTGGATTCCCAGTTGCTTCTCTCCTTAGTCCAACTCTGTTCTCTGCTGTCAAGGAGTCACACAACTTGAAGTTGTTTTTTTCCTTCAATGACTTTCTCTGTATCCATGTGTGTCTGGAATGTGAGTGTCTGTAACCGATCTAGTAGCTCCCCTTCAAAGCTAAAAAACCAATGGTAAGGGGAAGGAGGGAAGAGGGACCCAAGAGACATTTCTTTCTCTTTCTGTACCTTCCCCTCCCCTATCTTCTCCATAGGCCCCTCCTGATTTGCAATCCCTCCCACTCTTGAACTGCTGAAATTTGTCCAGGGTTTAGTTAGTTGAAAGCCCCAGAGATGGAGTTAATTTGTTTGCTTAATCAATTGCATTGTTCCTGATCAGAGAGGTATATGCACTTTCTAAAGCGATCACAGGAAGTTACATCTTGTCAATACCTTAAAATTGCATTACGTGTTTCTACGTGATATGCCTACATCCACTGAGCTGGAAGAAAGGGAATCATATATGCTTTAATCACATGTTCTACATCTCTATCTCTGTAGCTGTAATCTGTGTCCCAAAATTCAGGGGCTGGGTCTAATCTTGGTGGTGGGTGTCTCCAAATCACTATTCTTTTGGCTCATATGGTTCCCACTCAGAGTTGCCTCTGGGATATCTCAGAATACAATTCGAATGTAGCTATATCTGTTTCCACAGATGCAGGTAAAAGAATCCTTAGCTCCTATACAAGTACTCAAAGTAATGCACATAGTGGATAAAAGCCTTGATTCCATCTCACAGAAAATGCAGTACTCATAAGAACCAAAGAAAATGTAGAAAGTATCAATATGCATACAAATCTTCCTGGTGAGTCCCACTATTCCTCAGGGATATATACGTTTCCTCCAGACTAATAGCCCCATCCTGTGATTTTCATTCTTCTTGGAAGGGACTCTAATTTAGGTTTGTGATAAGGTTGACTCTCTGATATTTATCTGTCCCTCCTTCAGCCCCAAGATACATAAAGGTATCTAGCCTTCGAGTACTTATCTAAGGCTATAAAGCCTTTAGATGGAAACAGATCTTGGAGTTTATGGAGAGGCAATCCATTTTCTATCATATTCATACAGTCTGAGTAACTCATGGCAATAATGGAGAGTAAAGTCCAGGTCCATTGTTTACCCATATGACGGCTTTCATCTCTTGCTTTACCTACAGATTTGAGGCCAAAATGTGAGAATCTCTTTTCTTCAAGAGGCTAGAAATTCTCCATTTCTTAATAGCAGGCAGGATTCTGGGCTTATACTTCCTAGGAACTTCCCCTTCCATCATCTAGGATCCTGGTTTCAGAAACTTGCAATAATTGTCCAGAAAACTGTCAGGATCTTCTACCCTAATGACCATGTGGTACCCTCCTTTATAAATGCCATCTCCCAGGTTGCTAATTGCCTCTCCAAGACTGGGACCAGGAATTTGGAGTCCAAGACCTTTCCTCTTGGATTGAATGAGAACACACAAAGACTACCAGCTCTTGGTGGAACATTATTTCAGGACCAGGACCGAGGTCCAGTACATACTTTGCTAATCTTTCATGATCTCTTGGTGAGAAAACACCCCATCTACCCACATACCCCAAAAGGCCAAAAGCCCAGTTCTTTAGAGAAGACTCACTTTTTCATAGGCCACCAAAAAGGGCGAAGCTTTGTCTTAGAAATCCACTCAGTAATCCAAACATACTAATTCACCTCAATATGTTCAAATCTTCAATAGTGAGATTCTTTTAAAAATCTCCCACCTTCACCCCCACCCCTAAGACTAACCTCTCTGTCAGCTCAAGTAATTTGTTATTGTGGACTGTCAGCCCTTCCTATAAGACTAAATATCTTGAGTGAAGGACATGTCTTAATTAACTTTATAGTAAGAGCTATAAAACTGTGCATACCCTTTGATTCAGCAACACTGCTACTAGGTCTGTATCCCAAAGAGATTTAAAAAAAGAAAAATGACCTCTATGTACAAAAATATTTCTAGTAGCTCTTTTTGTGGTGGCAAAAATTGGAAATTGAGGGGATGACCATTAATTAGGGAATGACTGAATAAGTTGTGGCATGACTGTGATAGAGAATTACAAGAAATGATGGGTAGGATGCTTTCAGAAAAACCTGGAAATAGTTATACAAATTGATACAAAGTGAGGTTAACAGAACCAGGAGAACATTGTACATAGTAACAGAAATATCGTATGATGATCAATTATGATTGATATAGCTATCTATTCTCAGCAATACAATATCTAAGACAATTCCAAAAGACTTATAATGAAAAAAGGTATTTCCAAAGAAAGAACTGATGGAGTCTGAATTCAGATTAAAGCACACTTTTTTTACTTTGTTTTTCTTGGTATTTTTCTTGTTGAGAAGTGTCTGTATTTTCTTTGCAACATGACTAATATGGAAATATTTTTTGCATGATTGTACATGTGTAACCTATATCAAATTGCTTGCCTTCTCAATGAGAGGAGAGGAGAAGGAGGGAGGAAGAGAATTGGAAGCTCAATTTAAAAAAAAAGAATGTTAAAATTGTTTTTACATATAATTAGAAAAAATAAAAAAAATCTTTGTATCCTCAAATAGAGTGTAAGCTACAGGGTTCATTTCATTTCTGTCTTTGTATCACTAAAACCTAGCACAGTGTCCTGTTCATAGCAGATATCTAATAAATACTTGTTGACTGATTGATATGTGTAGCTAGGTGATGCAATGGATAGAGAGCTGGACCAGGAGTCAGGACGACCTGAATTCAAATCCATCCTAGAACACTTACTAGCTGTGTGATGCTGGGCAAGTCACTTGACCTCTGTTTGCCTCAATTATAAACTAAGGACAATCATAGTATCAACTTCCCAGGGTTAATGTGAGCATCAAATGAGATAATATTTGCGAAGTGCTTAGAACAGTTCCTGGCATATAATAGGCACTCAATAAATCCTCCTTTCCTTTCCTTTCCTTCCTTCCTTCCTTCCTTCCTTCCTTCCTTCCTTCCATCACCTTTCCCAGAGCTAGACCATTATATCTAGGCATTAATGGAGAGTTGTTAAGCTGAATAAATCAACGAACAGCCTATTGTAATGAGACCATTGGATCTGGAGTCAGACTGCCCAGCTTCTATGTGTCTACTCTACCAAAACCCTCAAGTTCACTCTAGACAGAATGATATTTTTAAAAAAATCAAGTGAGAAACTATAGTAAATGCCTTTTCCTGCCCTAGATATTCACAAAATGTCCTCCCAAGGCCCACAAGCAAAACCTTAACCACTCTTGACAAAGTCAACTTGGGTTACAGGGTAGTCTCTCAGCATAACCAGAGACAAGACTTATATGGCATGTGACTGTGTCTGCAGGCAGCAAGAGTGGGAGGTTGTACTGAGAAAGCCCCTGAGTGGTCAAAAAACTCTAGGGTGGAGACGTTGGAAGCCCTGGGGGAAGCAATGGACAGGGGCAGCAACTAAATGGGCACAGCTTAAGCCCAGGGATTCTAAGGTTCCTAACATTCCATCCTAAGATGACAGAGAAGGCCCTGAAGATCCAGGGTTCTAAGCCTCAAAGGTCTGAGGTGAAAGGTAACCCTGAGGTAGAGGTCAGGGTAGAAACTTAGGATAACCAAGCAATCTGAAGCAAAAAATGGCCACAATACGATACCAGCTGCAAGCTTCCTGTGCTTAGGTTTAGCACACTCTGTTTTGTTTGTTTTTGTCTTGGGTCCAAAGCTGTAATTGCACTGGTTGTGAGAGGACTCCTGGTGTAGAAATACACCCCATTCCCCCCTCTCCATTCATTATATGTTAGTCTATTTATCATACTTGGCCTTGCATTATTAGGTAACTTTTAAAAAGTGCTAATCTGGTTTTCCCTATAAGAATAAGCTTCCCAAGAGCTCATACCTAGTCTTATCATTCTTTTGTATGCTCCATGGTGCCCAGACCATTATAAGAGATCAATGAATACTCACTCAATTGAAATGAACTCTCTGTTTCCTTTGCTCTGCAGAATCATTGCAATAAAGAATCTAACTTTCTCACAGATGGATTTCCCTTAGGCTCAACCTAATCACAGCTAGGCCCTTGCTTATTTCTATAGCTGCTTTAATGTCCTTAGGATCTATTAATACACATGGCAGATCTTACTTTTTGGAAGCAATGCTGTTATTACTTAGAGTTAATAAGAGAAGTAAGGTTTTTCACGACCACAACTCATTCTGAAAAAAAAATATTTTAGTAAAGCAAGCTAAGCACACACACCAAAAGTAAAAAGAAAAAAATTGAGAAAAAAATGAACAGGGACTCCAAGGATCAAATGACCTTCAAATGATAAGTTCAGTGCTACTGGTAATTAAGTTCTAGGGAAGCAAATGCTCTAAAGCCCTTCTGTGCATCAAAGTGTGGAGGTAATCCAGGGTTCTTCAGACTATATCTATACAACCCAAGCTCTTGGCAGGTTTTTCCAAATTGGGATGGCTGACCATAGGTATGGGAATGGATTGTGTCTCTCCCGGTTGTCAGGGCCTGGATAAATGGAATGAGCTTAATTTCCAGAAAACTGGTCACCAGGTGGGACTTAACAACACATGAAGACTGTCTTCAAAGCTGTGGGGCATCTGTTGAAGGATTACACTGATCCACAACCAGGGATCTTTTGTAGTATTGAATAGAGGTTCTGACATGGCAAAAATATCACATAGCTCTTGCTAAGTCATTGTTTTGCTAATCTAAAAATATTTTTTCTTTTTTCTTTCCTTTTTCTTTTTTGCATGTTAATATTTTATTTTCCCCAATTACATGTAAAAATAATTTTAAAACATTTTTTACAATTTTGAGTTCCAAATTCTCTCCCATGTCTCTCCCCCGACTCCTACCCCATTGTTTAGAAGGCAAGTAATTCGATAAAGGTTGTATATGTGCAGTCATGCTAAAGTATTTTATTTTTTTCAATGATCAAGTATAGATCAAATCCCATAGATCTAATGACTGTTTCTAGGTTGATGATCCTGATCTGATGTTTTTTTTTTTTTGCTTGTTTCTCCTTATTTTTTAAAATTTTAATTAATTTATTTGTTTTCAGTTTTCAACAATCACTTTCATAAGTTTTAAATTTTCTCCCCCTCCCTCTTCCCTTCCCAAGATGGCACGCAGTCTTATATGGGTTCTACACATACATTTCTATTAGACATTTTCACATCAGTCATGTTGTAGAGAGGAATTAAAACAGGAGAAACCATGAGAAAAACCAAACCAAAACCTAAAAAAAGAGAAGATAATCTGCTTCATTCTGCATTCTGACTTCATAGTTCTTTCTCTGGATGTGGATGGTGTTTTACATTTTGAGTCCTTTGGAAATGTTTTAGGTTCTTATATTGCTGTGAAGGCTAATCTATCAGATACAGTCCTTGCACACTGTGACTCTTACTATGTATAATGCTGTCCTGATTCTGCTCACTTCCTTCAGCATCAGTACATATAAATCTTTCCAGGTTTTTCTGAAGTCCTCTTGTTCGTCATTTCTTATAGCACAATAGTATTCCATTACATTCATATACCACAACTTGTTCAGCCATTCCTCAATTGATGGGTGTCCTCTTGATTTCCAGTTACTGACTCCCACAAAAAGAGCTACTATAAATAGTTTTGTACATGTGGGTTGTTTTCCCATGTTTATGATCTGTTTGGGATACAGCCCTAGAAGTGGAATTGTTGGGCCAAAGGGTATGCACATTTTTATAGCCTTCTGGGCATAGTTTCAAATTGCTCTCCAAAATGATTCTGACCTAACCTTCCTGCTGATCTCCAGTCTCACATCTATAAATGCCTTTCAGAAATCTCAAGTTGGATGTCCAGATATCTTAAATTAAATGTATCCAAAACAGAACTCATTATCCTTCCCCCTAAACAATCTCCCATCTCCTAATTTCTCTATTACTATGGAGGACAACACCATCCTCTCAGTCTCTCAGGCTCACAACCTAGGTGTTCTCTTTGACTCTTCATTATCTCTCAACTCCCATTTCCAAATTTTTGCCAAGGTCTCTTGATTGCAACCTCTCTGTTGCAGGTTTTCAGCACCACATACTCTGATTACCATATGACAGCCTGTTGGTGGGTCCACCTGCCTCAAGTCTCTCCCCACTCCAATCCATCCTCAATTTAGCCACCAAAGTGGTCCTAAAGTATGGTCCAACCATGTCACACACCCTGCCACCCCATCCCACCCCAGCTACCCCATTAATACATTCAAATGGTCTTTATTAACTCCAAGATCAAATACAAAATTCTCTGTTTGGTATTCAAAGTCCTTTATAATCTAGCCCCTTCCTACTTTTTCAGTCTTCTTACACTTTCAGTGACACTGACTTCTAGGCTGGTTTTTTTTTTTTGTATTACTAAAACTTTAATTTTTTAAAAGTGCCATGGAGAGGCACAGGATTGGCCAGCATGGCTATAGTATATCGTCAAATAAGAACAGAGCAGAAGTGACAGAAGTCATCAGAGGGATGGATCACCAGAATGAGGGGGGCCCATCACATGGGAACGTTAAGGGTTTCTGGGCACGAAGCCTGTGAGGGCAATGGTATCTGCATAATATCAGGAAATATTTCAGGAAGGTCACTAGCTTGTTGATTAACCAACTTCTGTAGGAATTATGGAAGGAAATGGACAAGAGGCCCCCAGGATGTAAAGGTGTGGATGGATCCCAATGTGCACCTTTGGAGGGATTTCATACTTTGACAGAATCTACAGATCCCAAATGCTGAAGTTTCCTCCTCTGCTCCCCTCACTTTACCTCCGTGTCACCAAGCACCAGTTGATTCTCAGTCTTATAATTTTTGGGTGAAGGTTCAAGGGATAAAAATGGATTGAAAAAAGGTACAGAAACAAAGGAGGGTGGAGGGGGTCTTTGAAGCTCTCTTGGAGAAATACCAAGAGTTCAGCCAGTCAAAGGTACATGGAAGGAGTCATGCCAAGGAAGGGGTCAGTAAACCTAATTCCTGAAGATCTGGGCACAAGCAGGGGCCTCCAAACGTGAGAGGGAGGCTTGGGAACTCAAC
>CM053771.1:133528830-133569089 GCA_028658325.1 Potorous gilbertii | reverse complement strand
TTATCTCTAAGATAAAATACAAACGACTAGTTCAGCATCCATTCAGTCTAGCACTGTAAATCCATTATAATCTGCCTCACATCTACTTTTTTAGCCTTATTAAATATTACTCCTTTTCATGCACTCTATGTTCAAGACATTCTAGCTTTTACCATGACTTAATATTCCATTCCTGTATCTGTTCCTTTGCAGAAGCTGTCCCCCATTTTTGGAATGCACTGTTTCCTCATCTTTACCAGTTAGCATCCATAGCTTCCTTTTAAGACTGAGCTCCAGTGCTACTTCCAGTATTTTCTCATTTCTCCTAGTTGTTAGGGTGTTTTTTTCTCACCCTTTTGAAATTATATTTTATTTATTTTTCTGTTTTATAACTGTATCATTGTCCTACTCAGTTAACTCTGGTAATGATCTCCTCTTACTTAGAGGACCAAATAAAAACTCCTCTATTTGACATATAAAACCCTTCACAACCTGGCCTCAGCCTGTCTTCTCAGTCTCATTTTGTATTCCCCTCCTTTTCACATTCTATAGCCTGGCCAGTCTGATCTTCTTGGTGTTCTTCACCTATAGCATTCTGTCACCTATCTCTTAGGCTTTTCTGGGATGTCTACTATAGCTGAAATGAACTCCCTCCTCATACCAACTCTTAGAATCCTTCAGAATTGTGATTTCCCCAGCTCCTAATTTTCTTATTCCCAAAATGGCTTTTTTTACTCTTTTTGTACCAATTCTGTATATACTACTTGTTGTCTTTCCCAACAGAATAGAAGCTCCTTGAGGTCAAGGACAGTTTTGTTGTTATCTTTGTTCATAATACAGTGACTTATACAAAACAAGTGCTTAACGAGTCTTGTTTTTAATTAAAATGCAGTATACCAACTTAGAGTCACCAGATAGAGATGCAGCATAAATATTTTGTGAAAATTCAATTGTAATAATTTAAGAGACTTGAGCATTTGAGGGTACTTAAGTCAAAAAGTCTTAGAGAGCTTTATTGATGCCTATAAATTAAGATGATTCAGTTTGAGCAACCTCTTCAAGCATGTAAGGAAATCTGTTGCTTTAAAATCAAAGCATCCCAGAGTTGGGAGGAAGCCATACTTGAACAAGGGTCCCCAGACTACCTTGCCACAAGTTTCACAGATAACTCAATACTCCTTTAATATCTCTAGTCTATTAGGGAATCTGCTACCTCCTGAGGCAGGTCATTGTAATTTATCTTCTCATTGTCAGAAATCCTTTATGCTGAATAAGGACATTGATTTTTTCAGATTTCACTCATCAGTCCTAATTCTGTTCCCTGAGCAAAGGATAACATACATGATATCAGATCCACTTGGCAGCCCTTCAGATCCTTGGAGAGAGCTGTTGTGTCCCTTCTGAGCCCTACGTTCTCTAAATTAAACATCCTCAATTCCTTCAGATGATCCTTGTACAGCATCATCTTAATCTTAATCTTTTAACCATGCCACAGTCCTCTCTCTGGACATAAAATTGAACCATGCCTTTCTAAAATGTGGTACCCTGAACCAAACACAGAACTCAAGATGTGATCTAAACCAGACAAAATACCGTGGGACTGTCTAAATTTTGAACATTATACTTCTCTAAACATAACCTAAAATCAACCTGACTTGGATATAATAGCCTTCATATCTTACTGCTCATTCATATTAGAGGTACAGTCTTCCAAAATTCTGTGTGGTCTTTTTCACAGAAATTTCTATCTAACCACCCCACCTTCATCTTGTGCTGTATAGGTCAATTGATCTATGTCTACTGATTTAGTTATTTTTAATTTCAGAGAAGAAAGAATGTTATAGAGAGGCTGCTTCCAAATCGGCTTCAAGTGACTTGAATTTTAGCAACCATAAAAAAATTTGATCAAGATAGAGATCCTGTCAGGATTTCAGTAAGCTGATACCTGAGTTGGGAGGATAGATAGTTCACAAGACAGTAATCAGGCTAGTCACTTGAAGCTTGCAAAGCCAGTTGATAGAGGAAGTAATGATGGCATGTATCAATCAGATAAGAGATGAATAAATTGATTAATAGATTTATCCTTCAAAGCTCAGCTAAAGCCTCACCTTCAGAACAAACACAGTCTTAATCTAGTCCTTCCTTAAGCAGTTATTTTTTTAACCTGTACTGCTTAGCACATGTGCTAGTCTTATTCACTAGATAGACTCACATTTTGGAGGGGAGGGATTATTGTTTGTTTGCTATATTTCCTAATATCCTGACCACATGTTGAGTGTTTAATGCATATATCTTAACAGGTTAGGAAGGAATAGTGTCAGCAAGTAGCAGTAGGAACTGTGGGTAGAACACTTCTTTCTCATCCATAAAATGAGATGGTTGAGCTTGATGGTCTGTAAGGTCACTTCTAGCCTATAATCTGTAATTCTGTGAACTCTTAGTTTATGAAAATACTCCCATTTTACAGCTGTTTTAGATAATACTGGTTTGACGGTACTATTCTGTAATTTCCAAGCTATAGAGGAAAATCTGCTTTGATATATAACTACATTTTTAATATACCCTTTATGTTAAGTTCTGCCCTGTATTCCTGTTGCTAGTGTTTCTTTGACTTTTCATTATTTCTAGTTTCTTCTTTTCATTTTTCAAGTAACTTATTCCTTGTCCCTTTCCCTAAAATTTATTGCTTACACTTCATAAATACTATTTCAGTTCCCTTTTTCCCCTCCCTTGCAACACAAGTAGTCTATTTTTATTGCTTCCTAGACAGTATTAGTAACTATAGATGATTAAATTGTTTGGTGTTAGATTTCTAGAGGTTTGTAGTTTGAGTCTTATTGTATTGCTATTCCTACCACCTATCACAATTCCTAGCACATAGTAGGCATTTAATAAATACTTATTGATTAGTTATGACTGACTCAAATTCACAAAGCCGGTATGTATTTGAAGCAAGACATGAACCAGTTCTTCCTGATTCCCAGGCTAAATCTCTTATCTACTATGCCAAGCATCCTTGCTCAGATAGAAATTCTTAGTGTCTTTTGTGTCATGAACTCTTTGTCTATCTGATGAAACCTGTGGACCCTTAGAATAATGTTTTTAAATAATTGAAGAAAGTGCTCAGTTTTAGTTAGAGGCTAGGAAAAATAAAGATGTCCTATCCATAGTCTCAAATGCCTTGAAATCTGTCCACTGACTCCTTGGAAAGGATGTTTCTTTGAGGCAGTATTGTAAGACTATAAGTTGCAGTGTTTGATCTGCATGGGTAGGGGGTATATTCTCAATACTAGTGAAATAACAAACTTCCCTCTTCTCCTTCCCCTACCTCCCAAGGCTGCCAAAATAAAAACAACTCTGGTTTATTTATTACTTTAATACTGCAGAATGTAAAAACTATTCTAGAATTATATGTGAAATTCCCATTAACAAATTCCTTGTTAAAGAATATGGAGATGTCTTGAAAAAAATTTTGAAATAATATGGCCTATAAATTCTTTTTCCTCTAGCACTCTGTTTTCTTACTTCTCCTTACCCCTTCTTTATCCCATACTCACACTCAACTTCCCGTAACTACTAACTGGGAACATTTAAATGGTTGTTAATAGAAAAAAAGTTATGATTAAGCAATACACTTCTTAGGAGCTGTGATGTTCTAATGATGGTCATTCTGCTGCAGTCCAGAGGGCAGAATTGGAAATGGTGAATGGATGTTATCACAAGCAAACTCAGATTCAATAAAAGGAATAACATCCTTATAATTAGAGTTATCCCGAAGTGGAATGAGCTGCCTTGAGAGAGGGCATTGAAGACTTTCACTGGAGGTATTCAAGGAAGGCAGAATAAATACTCGTCAATTGTATCATGCGAAGTGTTGATGTTAAGATATAGATTGGAATCAGTAACCTCTGGTGCTCCTTCTAACTCAAATTTTGTAACAAGAATAACTTGGATGGTAACTCTATCCTGTAGATATTCTATTCCTCTAAACTTGAAGCCCTGTAGTCATTTTTGACTCTTTCCTCAACTTTACTCCTTTAATTGTTTCCTGCTATTTACTGAGTCAGACTTTTAACTCTTGAGAGTTCTCTAGAATTCTTGGTTTCACTCTTTTTCTCCAGTTTCATTCCTCACTATTAGCCAAAGTATCTGAGATTTTTAGCCAAAGGTAATAAAGGGCCTGAAACTCCAGGACATCAAAGATTGCAATATGAATATTCACTTGCGGAGTATCTTTTATGTATCTCTAATTCTTCCGTCATTTTGGGATGAATCTGTGGAGTTAGCCCTAAGTATTAATCAGTCTTGTCTAGAGAACCAAAACACTGATATTTATTAATAGTATTGGTATTTATTAATTCTTTACTCTTGGCCCCCCCCCCCCCCCGAACCCAATCAGTTGCCAAGTTTTACTGATTTTACCTCCATAATATTTCTGTCATTCCTGTTCTTTCTGTATAGCCACAACCCTAGTTTAGATCCTCATCTCTCTCGCCTAGGCTATTGCTATAATCTCTCTTATTAGTTTCCTTGCTTCCATCCTCTACCAAGTTAATACTCCTAAAAGAGAGATCTAATCATGCCAGTCCCTTTCTAGACTTGTTTCATATTACTTCCCTTTATACACAGTACATTGTAGCTAAATTTGCTTATCTGAATTCCCCAAACTCGTATTCTCATCCTTGATTTTTAGAATTTTTGACATCCTTAAGGTACAGCTTCATCTCTGAAAATTTCCATGATGCTTCCAGTTGTTAATCCTGTCCCTCTGGAATTTACTTATCATCTACATTTTTTAGAGAATAAACTCATTGAAAGCAAGGACTCCTTTATTTTTGTCTATGTATCCTTGCTGATTATTATATACCTTCATCTTTTGTAGGCTCTGAATTTAATTTTACTTTAGTTGATTTGTTTTGAAAGCATGCAGCCCAATGTAGATGAGTTGGGTCCCTTTATATACTATTCTCAATCTGTACCTTTGCTTCTATGGGTCACCTTATCTGGAATCTTCTTCCACTGCTAATTCTACCCATCCTTCTGCAGCTAGTTTTTCTCTGTTCTTGATAAAAGGCTTCCCTACTGCAACATATATTTTATTATACTTATATCAGCCCCAGTAGTAATTAACTATGTTGCAGTTATTTTATAATGTTAATTTTAGTTTTCCACAACTGTATTGTAAATTACTGACAGATGAAGTACCATTTTTATACTGCTACTTTTGAATTTCTCTTCCCACCCCAAATCTCTAGTTAAAAGGGCCATTCTCTGACTACTTCTTAAAGAGGCCTATTCACTCAGTAGACATTACCTCCCTCTAAGTGAACACCTGAAAAGGTCAAGGTCTCCTATTGCATCCTGGGCCCTCTCCAGTTGTCTTGATGAGTATCTGATGTCATGATCTTCAAAAAGAACGAGCATAACTGCATAGTATCTGTCCAGTTATTTGCTTATTGATTTATTTAGTTGAATCCCTAAGTAATTACCACATCTTAGTTTAGCTAACACTTTGAACATTTGCTCCTCATTCTTCCACTTAATGTTAATGGAGTTGATAGTACAAAACAGAATTGATGACTTAAATTTTGTCCCTTATTTTTAACCTTGCATGCGTTAGGATTAACTTAGTAGTTTTAAATAGCATAGAAATTATAAATAGCCAAAGTGGAATTGAGAAGAAAGATGATAAGTTGGGGACTGGAGTTATCCACAGTTACAGTTATCAGCCTTGAATTACTGACGGTTTACTGTACTTGAACTCATTTGTTTAAATCTCTGAGCCAGTTATCTTCATTCTATTCCATAACTAGAAACCATATTCTTTATGTTATTCAGCCACCTCATGAATATGTGCTGTGGCATATAGGAATATACATGAGTCTCATAGTCAGGAGCCTGAATTCTAGGCACATCTGTGACATTAACTCTGTAACAACTTTTTCCAAATCATTTTGCGTCTGTGAAATGAGTGAGTTGGACTTACTGGTCTTTTAGCTCTAAAATTCCATGAACCTAAGAAATGAGAGAAAAATACCCTATGTCCATCTGTATCATTTAGAAACCTTCAGTGACTCTCTTGTCTGTAGGATAAGATATAAACTTCTTCACCAGTTATTTAAGGCTCTTCCCGATCTGGCTCAGGTCTTCTTTTCCAGACATATTGCCCACTACCTTCCTTCATAGGTACTTTGTGTTCCAAGCATACTATGCTGGGAAAAGAGGGGAAGAGATCAAGTGGGATGGTTGCTGAATGAGGCTGTGACTGTTCATTGGGTTATACATGTGTGTTTAGAGTTATTTCGGAGCATTGTTGAAAATGTTCTCTGATGTCAAATTGCATTCAGTCAACAACGATTTATTATGTACCTATTATGCTCCAGACACTATAAAATTCTGGGGATACGAAAAAAGGCAAAAGACAGTCCCTGCTCTCAAGGATCTCAATCTAATGAGGAGACAACATGAAAATAACTATACAGACAGTATATACAGGATAAATGGGAGTTAATCTACTAGCATTAAGGGAGGTCGGGAAAATTTTCTTATAGAAGGTGAAATTGGAATACATTTTTACCTGTTTTTTTAACCTATTGAAATTTTTCTCTTCCACCTCCAAAAATCTTTGCTGGAAGTAATAATCTTTCTCCTTAAATTTTTTTGGAATATCTTATCTGTAGTATATCTTATTTTTACCATTGTCATATTTTATGTAGGATCATTTATTTACTTGGATAGTTTTTCCTCTTTTTAATTTGTAAATTTATTGTGGGTAAGGACTGATATCTTTTTATCTTGGTGTTGCCAAAGAGGCAGCATAACAATGAGAGAGAACTAATTTAAAAATGAGGAGACATGGATTCATTTCCTGCCTAATCTATAAGACGCACCTTGTACAGTGTCTTACATATAGTGGAGATTTAATGCTTTCTTAATTAAGTTGAAATGGAATTAAACTGTAACTTAAAAATGCCATTTTTAATTTTCGTGTTCAGGCCAGGCCAAGGATGTTGTAAATGAGAATCATGGGTTATTCGGTTATGCTGCTGATTTGAAGCAGAAAGTACCTGTATATCCTGGTTCACCTTTTAAGCCAAGAAAGGTTAGTAATAAGGAAGATTACAGTGCAGCTTTTGAAGAGATTTACTTTTTTTGGTGTGTGGTTTTTTAAAATAATCTTGTTAAGTTTAAATTACAAACCGTGAATATGGTGTCCTCTGAGATCTGCTGTGGTTGAGGTAGATCAGTGATGAAAAATAGCCAAATATGAGCATCACAAGACCTTCTGGTCTTTGTGGTACATGATCTGTATGTGTTTCTGAGAAGCAAAAGAAGTTAGAATGGTTTGGGGTGTGTGAGTGAGAATGTGAGAAGGGGGGGACAAGTGAGAATGCGAAACTTGTTGAGTGAGGGTGTGTGTGTGTGTGTGTGTGTGTGTGTGTGTGTGTGTGTGTGTGTGTGTGTTAGGTTACTCAATTCTGGGCAATGATGAAAACATCTTTTCTGCTGACCTTTTAATTGTGAAGGTTTCTACACTTGAACTGAGCTCAGAATTGATATTACTAATATCAGTGATTTCTTCATGATGTGGACAGCTGTGATTTCTTGTTCTTTTGTTTCCTTTGTGTTTTTTTTTAGATAGTGCCATCCATACCATGGCCCACTAATGACCTTGTTTCCCAGCATGCACAGGAGCTACAAGGTGACCAATCATCTTCATTGACAGTGTCTACTGGGAGCTTCTTAAGCAATGAAAAGTCTCATTTAAACCTTGCAAATTCAGGTAACAATGTACTAATCAAGCCCAAATGAATGAAAATGCTAGCAAGGGTATCTGTTTCACTTTCCCCAAGGCCATTTTGTATGTTGCTACCTTTTTGCCTTCTTTAAGACTTTGTCAGTTAAACTTTGCCATTCTCAGTCTACTGATTAGTAAATTTATTTAAATAAATTATTGATTCAGAGTTTGTCATGTTATATCCATTAGTACTATAATAAATGGATTTTTATTGTTTCCTAATAAATAGAGAATTACATTATCCTGTTATCTTTCTGATGATGTTTTCCCCAGACTTATCAGAAAGAGATTGTGCTGAGTATTTAAACATTTGATCAGTTCTTTATATAGTGGATCTTACTATCATTCCTCCTCTAAAAAGTCTGTAATAGAAGTTAAATATAGGCATTAATGTGGCACAGTATAAAATTCTTAGGTATTTTAATTCAGTTCAAAAAATTTCAAACTGGGCAAAGTCATCAGCCTCTCTCTTCGAGAGTCATCTGAATCCAGTGACAAGATCAAAGTCAGGAAAACTAGCAATGACTCAGGATGCATTGGTTGACCTTGGTTGTATTCAGTGTCTGACCAAGCTTTAAGCACTCCACAGTGCCCACTCCCACTCCCTTTCATAGCTGTTGGAATGAATTGTTCCCATTTGTCCATTCAGCTGGGCATGTCTTCACTTGCTTGGGGTAGACATCCCCCTTATTCGACGACAAGTTTGAAGCCTGTTGATTACCCCACCTGGGTTAGCTTGTCTGCCAAGACAGTTTTACAGGGGTGTGGCTGCTCTTTATGGTACAGTTTCTTAGAACCACATGTGAGAGTGGGATTGCAGGTGGACACCAAAGGTAGATGAACAATTCTGAAAAGGGCTCAGCAAGCCCTCATATCAGAGGTTCTAGTCTGCTTTGAATATCCCATAAACCCCAGTCTACACTTAACACTACCACAATCAAGAATCTTCTAGACATAAATTTCTGTTGCAGGTTTAGATACAGTAGAAGTGTTTAGATACAGTAGAAATCATGCCTTTAGAGAAATATGAACTTTCAGCATAGAAATATTTTATATTTCTAAATTAAGGCAATGTCTTTTCAGATTCTATACTTAGGTTTTTACATTTTGGTGCTCCTTTGCTACCCCCAAATTGGCTATGCTGATTTTTGGTAATAAATCATTTAGCTCCTTTCCTGAATTCTCAGACCTTTGTAAATTCACACTCTTCCTTGACCATACAAAAGACATAAAATCTAATAGTAAGAGCCCTTAATTAAGACACAAAGCAGTGCAAACAATAAGGAAAAGACTCAAGTAGTGGAGCATTCTCTGTACTTATACACTAGTTTCAGTATTCCACACCTTCAGGTATTTATATAATTCTTCTGAAATCGCTACCCTGTTGGTGAAGGGGTCACAGTCATTTCAGAAACTCATAAGCCTATCGGTAAGCACTAGAGTGTATCTGTCTCTTAAACTCTCTTGCCCAGGATTCTCAAAGAGCAGGTAGGAGAATATCTAAAAATTCTCGCCTCATTTCTGGAGTTGTGGTGTAATCATTTGCTGTTCTAATCCTATTCACAACTCTCTTCTTGCACTCCTCTTCCAATTCACTTATGTAGCTCTCAGTCTCATTTCTCTTTTATATTCATTTGTATGCCTCTCTAGTTTTTCTTGGGTCTCATTATTTTTAGCCTTCTCTCCTGTGGCTATAATAAATTTTCCCACCTCTGGTTCTTGTTTCCTGATTCATTGCTAGTTCTTCCTATACATGACTCATGAGAAGAAGATTTTAAACATTCTCTTCTGGATCTCAGCTTTCCTCATGTGAGCATCTGAAAAGCATACATAAAAGATGAAAGTTTTTTCTGGCCACATTACTTGCTTCTTGTACTTTAATGCTATTTAAATCATTGTTTTGAACTTTCAGCTTCAACAGTCTTTAGCTATGCAGTGTGGTGAATTAAGGGATATAGTGAAAAAGAGCGACCTGGGGCTGCATGGTGTGTAACTGAGGGGAGAAGAGATAAATCCTGTTTTCCCTCTTTCTTTATACTTCTTATTACCTTCTTCATTATTGTTAGCTTTATGATTGATTTTTAGGTGAGCTCTTTAAAAACAAAGGTCGTATGAAGGCTTCTGTGTCTTCTGATCATCTTTAGGTTTGGAGTTTGTAGAATAAGAAACTTCATTGATATTTGGTCACTGAATGTTTTTCCAATCTTAAATATCCCAAATAATGAAGTTCTGACCTTATATCAAATCACTTTGTTGATAAAATGGGAGAAAAGAAACCAAAATTTATAGTTTTATGATGAGTAGTTCAAAATTATTGTTTTTCTTTTTCCTAAAATTCTAATAGTTGTTCCTGACTTTACAGAATTAGAACAAACTTTTCCACGTTTACATCATCAGCTCTTTCATGTTCTAGAACCAAGGCCTGACTTGAATTTCTCATCATTTCTTTCTCAGTCTGGACTTTCTCAAGATCTGAGCAAGGTATTTGACATAGGATGTATGTATTAATAAAATTTTTAAAAAATAATTTTTTGTTATTATAATGAAGTTTAACTTATGAGAAGGCAGGCAAATAAGAACTGTAAAAAATGTAAACTCCTCAACTACCTTAAGTTCCAAGAACACAAAATGTAGAATCTTGGAGAAAAAGATGTTTTCATGTAATAATTTTTAAATTGGAATTGTGTTTGAACATGGAAACCATTACTCTTCTATTAACCTGCGTTAATGTGATGTTTGTCATGGTGATGTTAATACAAAAGCATCATAGCAATGGCCACATTGGCTATCATATGTCACATTTTTATTATTATTTTTTTAAATTACCTGTGTGTTTCCATCAGACCACATACCCTTCAACCCCTGAAAGCCAAGATGCATCTGAGTCTCATGAAAGCACAACCTCCAACACAGCTTTGAGGGCCAGCCTTCATTCTCCTCTTGATATAAACTTGTATTCTGCTATGAGTAGAACAAGTGTGACTCCTGATTCCTCCCAAACTGAAGATTTTCCTAAGGAAAAAATTATTTTGGGTACGTATGACCTAGGCGATTAAATGAAGTTTCAATCCTGAGGCCAGATGTAATATCACAAGCCTCGAAGCATCTCTTCAAAGAATTAGACTTTAGCAAGTTTGTTATTCTGCATATTTCTTTTCCACTTTATCTCTTTGTTTTCTTTCTGATTATTTTTTCTTTACCATTTGGAAATTGTTCACAGTGAATATTTTTAAGTGCAGGTTTCCTTAGGGCACTTTATGATTTGGTTTGTGCTGATGTCTGTAATGAAAAAATGAGAGTATTTAATTTTAGTCTTTTCAGGAGAAATCTTAAGGTTAACAACCAGTGAATGATGTTCTGGATGTAGTACTTTCAAACATTAATTTTTCAAGCATATGGCCACGTGGTCATAGCTAATGGAGTTGTATAGTTGTGTGATGTAATTTATTCAGATGGAGACAGTTAATTTGGGATAGTAAAAACTAAATATTCTCACCTAAATTCTTTAGCTTTTTGTTTAATATTAAGAAAACTTGTCTTTCTATTTATATAGCTTCTATATGGGCATTATTACTAATCATAAGGAAATTTAGGAAACACCGGCAGTTGCTTGCTATATGTAACTTATTAAGTAATGTTGTTTTGGTCTGTTTCCAGATACCATATATATGTAATTGACTGATTTTTGAAAACTTTTTTTTAAAGCAATGTCTGAAGAATCCTTTCGACCACTTCAGCCTGAATCAACTCCAAGTGACAGCAGCCACTCTGCTGATTTACTAAGCATGGAAACTGAAGGACCTTCACGGAACTTTAAAAAAGAAAAATTTCCTCTCAGAAAGCAGTATGAGGAGTTACTAATACATAAGAGAAATGCTGATTTCTCTCCATCAGTGGCAGTTTTGCAGAGCCCAACTTTTAGTTCTTCTGATGATCCACATCTGTTTGATAAAGTGAAGGTGCCACATAGCACACCTTATGATTCTTCTTCAAGTAAGAGTTCAACAAAAGACCAAATGGAATCCAGAAAGGAGGATTTGGGTTTTGAAGAATTATCTGATGAAATGAAAAGGAGTCAAATAGAAGTTATTGCAAGTGCTCGGAGTGAAACAAATAGTAGGTATGTTGTCAGAGATCCAGAGACACATTCAGAAAGATCAAGTGGATCTATAACAAGTGAAGAAAATGTGGAGGTCTTTCGAGACACACCTCAACCGCTGCCATCATCGTTCTTAATAAGTCTCAGATCATGTTCATTACAGAGCTCTATACCAGTTTGGGTAAGTGAGGTAACTAAGTCCTAAACATAGCTACTAACTCCATTTTGTTTCATGAGTCTTGAAAGGAATTATTCAAATTATTCTCAACATAGCACTTTGGCACCAGAAGAACCAAGTGAGCCATCTGCCTTAAACTTCCAAATACCTGGAATTAAGGACATATGTCTTTATTTTCATCATGAATTAAATCAGTGATTTCAAACAAATAGAAATGGATCCCTGGGGGCTGTATATTGCCTTAAAACTCACAAATTAACATTATTTTGTTGGCTGTTTCCCGCAGGTGAGTTTGACCCCTCTGGACTAGATGGTCATTAGTCCATTTGACCTTTAATATTATCTCATTTTGTGCTTTTCAGTAATGGTGGCTTTGTTCTTAGAGTCAAAGCAATGATACATCAGGGTATGAAGAAGCATCCTTGGGCAGCTGGGCAGCATAGTGGATAGAATGCCATACCTACACTCAGGACGACCTGAGCTCAAACACTGCCTCAGATACTTACTAGCTGTGTGACTCTGGGAAAGTCACTTTACCCTGTTTGCCTTAGTTTCTTTATCTTTAAAATGAGCTGGAGAAGGAAATGGCAAACCACTCCAGTATTGTCAAAAAAAACCCAAATGGCATCACAATGAGTCAGACACACCTCAGCAACAACAATATAGTAGTAGTGTAGTGTAGCAGTAGTGGTAGCCATGATAGCAATCTGACATGGTGCTTTTAGAAGACACCTTGAAGTCAAAAAACTTGGGTTCAAGTTCTACTTTTAATAGCTACTAGTTTTGTGATTGTGGGCAAGTCCCCTCTCAGTGCTCCAGGCACATAAAAGTATCAATTACAAATGAGTTGCCCTTTTGTATCACTAATGGCAGTTCATTATATGGATGAAATCATATATTAAAAGGAATATTTTATGTTTATGTAGTGTCTTAAAGTTACACAGTGCTTTCTATACATTTCTTTACTTGATCCTCTCAAAAAACATTACTATAATAGGTAATACATGTATTTTTATCTCCAGTGTGTTAGAATTAAGAAAACTGAGACTCTGGTTACATAGCCAGTTAGTGTTTGAGGTCCTGGGGGTTGCACAGTAATTAGCAAAAGAGATGAGATTCCAATCCGTATTTCCTTATCTTTGTGTATCAGAGAACCAGGCTTGAGGCTTCAGAGCCAATGGCTGTAACCAAAGTTTCACTTTTGATATAGTTTCTATGTGAGATGGAAGTAACTGCTCACAAAAGCTTTTGCTCAAGACTTGCAGGTTTTTCAAAGAGAGAAAGTCTTTGTATATATAAACCAAAGTGTGAGTGTATATACATTTCTCTCAAGAGATTCCACATCTGAGGATTGACCAGCCATAGTGATCATTTTCTTAAGGCCAAATGAATAACAAATTTCACTGATGAGAAGGAATCTCCTCACTGCTGAGACTAAATTCTAAGTACTGAAACAAGTCAGCCGTTTGGAAACCTGACAAGTCTGTCTTACGTAGTTTCATTTCTGGCCTGATACACACTTTTGTCATTTCCTGCTATCTACATTCACTAGGTGATAGAGAAGGTAGGTTCTCACACTCCATATAGTTCTGTAACTCAGCAGCTATTTAACTGTAGTCTTAACTGCTGTGTTCCACTATATTCTGAAAATTCTCCTGCCACTAATACCCTATTAATTAAATTGTTTTCCTAAATGATGTCTTTTTCCTTCATTCCCTCAACTTTTCACTGCCACTGTAGTGATATGTTTTTGAGATAATAACGTGGGCATCAGACAACTTTCTCATTAGCCAAAAAAGCATTCCTGTTTGGTGGACATGCCAAATCAAGATAAACCTCATAGTCCTTGCTTGAAAGTGTTTTTTGTTTTGTTTTGTTTTTACAGGCAGCAAAATTAGTGGGAGACTGTCCTCGGAAAATTGCTGAATTGTTTTTTAACCTGTTCCTTTTTTTAAACATTGTCACACTAGTTCAGCGGAGATAATTGGAATCCCAAATGTTATGGTTTTTATGAACTTTTTTGTTTGTTTTTTAGTGGGCACGTTTGATTGTTTTTCAACCCTTTTAAACATACCGGTTCTATGGCAACTCCCTTTCTTTACTTTATCTTAAGATATGAGTAGATACTAAAATTATTTTTATTTTATTGTGAGAAATAATGACTTCTAAGAGCTATCTTCTTTACCTTACTGTTCAGGAGACCACGTCTGGACATGGTATCATGGAAGAGGCTGAACTCACTTTAATCAGCTCCAGTGACAATAGTGTTCCAGATTCAGATTTGGAGAATTTGATCCAAGAAGAAAACAAAGGGAGTGAATTGAAAACCTGTTTTCAGGTAAGTTTTACAAAATCACTTAACTTAATGACATTTCATTTATATAACAAGCATAGCTATCTGAAACACAGTGGAGGAACAGGAAACGACAAAAATAAATGTGGGTAACTAAAATAGATGTCATAATGTTTAGTCACATAAGGATGAATGTATGCTGATATTAAGCTCAACCATATCATCTTTAAAGTTTTATAAATTTCCGTGATTTTTTTGCACATAAGAAAGACCTTAAGTCAGAATTAATTTGCTCTTAGTTTACACAGATTTCTAACACATTTTTAATGTACTTTTCTGGTCCAGAACAGATTAGAAATAAGAATTACCAGTGGTCTGCTTATAAGGAATTGGTGTTCACAATAATTGTATGTAATCCAAAAAAAGGGGCCTTGTGAAATCCTGTGTTTAAGATAGGAAAGTATGTGAAATATTTTAAAGAAGCTTGCAGTAAAAATGATTAAAATTTAGAGCCAAAACTTAATTTTGTCATGTTAATGAAAATGCTTCTAAAATTTATTATTTATTTAAAGTTGAGTCAATAAGACATTTATTTGGAATATGTTTGTTACTATTAAACATGTTGAAAATGAAGGCTGTTTTTAGGAAATCCTGGTACTGTTTAAAGAGAAAGTATGTGCTACCTTTGTTTCCACTTTTGGCTTATCAAGCAAAACAGATGCCTGCTATAGGATCAGTCCTGTGGATTATCTTTACTAGCAGTGTGACACCCCTTCCACAGTCAGTTTTCCTCACAGGTGAGGTCTCCTTTCTTTATTTCCATTTCTATACACTTCAACATTATGACCAGCAGGCATGTAGTCATCAAGAATTGATTAACCAAAGTATTGAACCAATAGAATATTCTAGTTCTTTCAAATTTAATATCTAAAATAACACAGTAAGAACCTTGTTACCTTTGGAAGGTACAGTCTGTTGAAATTCACTGATTCTCAGATCATCAAGGGATTTCTTTTTTTTAAAAAGCACAATTTGGAGCATTTTTAAAATTTTTAGTTCCAGATTCTGTCCGTCTCTCCCCTGCCGATTAAGAAGGCAAGCAAAATTATATAAATTATGCATGTGAAATCATGCAAAACATTTCCATATTAGCCCCATTGTCCTATCCCTCCCCCCCCCAAAAAAAGATAAGAAAACTATACTTCAGTTTGCATTCAGAGTTCATCAATTCGTCTGGAGATGGATAGCATTTTTTCATCATTAGTCCTTTGGAATTACCTTGGATCACTATTGATCAAGTCTTTCATAGTAGACCATTATTACATCATTGCTATATGCACAGTGCTTTCCTGGTTCTGTATCAGTTCATATAAGTCTTGTAGTTTTGTTTCTTTTTTTCTGAAAACATTTCCCACAGTTCAGTAATATTCCATCACAATCAAATGCCACAACTTATTCAGCCATTCCCCAGTTGATGGGCATTTCCTCAGTTTTCTATTCTTTGCTACCACAAAAAGAGCCACCATAAATTTCTTTCTACATATGGGTGACTTTTTTCTTTTTCTTTTGTAGTGGTATTGTTGGGTCAAAGGGCATACAGTTTTATAGCCCTTTGAGCATAGTTCCAAATAGTTCTCCAGAATGGTTGAATGAGTTAACAATTCCACCTATTTTTCCTCATCCCTTCGTAGCATCAAGGTGGTACCTTTTAATTTTGCATGTCTCTAATAAAGAGTGATTTAGAGCATTTTTTCACATGATATAGTTATCTTTGATTTCTGAAGATTGTTTTTTCATATTCTTTGATCAATTATCAATTGGGGAATGGCATTTATTTTTGTGAATTTGATTTAGTTCCCTGCATATTTGAGAAATAAGACCTTTATCAAGAAACTTACTGCAAAATTTTTTGTTATTTCATTGTGTATTAAATTTATTTATTTTTAGTTTTCAACTTACACTTCCATAAGTTTTAAATTTTCCTCTCCCTTCCTCCCTGCCCCCCCCCAAGACAGCATACTTTCCAATATAGATTCCACATATGCATTCTTATTAAAAATATTTTCACATTAGTCATGTTGTACAGAAGAATTAGAAAGAATGGAGGAGCTACATAAGAAAGAAAAAGCCAAAGGAAAGAAAAGAGCAAATAGTATGCTTTGATCTGCATTCAGTCTCTATATTTCTTTCTCTGGATGTGAATGGCATTTTCCATCATGAGTCTTTTGGAATTGTTTTTAGGTCTTTGCATTGCTGAGAAGAGCTAAGTCTATAAAAGTCAGTTATTGCACATTCTGGCTATTATTCTGTACAATGTTCTCTTGGCTCTGCTCACTTCACTCTGCATCAGTTTATATAAGTCTTTCCATGTTTTTCTGAAATCTGCCTGTTGATCATTTCTTGTAGCATAATAGCAGCATTCTATTACCTTCATATCCCACAACTTATTCAGCCATTCCCCAGTTGATGGGCATCCTCCTCAATTTCTAGTTCTTGGTCACCATGAAAAGATCTGCTATAAATATTTTTGTACATGTGAGTCCTTTTCCCATTTTTATGATCTCTTTGGGATATAGATCTGGTAGTGGTATTGTTGGGTTATGGTCCTTTTAAAAAAATGTTTCTCTGATTATCACTTTTAGGTCTGTTTTTGCTTTTGCTTTATCTGATATGATTGGTTACCCCTACCTTTTTTACTTCAGTTGACCATAATAGAGTCTGCTCCAGCTCTTCGTTTTATTCTTCTCCAGCTCTGTGTGTATCTTTCTGTTTCAAATGTGTCTCCTGTAAAAAAGATATTGCTGTATTCTGGTTTCTAATCTATTCTGATCTCATTCACATTCATAGTCATGATTGCTATATATTTCCCTCCATCCTATTTTATGCTGTTTATCTTTCTCTCTTTGTCCTGTCCCTCCTCAAAAGTCTGTTTTGCTTCTGACTATTGCCTTTGTTAATCTGCCCTCCTCTTTATTATTCCCCTCCTGCATATCTTACCCACTTCCCCTCTTGTTTCCTTTTTGGATAAAAAAGATTTCTGCGCCCAACTGAGTCATCCAGGAATTTATTAATCTATTGTTTTATGCCATTCACTGTGTTATATGCTATATATACTAAAAAAAAGCAAGACCGATAATTCTTGCTCTCAAGGAACTCATGGTCTAATGGGAGAGACATGAAAAAATCCTGTACAAACAAGCTGTCAACAGGATAAATGGGAGATAATAAAGAGGCAAGTCATAAGCATGAAGGGAAATTGAGAAAAGGATTTTTTTTGGTTCTTGAAGAAAGTTGGGATTGTACAAGTGAGGAAGGAGAGCATTCCAGGTATGGATGACTGAGACAGACGTCAGTAAGACAGAAGACAGTATAGGCCTGTAAGAGAAGGATTTCTAGCTTGTTCTAATCTTTCAGAGCCTGAGTTCCACCAGTATAACATTCAAGAACCCAGTTTACCTTTTATACCACAGTAAAATACAGTTGGAAGACTTTAGTTCTGAATTGTTCATCACTCTTCTCCTGTCATTCTAATATTTAGAAACTCTTAGTGACCTATAGTGTAAACTTCATATTGCTTTGTTTGAATAAATTTATATAGGCTTTTATTTAGCACTTACTGTGCCAGGTATTATGCTGAGGGAGGTGTATGTGTATCTTCTCCTTTTGGGAAGAAACTCTATCACTCTCTGACTGTAAACAGAAAGTGAAAGACTTGCTTCTCAAAGGAGCTTACTTTCTAATAAATTAGGAGCAGTGAGGTGGTACAATATTTAGAACACTGGACCTAGAGCCAGGAACAGCTAAGTTCAAATCTAGCCTCAGACATTGGCTAACTGTGTCCCTGGACAAGTCATTTAACTTCTTTTTGCCTCTGTTTCCTCATCTGTAAAATAGAGATAATGATTGCACAGCACTTACCTCCTAGGGTTGTTGTGTGGATCAAATGAGATTGTAAAGTGTTTTCCACAATGCCTGGCACACTGTAAGAGCTCCATAAATATTAGCTGGTATTAGTAAAGCCGAATTATTAAAACTTTTCGTGAATCACAAGAAAATGTGGCAAGTTCTCAAAGAGGTGGGAGTGTGCCATCTTCTGAGGAACCTGTATATGGGTCAAGAAGCTACAATCAGAACTGAAAATGGAACAAGTGATTGGTTTAAGATTGGAAAAGGGGTCCAACAACATTTTCCCCTTAATTATTTAACTTATATTCAGAGCACATCATGCAAAAGGGCAGGCTGGATAAATCAAAAGCCAGAATTAAGGTTGCCAGAGGCAATATCAGCAATCTCAGCTATAGAGATGAAACCACTCTGATGAAGAAAGTGAAGAGGAATTAAGCCTCTTGATAGGGTGAAAGAAGAGAGTGTAAAATCTGGCTTAAAGCTTAACATTAAAAAAACTAAGATCTTGGCAAGTGGTCTCATTACTTCCTGGCAAACAGAGGGAGAAAAAATGAAAGCAGTGTCAGATTTTATATTCTTGGGCTCAAAGATCCTGGCAGATGGCAGCTGCAGGTGTGAAATTATAAGGTACTTGCTCCTTAGAAGGAAGCTATGGCAAATCAGCATAGCATGCTAAAAAGCAGAGACATTGTCTTGACACCAAAGGTCTGTACAGTCAAAGCTATGGTTTTTACACTAGCAACGTATGACTGTGAGAGTTGAATTGTAAGGAACACTGAGTGCCACAGAATCAACACTTTCAAATTGTGATGCGGGAGAATACTTTTGAGAGTTCCTTGGACAGCAAGGAGATCAAATCAGTCAATACTTAAAGAAATTAATTCAGGCTGTTCACTGGAAGGTCAAATACTGAAGCTGAAGCTTACATACTTTGGCCACACGTTGAGAAGACAGGACTCATTGGAAAGGAACCTGATGTTGGCAAAGATTGAGAACAAAAGGAAAAGGGGATGGCAGAAAATGAGATGGATAGTGTCATAGAAACAACAAACATGGACTTGCGCAGACTTCAGGAAATAACAGAGGATAGAAGGATACAAGTGGGAGATACTGTCCGTGGGATTACAAAAAGTCAGACATGACTTGAATGAACAACAGTTATTAGTAGGCAAGGAGAGCACACGGGAATGGCCAGGTAAAGGCATTTTGTTTTTGAGAGTCGGTTGCTATGGTAAGTTGACCTATAGACAGTTTTTAAACATGTCCTTTTCAGAAGGAATAGTAGTGTGACTACTTTGCCTAGAACAAGAAATCGGGGTGTGGGAGTAGGGATTATTATGTTTGGAGCTACAGTTGTGATGGCATAATGTCAAGATTTACTGGATGGATAGCAGAATAAGATGTAAAGTACAGACTGATGGTCTAGGGCCCATTTGATGGGTTAGGTAAGTATGTCATGATATTCAAGGTCTGACATAATTGAACCACAACAAACCTTCCTTAACATCATCTCTCAGTATTCTTGTAAATGAACATTTAAACTAAATTTATTTCATTATTGACTCATCCTCACATTACAAAAAAGATAATTTATCTTTACTAGAAACCTTTATACTCCGTTGAGTTCTTCCAAGTTTCATGTTCCACTGGCATAGCTCAGAGTAACTTCCATCCTACAATGAAGTAAAATTATCACACCGTAGGGAAAAATTAATCACCACTCTCATCATGTCATTCCAAAGTTCAGAAACTTTCCATGGCCTGAATTTTACATCTAAACTATTTCTCTGAATAAATATTTTACTTCAGGTAAGTTGTTTTCATTGTACATAGAACATAACTTGTTCATGGCTGTTTTTCCTTAATCTGAATCCATTTCCTCTACCTTTCCATCTGTCTGAATCCTACCTGTTCTCAGAAGCCAAACTCAAGACCCAGCCTATAGTATGAAAATTTTTTTTGATTCCCTCAACTCACTGTGATCCTCTGGAACGTATAAGATTTCTTTGATTTGGCATGTAATATACATGACCTCATGATATTGTAATGTTTTCATTTATGAATGTCATGTCTTTGCAACTATTAGTATATGTATTATGTAAATTTTTTTGTGGAATTGTAAAGTTTCAGGCCATCATTTTTCATCCTAGGCCCATTTAAAGACTCCTCTCCTTTCAACATTCTAGTACTGTAGTAGTCATTGAATTTCCATTCTAAAAACTCTTAATAGGATGGCACTCACTACTACCACTTCATGCGGCAGCTCGTTTGACTTAGTGTAAGTTCAAATTGTCAGGGCATTTTTCTTGTACTGACCCAAAGTAAAGCTTTCTGCAACACTACCCATTGCATTGAGTTCTTCCCTTTGAGGCCAAACACAGTGAGTTTTATGTTCTCTTTAGTTTTACCAAATCATGCTTGTGACTGCCAAAATAATCTTCTGAGTAGATTTGCTCATGTTCATCCTCCTCAGAAAACCTCTTTTGTTCTTCTCATGGGTAGGTGAGCTAAAGGCATTTATTTGTATTTATAAAATATAATCTGATGTTGCTATGTTTATAACCTACTGTTATGCCTTTATACAGAACTATTATATAGTTTTAAACTTGGCCAGTGGAGAAATCTCACCTATTCTTTTTTCCACTGTGATTGGCTGAGTTTCTAGCATTAGAGGATAGTAAGCTGACTCATGACTATAATAAAGATCTTCCACAAACTGACAAAAGTAGGGCCTGAGTACCGGTTAACTTTGTCATTTCCTCCACATTTTTAATAGTAATGAAATCATAAGACAAGTAAAAAATATATCAGCTAGTGGTGGAAGGATTAGTACATGAAGAGAAAAACTAGATTTTTTTGGTCATACTGCTATAGTAATGAAATAAAAGGATCCTTTCTTCATATGATAAACTGTTAAGAATCATTTTGGTTTCAGAAAACTATTTTTGTAGGACAGGATGGGGAAATTATCATTAGCGACTTCTCTGAAAAGGGGAGTTTTAGTTTGCTGCAAGTTGATTATGAGTCCGAGTTGTTGTGAGGACCTATTGAAATAACAGATGTGTAAAGTGCTTTGCAAATCTTGAAGTGTTACATGAATGTTACCTATTATTATCACTGATAGAACCATAATTTGGGATTGTCCTTGGCTGCTTGTGTATTCAATATTTATTTTGTATGCTTCTGCTATTAGCAAATCTGTCCTTACCTGAACGTTCTGTGACAGTACAAAGAGATGTTTTACTCTTTCTGTAGCTCTGAAACACATTACTCATTCTTGTTACTAGGTGAAACAAGATTCAGAGTTGAAAGAGGATTACTCACTTTGGAAACCAGATTTAACTGTTACAGAACCTCCTGAGGAGAGACCAACTTCTTCCTTTCAGCATCCAGGTAATCATAGGAACTTAGATCTAGAGGTGAAAGGAACTTTATACAAAGTCTTCTAATTTTGCCCCCTTTGTTTTTCAAATGAGACAGAAATTCAGTTATTTGCCCACAGTTATATAGCTAGTGCATGGCAAAAAGCAGCATTTGAACCCATGTCACGTCCACTATTTTATTCATTATACCATTTAATCTCATGCATTGCAAAAGTTCTTTTGATGACAGTCACAAGGCCATATGGCCACTAGAATAATCGTGTTAAATTCTTTATTTCTGAATAAAATAGAAATGGGGAAAAAACAACTCTCTAGGACAGGGGTGGGGACCCTGTGGTCTCAAGACTACATGTGGCCTTCTCGGTCCTTGGAGGCAGCCTTGACTGAGCCCAAGTTTTACAGAACAAATTCTTTTATTAAGGGTATTTGTTCTGTGAAGTTTAGATTCAGTCAAACGGCCACACTTGAGGACCTAGAAGACCACATGTGACCTTGGGATCACAGGTTCCCCACCCCGATCTAGAATCAGGTTGCAGTTACAGGTTATTAAAGTTGTCTAACTGATGGAACCGTTTCTAGCTGGTTCTTTGATAATTATGACAGAGCTGACATTTATGTGGCTTTTAGGTTTGTAAAATGTTTTACATATATGGTTTTATTTGATTTTCATGACTACCCCATGAAATAAGTAGCAGAGGTACTATTCCCATTCTAAAGACTTAGGGAAATTAAGAGATCGGCCCAAGGTTATGTATCAGTTATATGTTTTTCTGACTTCCAGGTCTTGTGTTTTCCATTACACCATACTTCCTCTCTGCTTTAAAGGCTTTCATGTTAGAGACACAAGAAATCTCCTAAGTTTACCTGGTTGCTATGAATCTGTATGGATGCTTTTATTTTGGTTACTTCATTTTTAATTTACTATCTTTGCCATGTTCCTACTTTTTAATTTATCATGTTGAACAGGTACAGAAAAAGAAGCTATAAATAGATATGTCTGTAAACTTACTGAATTTTGTATTTTCTGTGGTTAGGGAGCAGCCGTGCTGCTTCTTTTTTGTCACTCCCTCACCTTTATTTTCCTTTTACTAATACCCATATCTTTTTAATTCAGTGATTTCTGTTGCACACTTACACCAACCATACTATGTAGAGTTTTGTGTAGAAAAATAAAATCCTGCAATATAATCTTAGTTATTATGGGAATCACTTTTAAAAATCAAAATATCAACACCTTTTCTTACTTGGATTTTTCTAGAAAAATTTTCACCAAATATCAGAGTTGGAAGGAACATTCATTCAAACCCATATCTGAAAAGGCATTTCTGCATCATAGCTGACAGTTTTGTCATCTGACTTTTGTTTGAAGACCTCCAATGAGGAGGAAACTCTTTACTTTCTAAGGTAGTCATTCATTCTTACTTGTTAGATAGTTTTAATTATTAAGAAATTTTTCCTTACATAAAGCCTTACATATTTGCTTCTTTGTATTTTCCCGCTCATTGTCCCTAGTTCTGCCATCTGGGGCTATGTGCATAAAGTCTAATCCCTCTCCCAGGTGTTATCCTCAACTCCTCACTATCTCTTGTTTCCCCAATGATTTTCCTAAATCACAAGTCTGTCCATGTCAAACAATCTCCCCTCCCCCAGACTGCAGTGGTTCCCTATCACTTCCAGAATCAAATAAAAATCTTCTGGGCAATTAATGCCCTTCATAATCTAGTACATTGCCCCAACTTTTCCAGTGTTCTTACACCATAAATAAGACCTTCCATCTCACAGCTCCAGGCATTTTCTGTGGTTTATCCCCATGTCTGAAACTCACTCCCTTCTCATTTTCACCTTCTGACTTCAAGTCCCAGTTTAAATCCCACCTTTTATAGGAATTCTCTTTTAATTCTAGAGCTTTCCCTCTTTTTAATTATTTCCTATAAATCACTTATTTGTACCTGTCTGTTTGCTTATTCTCTCCAGCATTCAGCTCCTTGAGAGCAGGGACTGTCTTTTGCCTCTTTGTGTATAACCAGCGTTAGCATAGTGCCTGACACATAATAGGTGCCTAGTAAATGTTTATTAATAGGCTAACGATTGCTCTTATCGTTACATAACAGTCTTCTCTCTGGTTGCTAGGTTTCCTTATACTGATTTGGCTTCTTAATAAGAAAGACTATTTCCCGAATGAGGGATGAGGACCAACCCCCGCACCTCTCCCTGCCTCTTTTTCCTACCCAGTTTTGTTGTGAATAAGTTAAACCCTTCCAGAGTCACATTCTGGTCCTGGATCTCGTCTTGCCAAGCATCACTGATGCCTTCTAGGTCTGTTTTGTCTTTTCGCATTTGTTCACTTTTTTGTTAATAGTATAGTATGCTTTTATATTTAGATTTTTGAGGCCATAGATTTTATTTATTACTGCTTACTTTCATGGCTTTTGTCTCCTGTGCACTTGTGGTTCACCAGTAAGCTTGTCCATTGTTGATATTCAGTCATTTGTCAATTGTGTCCCAACTCTTTGTGACCCCATCTATCATAACTTGTTTGAAGGTAAACATAGGTTACTATCCTCTTCCCATTTCTTTTCAGTTTCTCAAACCTTTTCATCTATATTTTCAAGATTATGCAAATACATTCTTATCAGCCTTTGTTAAAGGTAGTCTATCTTTGATCAAGTGCTTTTCATTTCTGTATTTTAAGCCCGGGTTTAGAAATCCAAACCCTATATTTCGAGGCTGTCTTCTTAACCTGCCCTTGCCATCAGTGGGCAGCACTGATAAGGAGATTGTCTTTATCCCTAAAGTTTCTAAGTTTTGGGGAGGTATTACTTCATAATTTTCAACAGTACTAAGTTCCTTCTGGCAATATCATTTGTGCTCACACAAATATAAAGTGAGCAGGAGTTAACCTCTCTGCAAAGTCTTAGGAAGTTCTCTGTCATATATGAGATAAAGAGCATGTTTCTCTATTCAGAGAGTTTAACATGTCTATACTGAATTTTTTTCTGCAGCTAGCCAAATTGACCTCTTTTCTGTTCCTTATACATGCAGTATTCCATCTTACATTTATGTTGTGTGAAATTATTAGATACTTGTCTCCTCCATACTTTACTTGTAAGGGAGGAATTATTTCATTCTTTGTACTGATATGAACAGAGTAGATGTTTAATAACTTTATTGCTTGATTGACAGACACATTCCAAGAATTTAGTTCTGCACCAGGAAGCTTACAAGAAGTAATTGTAAAAAAGAATAATTCATTCATTGAACAATCATCACAAAGACAGAAAGAAATTAAAAATAAAGCTCAAACTTCTGGAAAATCTCAGCCTAAATCAGCTCTAGAAATTGAAAGTAAAAAGCACCCAGTGGAGAGAAAGCCTTCTGGTATGTTCCCTAGATTGTCACAGGCAGGTTGGGACTTTTGTATGTTGGGACTTTTGGTCTCTGATTTTATATATAAAAGATTGCCTGCCTCTCCCTTTGCAGATGTGAGAGACTCTGGATGTGGAATGCTCTATGTACTGTCAGAATTGTTCACTGTATTTGATGGTTTAACTGAACACTTTTCCTTTTCTTATTCTTTGTTAAAAGTAATTCCTCTATAGGAGAAGTAGGAAGAAATACATTTGGAAATACATTTAGTATTGGAAATGTAGATACTGTAAAAACAAAAGACACTGATTAAAATGGTTTATTCATTAAAAAATAAATAAAATTAAGTAACTGCCCAGCTTGAAGATAGATGTTAGTGACGGAATAGCTTTAATAACGAAGTAAACAGAATCTATTCAGCTGAAATCAGTCTCTCTGAGACCTCTGTGCCCAGTTTCTAATTTTTCCCTCTAGGGCCAATCAGAACAATATAATCCCCTTTCTAAATGATAACCTGTAGATAACTGTGACCTAATCTGTGCGATAATTCTTGCCCCCTTCCTTCCCTACCGCCCAAACCCAAAACCTTCTCTTCTCCATGCTAAACATTTCTAGGTTCTTCAACCAATCTAAAAGCAGTATGGTCACTAGTCCTCTCATTGATCTGGTTGCCTTCCCCTGACTGTACTCCTTCCAAAAAATGTGACACCCACACACAACTCAATATAAACTCCAAATGCATTCTAATCGTAGAATCCAACAAGACTAGCAAATCTTTAGTATTGGACGTTGTACTTCTAATGCTTTGTAAGATTACATTAGCTCTTTTATCTGCTATATCAACCATTAGCTCATGAGATTTTGATACATTTAAGGCCCCCAGGAATTTTTTAAATGAAATGTTCTTTAACCAAACCTCCCCCATCCTACATTTGTGCAGTTGAGCCCAAAGTATTGACATTTTACATAATACATTCCTAATAAATTTCATTTGTACTGGATTCAGTTCATCAGTCTAACCTATACTTCTTTTGGGATCATGACTGTTAAGCAATACAATAACTGTTATTCTCAGTCTTCTATTAGCTGCCTCTCTTTTGTGTAGTTTTTCTTAACCTAAAGATTTTTATTTTCTTTTTCCCCATAGAGCCAACAAAAAATCAGTTGAAGAAAGTGAATGAAGTTAAAGTGTGTTTCCCTGAAGGTAGGAAGACTGTGAAAGCACTTAAGCATCAGCAGGCTTTAAGGTATCCTTTGTACTATAGAGGAAAAGAATAAAGTATAGCCTAATTCCTAAAATTTATTCCATGATAATGAGCTGGAATTTCTTTTTCATTTACTTAGTTTGACGTTTTATTCTATTTGAGGTTTAACTAAATTAAGTGAAAAGTCTTTGTCAAATTAAACTTGGCCAATAAATTCTAAAAAACCTCTTCCTATTTAAAAAAAAAATAACTATATCAAAGCACAATCCTACGTTTTAGTCAAAAACTAAAGCAAAAACGTAAGTCTTCCTACCAAAGGAAGTGACACAGTTTTCTAAAGAAAGGGCTTATTCAACAAGAGTGAATATTTGTGCACGCGCGCGCGCGCGCGCGTGTGTGTGTGTGTGTGTAAAAGTGTGTAAAACTAGTAACTTACTGGGGATACATTAAATCTCTTAATAAGCTATCCCTTAATAGGTGTGAATTGACATTTGTGAATGGTGTTCATCTTTATGTCTTAAAAGATTTCTTACACGTATTAATAAATGCCCTGATTGAGATGCCCTGTGGCCTAGGGGATAAATATCTGGCTTTTGATTCTGGAAGACCTGTACTTTGCTCTGACACATACTGACTTAACCTCTCAGTAACTCAGACAAATGTCTTAAGATTCTAAGTTGTAGAGAAGGTGCCAGTCTAAACTAGTATCCTAGTTAGACTCACTGGGAGGCCCTACAACTATAAAATCTCAAATTCTGTCCAAAACAATCCTTTATTACTAGATATAGGGATTCTGAATTGATATTTAAGTCATTTGGATCAACACTGAAATATGACCCTGCACCCTATTACTTAGTTTTACTGACATAATTTCTTTTGGCTACATAGATGACAGAGTCAGATAAATGCCTCTCCAAAGACAGGGATTATCACATGTTAAGTCACATTTGCTGCTAGTTAGAATATGTAGTACAAGCCTGAGACACATAAATTGGGCATATCTGTGTAGTTTAAAATCATCTGTTTTTCAAAGCGCTGTGATTGGGATAGAATGTAGTTAAGGGTGCAATACATAGAAGACATTCCCCCTTTACCATTATTTCATTTTCAGCTGAATAGAAGCAAAGCTCTATTCTTGCCTGGAATGAGACAGCAAAACTCATATCCAACTAACCCGGGGCTAGAATCACCCTCAAAAACAGTAGCTCTAGTGTGCTCCCACCTCCTTCGGCAAGACTTTCCAGCTGCTCCTTTTCTGTTTTCAAAAGATTGAATTCTGATTCGGTGGTTACCAATCTCATTAGGTAAGAAAGGCTTTCCAGTGATTCCTGCCAGTATCATCTTGAAGTGGTTTTTTAACTTAAAATCTTTTGCAGAACTCTCTGCTCTGGAAATTGGTAATTGATGCCCATTACTTGACGTTTTCTCTCTGATAGAGTTCTATTTGGCCAACACTTGTGTTTATAACAGTAAATTAGAGTGTGTTATGGTTTTCAGGATGTCTTTGTTTGCGTATTCTCTTACTAGATCCTAGAATAAACTGTATGAGAGAAATAGACATTGAATTGCTTAGAATCACATACCTAGCAGGCTTTTCTAGAGCTCTGCAGCTTGAACCTAATGGGCTCTTGTGTAGAATTAAAGTATTCAGTCACCACTGAAATGGGTTCTTGTATCAGCAAAGACATATACCTTGAACATCCTCTTATCATACAAACACAAAAATGTTACAGTACCATTTGAAGATATTAAAGAGAACCAGTAGCTCTGTTATGGTACCTACTGCTCTCGTAAGGAGGCTGACCTCTTCCTTCACTCTCTGTACCCTTCATGTTCTAATTCATAGCCCACAATGCTGTGGGAAAAAGGCAGGTAATGTGATCCTTGCAAAGAGAATCTTAGTTTGATCACTACTATTGTTTTCTGATGTTACCTCATTCTCTAGTCTTCTGTTTGTCTGGATAAAAAATAATGTAAAAACTGAAGGGATGCTTCTTCCACTGTTGAATTTGTTGTGATTACTTAACAGTAAAACAGATTTTCCTAATATTTATTGTGTAGAGGAAATGTATCCCCTTTCCACTATTAGGTCACATCTTCACGTAATGTAGGGTAAACTAAGATGATCACTGAACACCCTTGTTTTAATTGAGAGACTGAAAGCAAGTCATATCTAGTAGTTCACTTAAGTAGCATTGATACCAAAATTGATGCTAAAATCTTCTAAAGATCCTGAGTAGCATGTGGATAGTTTTTTTAAATATATTGGTAAGGTATAAGTATCTTACAGGTCTTAGATAAGATTTTATATCAGCTATGATATTATGTTCAGTCTTTTGGATGTAATCAGGAATTATCAGTTATACAACTTCAAATAAGAATATAGGAGCACTTTTGGTCAAATTTCTTTTGAGTCTTTTGAGTTTCTTTGCTAATCTTAATGTAACTATTTCATTTGCATATGATGATAAGATGCTCTCTAAATCTTATCTTTTCCAGGTTATGTAATCAGTTAGCTGAAGTGAGACAACAAAAGGAAGAAAAATCAAGAGAAGAAGTCTATGTCAGAAATAGAGAAAAGGCAAAAGAGTTTCACAGAGTATGTTCTTGAAAATTTCTCCTTCAATCTTATTCTTTAATCAAAATATCTCAGTAAGAATATTCTGGTAAAAATCCTTTTGTGGAGCATTCTTTATGGCAGAGCTAATTCTGCTAATTCTTTTAACAGCCAATTAAAACAAATTAATTTTTCTGTTTTATGTCCTGATACCTTAAAATAAGTTTACTAAGGAAAATTTATCTGATAATATATGTGGTTCTTCTAATTTGCAAAGTATAAGAAACAGGAAGAAAAAGAACCATAGCTCTTCCTAGTGTCTTCTTAAATATAGATAAATCAGTATTATCAATTCTTTGTGAGTTCCTCTCTAATGTAAATTTTAGAGTCTTGAGGTTGGAAAGTACCTCAGAGGTCATCTAAACCAATCCTTACCTGAAGCATGATGAATTGCCTCTCCAGTATCCCTAATAAATTACCATCTAGCCTCTGCCTGCGTACCTAGTGAGAAGAAATTGTTAACATAGACCATTCCTCCTTTGAGAACTTGATTATTAGAAAACTTCTCCCTTTTATCAAGTTGAAACATATTCCATTTTAGTTTCCATTCATAGATAGGGGCAGCTAGGTGGTGCAGTGGATAGAGCACCAGTGCAGGAGTCAGGAGGATTTGAGTTCAACCCACCTAGGTCAGAGCCTGCCACCCAGGAATAGTCATTAGGGCCAGGGTGGGAGGAAGGGCTGCAGCTTTTCCACTCATTCCCCTCCAACAGACTAGAATACTCGTTATACAATCTTTAGATGGAAAAAAGAGGAGTCAACTGAGGGATTTTAAAGAACCACCATCCTGCTCAGTGATCAATAAGGGGGGAAAGGAAGAAAGCAAGCATTTATTAATTTTAAGCTCTCATTTTATAGATGAGGAAACTGAAGCAGGTAGCAAATGATAGACTCAGGTTTACTTGGCTAATAAATGTCTGAGGGTGAGATTTGAACCAGATCTTTTTTACTTCAAACTTAACTGTTCTATCCACAATGCCACAATAACTCTTCTAGCAATGTTAGCCTCTTTAGCTGATAAAGTTTAATTCAACTGTACTCAGCAAACATGCATTAAACACCTACTATGTGCCATGCATTGCACGGGGCTATAAAAGACAAAAATGAAACTGTTCTTGCCCTTGAGGAGATTATATTCTACTAGGGGACAACAAGTACATAATATACTTATTTTAATATATATTAAATATAATAATATATATTGTAATTGAAAATGCAATTTTATTCAAAATTAAATGCAAAGTAATTTGGGGGGCCCTAGGTTACTTAGTTGTGGGAATTTGGGCCTGAATATTATCACACACTGGGAGGCTTAAATATTTTGGGTGCAGGAGAAAACAACTCTAGTGTACATAGCCAGACAATTTATAACTCAGCCCAAATGATACAGAAGGGAGATAGGGGTCAGTTATGTGATGAGAATGATTTGAGGGAGAAGGGAGAAATTTGTGCTTATTTTCAGCCCTGACGTGGCTGCTTGACTTGTGTTGCAGAGAGTGGGGTCAAGGAAAAATGGGGAAGTACCCAGTTTCTTAGCACTATTGTGGGGGAATATTGAAAGGACAGCTAGCAAGACATTGCCTTTTCAAATTTATGTCCCTAAGCACCCCATGGGGTTTGGTGTTTAGTTTTTCTTGCTTAAATTGATTGGGCGTGTTTTTATGTGGAAATAAGGTTTATTTAAGCTGAAGGATGTAATTGCAGAGTCATGACTAACAAAGTACAAGTGTGACCTGTGTGTGTTATATAAACACACATGTAGTAATTGCTTTTAGGGAAAAAAGTTTCCTTAAACAGTTTTACAAGTACAGTATAGTGGTTTTGAGTGATTACTTTTCTGGTGTGTCATTTTTTTTCTTTTAGTGAGAACTCATTTTAAGAATGCTGCCTTTGTTTAAAGAAAGACAGTAGTAGAGGTCAAATGTGTTGACAACTTAATCAAGTTGCCTTTTGTGATACTGCTACCTTGTGATTACAGGTTATTTAGAGAAATAATATGACATAAAGAAGGAAAAAGCACTAGACTGATTCAGGAGGTTAGGGGTTTTTGTCTTAGCTCTGCTGTTAACTAGCTATGTGACCTAGGGTAAATAACTTTATATTTTTGGGTCTGTTTTCCCTTTGTCATCATATGAACATTAGATAAATTCTGCAAGCAGAACAGATTTAGATATCTGGGATGAGTGTAAAAAGAAGTTAAAGTTGCTATGGAATTGCTAGATCGAACTGAGATGTGATTATTTGCATAGAGGTAACTAAATTTGTTTTTGACCAGTTTTGTTTTACCTGCAGAAAACATTGGAGAAATTACGAGCAAAAACCTTCCACTAGGACAAAAGGACTTTGGATGTTATCTTGTACTACAGAATGCATAGTTCATTTCTTTTCATTGACTCATGACGTACCTCAAATTAACCTGACTTGTAAATATTCCTTAAAAATAAAAAACCTGACTTGTAAAAATTCCTTTAAAAATATAAAATAAAATAATTTATTATAAGTACATTTTTTGTAATGTTTTCATTCAGTCTTGGAAGAGTAGGATTTAAAGACATTTTTACACTAAGTCCTACCTTCTTATATCTATACTAATATATTATGTAACATATATATATATATATATATATATTCCTCTTTGGTAATTTTAGGTTCTGTTGTTGGGCACACTTGTTAAATCCTCTTAAATTCATTTAACAGTCATTAAATCTATTTGCAAAGAACTGTGCTAGGTGAAGGCAAAAGAACAAAGATAAATAAAACATATTTCCTATCAGAGCTTCCAGTTTAGCAGGGACCACATACACAGATATCCAAAACTATGTATTATGCAGTAACTAAACTACACAGCAGGAGTAGAGAGTGTAACACCAAACACCACAACACATCTGAGGAGTGCTGCTGTGAATAATTTCAAGGGTTTAATCAGATAGTATAGTGAACTGTATTCAGCAGTAAACTAAACATTGTTCAATAAAGTAAAGTGTAACATTCATAGCAACATCCTTAATCAGTACCAAGTGTCCAAGTAAAGTCCTCTTTCATCCTAACTTGAGGTTGACTTCCAAGTCCCATGACTCTTCCTCTGAGGGCTGACCACTCCTGACTTGCCTGGATTTACACATAGACGGCTCTACTCTTGCTGCATGTTTCAGCTCAGGGATTGCTCCACTTCACAGCTTCTGCCTCTGGGAAAACAAAGCTCAACAGGGCAACAATAATACTAACACACTACCAGCACTGTCATCTCAATTCATCTCCAAAGTCTAGAGACTCTATGATAACTGCTCAGTTCACTTTAACAGCTCTGAAAAGGGGCTGTCTCCATCTCAGTGGGCATGTTTCTGCCCTATAGCTCTACTCACTTTCCAAGGAGGCTCCTTCCGCAAGTCTCTACCATCAGAGGTCTTCTCCCAGCTCGCTTTTAAATGCTGGCTCTCTTCATGTCTCTTTTCTCAACACTGGCTCTCTCTTTATATGTACAGTTCTCCTCAGCATCTGATTGGCTAGAGTCCACATGCACTTGTCTAATTGGCTAGAACTCAATCCAGAAAAACAAAAGGTTCTATTTTGCCTGTTGTTACAGAGACGGGCCAGAGAGAAAGAACTGAAGAAATAGAGAAAGGTTCGTGAAGGTTTTTAATTAATCCAATTTAAACAATAAGTGCCTTCTCAGTATAAAGCACTGGGAAAGATAAAGTGTAATTTCTAGACCTTTCTCTCAAGAACCTTAATAGAATGTGAAGGAGGAAGTATAATAGTGAGCTATTTCGTACCCCGACTACCAAAAATAGCTGTGCAACTTTGGGCAAGTTACTCAACATCTCTAGACCTCAGTTTAATTATTTATAAAAACAAGTTTGGATTGAATGATTTCTGAGGATCCTCTACGATTCTGTGATCATGTAGACAAAACTAAGGGCAAGCGTGGGATGAGAAGGGGCATTCACAAACAACCGAGATACAGAAAGAGTTATAGCTAAAAAATGGTTTAAATGTAATGGAATACTGCTGTGCTATAAGAAAAGATGAACAGGAAGACTTTCAGAGAGGCCTGGCAAAACTTATATGACCTGGTGCTGAGCAAAAGGAGAAGAACCAGGAGAACTTTGTGCACAGCAACAACCACAGTGTGTGAGAGGTTTTTCTGGTTGACTTGGAACTTCATTGCAATGCAAGGATTTAAAAAAAAAATTTCCAATGCTCTTTTAAGGCAAAATGCCTTCCATATTCAGAGAAAGACCTATGGAATTCAGTTGCAGAATGTAGCAGATCATTTGTGTGTGCGTGCGTGTGTGTATGTATGTATGTATTGCATTTTGGTTTGTTAGATGATTTATCCCACTCATTTTAATTCTTCAATTCAGCATGACAATAGTGAAAATGTATTTAATAGGAATGTATGTGTACAACCTATACAAAATTGTATGCTGTCTCGGGGAGGGAGAAATAATAATCTAAGTTATATGGTAGTTATTGTAGAACACTGAAATAAAATTTTTTTTAAAAATTGTCTTTACATGTAATTGGGGGAAAATAAAATATTATTAAAAAAAATTAAATCGTTAAGAAATTTTGGGGAGCATCTTTTTCAGGTTGGAAGAGGAAAGAAGAGGGAATGGGTCTGGTTAGGTAGCACCAGAATTGAACACTGATGAATGGTAAGTACTTCAAAAGGTAGATACATGGGCAAGAATGTAGGAAGGGATCATGCATAGGATAGCATAGGATTGGAGAGGGCAAGATAAGAATGATGCATAGAGTGGTCCACTTAGACTTGAATATAGTCTGCAAAAAAAAAAATAAGGTTAGGTATATTAAAGCTTTGATTGACAAGATGAATTTATGTTTAGTAAGTAATAGGGGAACCACCATTGGATTTTAAGCTGAAGAATGATATGACTGGAACAGTGCAGTAAAAGAATGCCCTTGGAGATTGGAGACATCAGAGGTTAAGATAGGAAGATATGTATGTCATTTGTGCAAGAAGAGGTGAACGCATAAACCATTGTCCTTATCGAGAGCGAAAAAGGGAGAATATATGGGAGGTATTTTGGAAATCAAATAGACAGGACCTAACAGATTAGATGTAATATTTAGCAGGAAAGGAACATTTAAAGATGACTGGGTGACTAGGAAGGTATTAGTGTCCTCAACAGAAATAGAGAGTTTGGGAAGGGACAGCTTTGGGGGATAAGGCAATGTTTGACTTGTTATATTTGTTGAGTCTGAGGAAATGGAACATAAAGGATTGTAGTTCAGTTTATTGAGATTTAATGAAACTAAACATTGAGGAATCATCTGTGTAGAAGTGGTGATTAAAATTGAGTAGATGAGATCTCCACAAAGCATTGAAGGTGAAAAATACAACATTAGGGGATATTTACTTTTTTAAGCACAAGATAAGGAGAGGCAGCAAAGGAAACGGGCAAAACTGGAAAACTATTAAGGTATAATGGAATGGAACCTAAGAATAAAGGCTAGGTACCAAAGAGGACATAGTCCAATTCAAGGACTGTCCTTTAAGATAACCTATGTTTTAGGTAGAATTCTCAATTTGAAATGAAGAGGACATTTCCAAAAGATTGGCTGACCTAGGTGAAGAATTTGGAGGGTTCTGGTAACTCATGAAGACCAGCTTTTAAGACATAAATGATTACAGACTTCATTTTCACGAGAGTATCCTCACTGATCAGATAGTGAATAGGTACTGAAGTCTTTTAGAAACCTGAAGAAATCTGGCCTACATGATCTAACATTTGGTCTGATACACTTCTGTCATCGGCCTTCAGTAGGAGATGGAGATATGTGCTCTCACTCTCCCAGGAGTCTTACGACTCTTTTATTGATAATTAGCCTATCAACTTTCATGTTCCACCATATTTTGGAATTTTCCCCTGCCTTTGTCACTCTATCCTTTTCCTTCATTACTCTTTCCTTCTTTTCCTCAACCATTTATTTAACAGCTACTATGGCATACATCCTGATATGATCATGTGGACCCGTAACAGTGGTAGGACCATTGGCAACGGCCCTTTTTCCTTGGTTAACAAAGTATTCCTGTCTAGAGGATGTGCCAAACCAAGATAAACTTTACAACTCCTTTGAGAGAATTATTTAATCATCAGAAGTAAAGTGGAAGAGTTTTGCTTCCTAATCTGTACCCTTTTAAAATGTTGACATGCTATGTTAAGTTAATGGAAATGGGAGGCAGGAAAGGTCAGTAAGGTGATGGGGTTCTTTTTCCTTTAAAAGAATTTCAACATCTATTCCTTGGCAGTGTCCTTGTTTATTTTTTCTTAGGATATAAATAGGTAAGTAAAATCATTTTGTTTTTAGAAAGTGATTTATAAAAGCTATTTTCTTGCCTTGTTGATTCCTTGTTTAGTTTGCTGTTCAGGAGGCAGAGTCTGAACACAGTACTACAGAAGAGGCCGAGCTTACTTCAAACAGCTCTGATGACATCTGTTACAAATAATGAAGGTTTCGAAAACTGAATCCAAGAAGAAAGCAAAAGGGGTGAATTGGAAAGTCATTTTTGGGTAAGGATAAAAAGCTTGCAGATCCAGTAACACCCCACTTGTTTGGCCTTCTAAAACACAACTGAGAATCAGGAAATAAGTACAAATGATAAATGAATGCATATCACAAAGACCAATATTGATAGAATGAACATTTTAGTGAGGGACTACTTATCTCTAAAGTCTCTTAGAATATGTAATCTATGCATTTTACTAATTTGAAAGGCCCTAAGACTAGTCAGAATTGATTCACTCTTATTTTACACATTTCTAACAAGAATATATGAGCCCATAATCAAATGGAAACAGTAAATTTAATGAGATAGTGGGATGCATGGTAGGGATGTTTGGAAAGGCAAGAGTCCTTCCCCCATTATCCTTTCACAGAACTTGCCTGCCAAGCCTAAGCCTTGGATCACTCCCATTGCTCGCTGCCTTTGCTCTTACATATGTGCTACTGAATGAAGGCAGAGAATATGATAAAACCATGTTGACTCAATCTACTACAAATTTATGTTACATAATTTCAACTGGTTCTTCACTGCTGCAAGACAATCCTTTTATCTCCCTAATTAACTCACTACCCCACTCTTCACTGCAGTTCTTCCAAACTTTTTCAGCCTTTTTCAAATCTCCCACAGCTTCCTTTCCTCCAGCCCTCTTCAGCTGAAAAGCATGTTTTACAGTATAGAAAAAATTGAGGTCCTTCATCCAAAGCTCCCTCTACTTCCCTCCTCATCTTACTTACATCATCACCCAGAAGCCTTCTGCCACAGTTTGCTCCTTTACTCTTGTCTGATACAAATTATGACCCCTCTCCTTGCCAAGGCAGACCTGTCTACATGAACAACTGTTACGAAGCTCAAATGTGATATTGCATGTAATTTTTTATTTTAAAAGTCCTATGTATGTGTCAATTATTAAATGCCTACCATATTTCAGCAATCCACTTCTTTTTTGTTAGAATCGGGTCCTCATAAGCTATTTCTCTCATCATTTTCTCCACATTTTAAATAGTCAATTTGTAAAGCAAACAAGAAGTTGGAATTTAGTTTATCAAAGAATTAGAAATGCCAGGAACAGAACAGAGGTTTGTACACAACATTTGTCAATCAAATCAAGGCGTTTGATACTGTCAGTCATGAGGGCTTGTGGAAAAGTATAGCAAAATCTGGTTGCTGGAGAAGTTCATCAGTATTGTACATGATGGCCTTCTTGCCTGGATTCTGGATAATGGACAATGCTCTCACATTTTCCTAGTTACCAGTGGAGCACATTTAGGGTTAGGGTTAGGGCAGGGTTGTGTGCTTGCCCATGCATTTTAGCATGCAGGATTAAACAGCATCAAGGCCAGCTACTAAACTGACAGTACATTATTTAACCTGCAGTTACAAGTCAAAACTAAAGCTGGAGGGAGAGTTGATGAGTGACTTTGTTTGCAGATGATTATACATTCAGTGCAGCCACTGAGGCCAAGATACAACAAAGTATGGAACAATTTTCTATTTGTGCTAATTTTGGCCTAACAAGTAACACCAAGAAAACAGGGGTTCTTCACCATCCATATGTGGAACTATCAGTTACAGAAAATGGAGAAATTTTGAATGCTGTGGATAAGTTCACTTTCCTTGGCAATATACTTTCCAGGGATGTACGCAGAGATGATGGTAGTGACGTCAAGGTTAGCTCAGCGTTTGGGAGGCTCCAAAACAAAGTATAGGAGAGAAGAGGTCTACAAAACTGTCTTACCAACCTGAAAGTCTACAGAGCCATTGTTGTATACCTATGAAACCTGGACAGTCTACCAGCACCACACCAGGAAAAGCAATCGCTTCCATTTGAATGTCTTAGAAAGATAAGGTACCAGACACTGAAACTGAACTGCCAAGTATTCAAACTCTGCTGCAGAAAACACAACCCTGAAGGACTGGTCATGTTGTCCAAATGCCAAAAGTATGTTTGTCTAAAAGACTATTTTATAGAGAACTTACACAGACAAGCACTCAGAGGTCAGAAGCAATGCAAGAACATTCTTAAGGTCTCTGAAGAACTTTGGAATTGTGAGACAGCAGAGATATTGGCAGAGGGTTGCCCAACATGGTGTGTCTTGCATCAAAGCAGGCACTATACGAGGAAAGCAGAATTACAATAGCTTGAAGGAAATGTGAGATGTGTGAATTTAGCGCCATTTCCACTTCAAATGTTCTTATGGACTATTTGTGCCTGATCTGTGGTAGGGTCATCTGAGCTCAGCCACAGTTCGACACATTATCCCTTGACCCCAGCATAGTGATGCCATTTTGGTCTTCAAGGACAAAGGACAGCAACCAATCAATCTGAAAATTACTATGGTTTAATTACATTGAAAAACAAAAGGCATCAACTTCTTTTTAAAAAATAATTTGTCTTTGTAAAAATAGTAGGAGTACATAAAAAGAATCCTCATGACCATGTAGGATTTATAACTGAATTGCAAGTATGCTTTAATACCAGGGAAAAGCCAGTATTAATCAAGTCAGGAAGATACAAATAGATTGTGATTGTGCCATTTGCTCATATAAAAAATTCTTTGATAAAGCACAACATGGATATATGTTAAAACATCATATAGGAACAGAAGAATCCTTAATGTAATAAAGAAAATATATTCAAAATCATGAGTGATAGAGACAGACACATCACTATAAAGGAGGCATGTTGTCTTCTGCCATTAAGACTTAATTTTAGAAATCTTAGCATTAACAAAAAAGTATGAAAAAAATTAAGAACATTGTTCAATTGTTTTTCAGGCATGTACAACTCTTTATGACCCCATTTGGGGTTTTCTTGGCAAAGGTGCTGGAGGGGTTTGTCATTTCCTTCTCCAGCTTATTTGACAGATAAGAAACTGAAGCAAACCAGGGTCAAGTGATTTGCCCTGAGTTACACAGCTAGTAAATGTCTAAACTCAGGAAGATGAGCCTTCTTAATTCCAAACCCAGTACTCTACCCACTGTCACTTAGCTGCCCTAAGAAAGTATTATGGCAGTAAAAATATTAACAATGTGCTTCAAACCCAGGACAAAGCGAAAGTACAGGCCGGAGGGAATACAGTAGAACCTCATTTTATGAGTAACCTGGTTTATGTATACTTTGCTGGGTGAAGAAAAATTTTTCACAAAATTTGTCTTGCAAGACGAACAAAAATTATGGCTTGAGAAGGGATTGCATGCTATCTTGGGGAGGGAAGGGGAAAAATTTTAAGTTTATGGAAGGAATTGTTGAAAACTGAAAACAATTTTTAAAAAATGTCAAAAGTGCCACTGGATTTCTAGTCAGAAGTGAACATAAGGGAAAAAAGTGTCAGAACATGAAAGTGATTCTAAAAATCGAAAAATAAGTGAAGGCAGTAGTGTTCTTAGTTAAAAGTAGCATTAAGAGATGACTGCCTTCATTGAAGTCCACGACATTTTCACAGGAGATTCTCCTTCAGAACAATAACCCTTCCTCCTCCCTCTCATCTCCCTCACTCCAGCCATGACTCTTCTCAAAGGTGAAGTGCAGGTTAATTTATTTTATTTTTGGTTTATATTGTGCACTAATCATTGCTATTGTATTTCAAAGGCATTAAGGACAAAAACCTTAAAATTATAAATTATTTTTATATGAATATTTTTAGGTAACTTTACATTATTAAATTTTGTAAACAGATTGTACTGTACATGGTTGAGTCATAACGGTGTACTTGAATGAAGTAAACTCATAAAGTAAGAACACCTATCTCTCAGGAATGTTGTAAGGATTAAATGGGATATTTGTAAAGCACTTAACACGGTGCCCAACGTTTGATAAATGCTTATTTCCTTCCTCCCATAAAAAGGAAGAGGCTGGAAGGATTAGAAAGTAGAAATAAAGATGAAATACAGACACACACACACATACATGCACAAAGTTAAAAGCTTCTTTCCTGCCTTATTGTCACCAATATCCAGCTATTTTAATTTCTTAAAATTATACTCTTTTCTTCTGGCAGCTCAGTTTGTCATTTCAATCCGTTGCGCTTCAGAAAAGCAGCTTCATCTTCCCTGCTGCCTCCCACTCCATTCCTTTTGCATTTGAACTCTGTTAACTGCCCTCGTTACCAGGAAGGGGATGTTAAATAGATTCCTAGTGGTTTTCCTCACTATCCTTATGACTTCTCAAACCAAAGTATCCCTTGTTGGCCAATCCCCTCCTTGCACTCCCACAATACATGGATTTATCTCCTGTTAGCCTGTAAGCTTCTTGAGGGCAGGGATTGTCTTTTGAATTTGTGTCTCCATCATTTAACGTGGTGTTTGCAACTTAAGAACTCAAAAAGCAAGGGATAGCAGTTATGACTTCAGAGAAGTAAACAGTGAAAACAGACTTGACTAAAATAAACAGGGAAACTACATTATGCTTTAAGACACCATAGCTAATGAGCCAGTATCAATATTTAGTATTTATGCACTGAATAGCACAGCATCAAAGTACTTCATAGGTGTGCTTTATGCCTACACTGATTCAGGAATATGAATCTTCTTCTCAGGTACCATCTTCCTATCTTCCCACATCAGCTATTAACTGAAAGTGATGAAAATACTGTTTTTGCCCTTGTCTCCAGTTTCTTAATTAGCACTTCATATTCCCTAGCAATTATTTCCTAGGTTCTTTATGGCAATATAATCTCACATGAATTAACAAAAATTATAATAGTGGATGTCATGTTTAATATACTAAGCACACCCTTTCCCTCAGTGTTGTCAGGTCAACACAAGTCACCTTGATAGTTAAATGGTTTTCAACCACCACCATTCCACTTTTCTTTTCTGACCAAGTTCCTTTGATGGCACCTGTTGATACTCTTCATTTCATGTAGCACAAACCCTTTTTTCTTTGTGGAGGTTATGGGGAGTC
>CM053771.1:133506242-133528330 GCA_028658325.1 Potorous gilbertii | reverse complement strand
TGCTGTGAGTGCTTGTAAACTAGCCTGAGGTATCTTTTTTCTCCAGCTTGGTGCGTAGCAAAATGGCAAGTGTTGAGAAGTTTTCTTTTCATGTGCCAAGTTTAGAAGAACTCGTTGGGGGTAAGTATAACTCTTGTGGCAGCTTTGAGGTTTTTAAATTAATCTAGTTACACATAATTATGAAAGCTGATATTGACATGATTTTTTTCCCCCTTCAATCTTGAGTTCTTAAAATATTGAAGTAAATTATTATATGAATGTATTTTTCCTCACTTTCAATCAAAAATAACTGTTTTGTACTTTAAAAAACTCAGCCTTAGCTTGTGATACAGAGGCAGAAATTTTGTCATAAAGGAACTTTTGTCACTAAAAGGAAATAATGATGTAACAAAATCCCACCATTATAAAACATGTTTAAAACAAAATACAAATTTTATTGAGGGACAGTATCTCTGATAATCACAGCTTCAAATCTGTCTGATCTCAAGTCAGAAATTATTTTTCCTTCTCCAGACTTCTCTTCCCTCTTATATACTTGCCACATTACATTTGATATGATTGTATATGTGGTCACAGCTTCCTATTTGAACACAGCCTTGTAAGCTCATTCTTTTTATACCTTCCTTAGTTTTCATTAATGTTCTCCTTTGATGCCTCTTTATGATGTGAAGGTGACACTGGGCTCTCAAAAGTTAGTGGAGTGCAAGCTTTGGTAGATTCTACTCCTCAAAGGCCTGGAGGGAAAACAAGTTCAGTGTAATTCTCCTTGTTTTGTAAAAGTATGGCTGCTCACCAGGTTGACCACCAAGTGCTGGATATTTTTGACCACAACACCTCAGTGAAATCATATACTAAGTGTATAAGGAATTTTAAATCTGATCAGATCACAGCCATTTTGAAGTACTGAAGTTTTACAAGCCCTCTTTCCCTCACCACCCACACACCTACCAGAGGGCTTTGTATAAAGTAGGCACTTAATAAATGTGTGTGGAATTCATTTCAAGGCCCAGGCAGTGGCAGTAATTTTATGTTTTATTAAGTTTCTGCTAGTTTGAAAGTTTTTTTTAAAGCTTTAAACATATAAAAATCCTGTCGGGTATCAGTTGACTGTTTTGTTTAACAATCTTGCTGAATTAATATTGTTACTCCAATCTACCCTGATGAAATAGGCTGTTTAGAAACACGCTGAGATTTCTCTACCTATTTTATGTCTATGTTGATAGCTTTCTCAGACCAGAAGTTAAAAAAAACACAACACCAAACTGTTAAGCATTTGCTGTTTAAGTTGGGCCCTTTTCTTTAGTCTCTGCTTGATGTGGCAGGCAGCCAGGAACATACTCAGATTTCTTTCTCAGCATATTGCTCTACCTTTGATTTTCATATTTTTCTGTCAGTTAGCAATATTTATTAAGTACCTGCTATGTGCTGGGTACTGTGCTAAGCTCTGGGAATACAGAGAAAGAAAAAGACAGTCCCTAGCTTACAATCTTAGAAGGGTCTAAGTCTTTCCATCACTAGTACATTTCTCCAGGCAGTGATAGGTGTCTGTCTGTACATCCGTTATATCTTTAAGTTTCTTTGTGGCTTTTACAGCATTTCCTTAATAGAAATTGGCATACTTTTTTATAGAAAATCTTTCTTTTATTGATCAACTTGGTACATCTAGTGTCTAGCACAGTATCTTATATGTAGCAGTGCTAAATTGTAGGCTAATAGAGATTGATATAATAAAATTCTTGCTCCAAAGGGATTGACCATTAGAAGAATATATGTTAATAACTGTGATACAAAAGAGAGTGAGTCTAGTATGAGGAAGTCCTGCAAAGTATTATGACAAATTTAAGGCGTGAATGACCATTCACACCAGGGGTGGGAGGTAATCAGGGGGAGGTATCACCTCAGTTGGGCCTCAAAGGAAGGGAGGCATTTCATCAGAAGAAAATGATTAGGAGGGAAATTATACAGGTGTGTTAGATAATATGAACAAAGTTACAATAAGAGGAGTGAGCAGAATGAACATTGGGGAACAGAATGTGAGTTAAGATTGGAAAGGTAAGTTAGAACTAGACTATGGATAGTTTTAAATCTGGGGTTCACACTTTCTTTAGCTATTAATGTGGTAGGCAGTGAGGGTCCACTGATGGTTTTTGTATTGAAAAATAACAAAATAATGTTTGCAGGATGGATTGATGAAGAGGATACACTAGAGGCAGGAAGACCAATATGCAGGCTCTTGTATAACTCTAAGAAGAGATGAAACTAACTGAACAAGAGTAGTTTTAGTGGAAGTTGAGAGGAGGGACAGATGTGAGAGATATTGCAAAAGGGGAATCAACAGGACTTGGAAGGTGATTGAATAGGGGGGATAAAGGAAGCAAAATAGCCAAAGATTATGAATTTATAAGCCCACCTGAATGGGGGGCATCAAGAGAAATGGGAAATAGGTGTTGGGGGGAGAACAGGTTTTAGGGGAAAAATTATGAGTATATTTTTAGACATTTTGAGTTTGAGATGCTAGTAGACAATTAGAAATATAGGACCGATGCTCTTGGGAGTGATGGTAGGTAAAGATACAGATTTTGAAGTCAAATATAAAGTGATCATTGAAACCATGATAGTGGCTAAGGACGAGAGTGTAGAAAGACAAGAAAAGTATAACCTGCTGATTTTCAAGGTGTAGGTAGGGGATGTGGAGCTAGGAAAAAAGAATATTGGTCAGAAAAGTTGGTGAATTATGTGATTGCTGTGTCATGGAAGCCATGGAAGGAGATAATATCAAGAAAGAAAGGTGGACCACAGTGTTAAATGCTACAGAGAAGTCAAAGGGTGATGAGATTATTGGATTTAGTGATAATTAGCTTGTCAGTGACCTTGGAGAGAACTGTTTCCATACAGTGGTGAAGATGTCTACCAGATTGCAAGGGAATGAGGTGAATCAGTAGAAGGAAGTGGAAGCAAGAAACGTAGAAATTTGGTAGTACATTTCTAAGCATGTTTTTTATTCTGTTAAAGATGACATCTGACTTATATAATCTGATTTCTGAAAACTATCTATAGTTGACCCTAAAAAAAAAGTTTAGTAGTAACGAGAGGGGAAAGATGAGACATGTGGAAATGACATGATCTAGGGATTAGTATTGGAGAGGCCTAAATATGTTTATAGGCTCAAGGAAAGAGCCTAAATAGAAGGAGAAAGAACATGAGAGAAAAGAGAAATAATTGATGAAACATGTAAGAGAAGGATCTAGAGGACCCTCTGTTGCACAGGTAAAAAAAGCTCACTTTGGCACAAGGGTGACATCTTTTTTGCGAGAGGGAAGAAAAGAGAACTTGGTGAAATATTGAGAGGTTAAGATGCGGGAAAGAGGGAATCAGGTAGGAGGCAAATGTAAGGTGGTAGAGGACATGGATTTAGGACAGACCTGCCTGTGGGTGATGTGTTGTGTAGGCCTGTTTTGCATCCTCTATATTTTTCACAGGTCACCCAAAATCCTTTGAAGGGCTGTATGTTGTACAGGCCTGATTTAGGGGCTTCAGGAGAAGAGATCTCATGGTCTCCGGCAGCAGAGGTACTCATGTAAAGATGACCAAGTCAAGCCACAACCAGTCTTACAAGTGGCATCAAGAAACCCAGGCCCACAAATATGAGTCTCTGAAAGGTGTCCTCTAAATTTGAGGAATTTGAGCTCTAAGGAGAAAAGGCAAAAAGTTGTTGCAAGTCTACAACTCTATCACTGCCTAGGGAAAGACGGTCAAGGTCTTCAACACCAAGGTCCCCAAAGTTAGGGGGGGTCTCAGTCAACAAATCACAAAGCTTGTAAGTCCCAAGGCTACCATGAGATTCATTAACACTTAAGTGTATCATTAGATGTCTAGGAACTAAGCTTACCAAACCTACAGACCCCATGGCTGCCAGTTCTGCTGAAGGTAGTTAAACTCAGGATTAAGTAAAGAGTAAGACTTTTAGGGGAAAAGCTAACAATCTCAAAACTTCAGGAGAGGACTTCCTTGAATTTCAAACCACAGTTTTTCCTAGGCAAGGTATTACTATTTTGTATGAGTAAAAGAAATGGAGAAGCATCACTGTTTTATTTGCAAGTGATAAGTAGGTGATGGAGCTAAGTGGAAGTAATCTAGATAAAGAATTATCCTTTTCTTTTGAGGTATCTGTGGTCAAGGAATTTTTCAATACCTTCATTAACATCTCCAACACTTATACTCTTATAAAAGGCTTTCCTCCTTCTTTGTTTAGAGGTGTCAAACACATGAGAGCCCCATGGGACCCACAACACTCCTGAGTACAGGCCAAACTGGATTAAAATGTAATTGCCAAAAATTTCATTAAATAAATAAAAATACATTAAAATATAGATAATATTGCAATTTAAAAGTAAGCCAATATGCTTGCATTTCTATTTGAGTATGATACCACCAGTTTGGATAACACCAAGAAAATTCATGGACTGTATTTCCATTAATCTGGATTTATTTTAGATTAACTCTTTTTATTTTTGGAATTTTATTCTGTATGAAATAAGTTATAATGGTGCCTTTTTACTGTGTAGTTCTTAATATATTAATAAATAAATACCTTTTCCATTGAGTTTTCCATTAAATGGTGATAGACCATAAAAGATAAATTTCCTGACTTAGAAAGGACTTTTAATTTTATCTCTATAAGTTTAGTGGGAAGCATAATATATATAGAATGTTTAGGGAAGATTTGACATATTGTTGCCAATTATTAACTTGTGTTAAATGAATAACTTTTTCCTCTCTTAGTTCTTCAGAATGGACTTAAAAATAATTTTGCTGATGTCCAGGTCTCTGTAGTTGATTGCCCTGATTTGACTAAGGAACCGTATACATATCCAGTTAAAGGTAATTCTTTCATTTCATTGATTCTCTACTTTTTAGTCATAGTTATATTATGTAACCAGCATATGTTTATTTAAATAGTTACCTTCACTTGGACCAATCTAAGACACACTTTCCAATCATGAGAATAATTTTTTTCAAATTTCATTTTTAAAATACTTAATATTATGAACTTGACAGACATAAACATGAACATTTCTATATACAGAGGACAAAAATAGAGACTATGAAACTGAATCTATTACAGCTTGGTTTTTTAAAGTATATTTCAAATTTAACATGGCAGGAACAACACTGCTCTGATTGTCTGAGCCTTCTTCTCTACATTTTTTCCTTTTTTTTTTTTTTGTACTTCTGTCAATACTCCCTTCATTTCCCCTCACAATTCTCTCCCATACCTCCAAATAAAATCTATCCTTCAGAACACAGAAGTGTAATCAGGCAAAATATTCACAAATTGGTCATGTCTATAAACGTGTATCTAGCTCTGTACCTAAGGTCTATTGCCTTTCCCCCAAGAAGAGGAAAGAGTGCTTCATTACAACTCTCCTGGAAATGTGATTGGTTGTTAGACTGATCATTGTTAAGTCTTTGAAAGTTCTTTTCCTTTGCAGTATTTTAGTCATCATATAAATTGTTCTTTTTTTTCTGCCCACTCTATATTGACCTGGATCCCTTTCATCTTTTCTTACGGCACAAAAATATTACATTCCATTTCTATACTATAATTTTTTCATCTAGTCTACAGATGGTAGATACCTATTTTGTTTCCAGTTCTTTCCTATAAAAAAGTACTACTATAAATATTTTTGTGCATATCAGTCTTTCTCCTCTCTCTTTGATCTCTCTGGAGCACATAGTAGTGGCTGCAACATTAAGTCAAAGCATATACTAGTTTAGTGACATTTTGGGTATAGTTCTAAATGATTTTCTAGAATGGTTAAATCAGTTTACAATTCCACTTGGATTATTGTTTCTCTATCTCACATTGTCTCTAGTAATTATCATTTCTCTTTTTGTTATCTTTTGCTAATCTGATAGTTATGAAATGGAACTTCAGTTTTCTTAATTTGTATTTATCTTATTATTAGTAATTTGGAAAACTTTTTTCTTATGGTTGTTGATAGCTTTCATTTTATTCTTTTGAGAACTGTTTTTTTCATATTCTTCAGCTGTTTATCTTTTGGGGAATAATGCTTTCTTCTCACCATTCTTGTGGACCTCTTCTGAACAGTCTCTTGCTAATGAATATCCTTTTTGAAATGTGTTACTAGGACTGAACACTATTCCAGACATGACCCATTGATGGCATAGTCTAGAAAAGTATCCCCTCCTTTTTTGGAAGCCTTTCTTCATGCAGGCCATTTTGTTTTGACCATTGGATCACAATGTTGATTCACATTTGGTCAGTTCTTTTTAGATAAACTAGAGAAGGGAAAGGAAGGGGAATGAGCATTTGTACATTGCTTACTGTATGCCATTCTCAGTGCTAAGCATACTACAAATATTCTCTTATTTGTTTAAGCTACTCATTAATCATGCTTTTGAAGTTGATCATTTGAACTTGGGACAAATGAAAAGTTTTAGAGACTTGTAAGTTTAAGTTCTGGCTAATTAACTACTACTAGCAAAAATTAACAAAAGGATGGTCATTTGGCTTTCTTTGGTGAACCAAAGACCCCTCCTGGAGGTCTTTTGATGTAAATATATCCTTGGAAGAGTGGTGTTCCTGACAGGCAGTAATCAACTCTAATTAGTTAACAATTAATGAGAGAATGAATATTATAATGACAAGTGGGCCTCTTCTAATGAGGAGCTGGGTACATGACTGATCATGTCACTCATCTGAAGCCAGACTATTCCCATCTATACAAAAGGATCTATCCTCCACCCAGTCAGTGTGAGTTAAGAATTCCACTTAGATTAGATTATCTTTGTTAGGTCTAGGGTGTAGTCCTAAGCATGTACCCTGAGGATTTGGGCAATCTCAAGTGTCCTTCAGAACTGAATAGAAAGAAAAATATGGGTTAGATTGTATATGGGAAAGGATCATAAGATTTAGAATAGAAAGGGACCTCAACTGCCACCTCACCTCCTCATTTTACATGAACAAACTGAGGCACAGAGAGGTTAAGTGGTTCCCAGGGTCACTTTTATGTGTTTTAAGTATTTAAGTGACTGTTAAGTGTCTGAGGCAAGATTCCAAACCAATTCTTCCTGATTCCCAAATCCTGTGCCCTGAAACTCATTTTTAATACCAGTGGTGTTATATGTAACTACAAATAGCTAAACCTCACAGTCTACATCAAAATTTTGTGTGACCCAAAAAACAGTGGACTGAGATTACCTGCATTAAGTTACTTCCTGCTATTTACTACCTGTGTGACCTTGGCTAAAACATTTAACCTATTTATTCATTCAACAACCATTTATTAAGTGCTGCTATGCTCTAGGCATAGAGCTAAGTAAGCAGAAGCAAAAAGACGTACAGGAATTGTTGCCCTTAAAGCTTCTTGAGCAGGGGAATGACATGGCAAGGCCTGGGCTTTAGGAAGATCAGTTGGGAAGCTGTGGGAAGGACCAGTTGCGGGAGGAAGAGACTGAGTACAAAGAAACAGTTAGGAGGCTGTTGAAATAAGTGGTCCCCATGAGAGGGGATGAAGGCCTGGGTTTTTGTTGTGGCTGCGTGAGTAAAGAAGAGCTGACTGCGGAATATACTGTGGGAAAAAGATAGGCAAGACAAACTGACCTTGCTATTATATGACTTTTGAAAAAGAATCTATTTTGATATCTTTTGTTTTTCCAATGCCTAGATATGTCCTTTTATCCCCCCTCTTCAATCCCACTCCCAGAAAGTCATTTCTTATTATAGAGAATTTCTTTTAAAAAAAGAGGAAGAGAAACCAAATCCAGTAAAACCCATCAATACATTGCAAAAATCTGATAATATGTCTCAGTGTCCCATACCCATGGAGCACCATCTTTGAGAGGAACCTTGAGCAGTGTATTGCTCATATTTTTTCTCTGTATCTAAGAATTTCAGTTATTTTGTGGTTGTTTTTCTTCCCATTTACATTGTTGTACTCATTGTATATGTATTGTTTTGTTTTCTTGGTTCATCTTACCTCACTTTACATTGTTTCAGGTAATTCTTTCCCATCTTTATCATTTCTTACATCGTACTAGTATTCCATTACATTCATTATACCAGATGTTCCGTCTCCCACCTTTATATAGTCTATTCCTCTTGCCTGGAATATTTTCCCTCCTTACCACCATTTCTTGCAATTCTGCTCTTCCTTAAAGGCTCATCTCAAATGCTTCCATCTGGTAGAAATCCAGTAGGCAATGCTCTCCTCACTTCCTGACATTTTCTACACATTTTGTTTTTACTTATCTCCAAATGTATTGTTCCTCCAAGGAGAATGAAAGCTTCTTAAGAAGAGGGACTATTTTTTATCTGTGTTTTTTTCCCATATCACCTAGCATAGGATCTGGCATGTGGTAGGCATTTGATGGGCAGTTAGGTGGCATAGTGAAATGGCCCTGGAGGAGAAGTGAGGCTGGTGACCTGCACAGCCCTCCGTCACTCAAAACAAAGTCAAGTGCAAGTCATGTCATCATTTCTCTGATGACGTGGTCTTCTTTGGCAACGAAGAATGAACACAAGAGGCAGGGCCTCAAGTCTGTAAGACTCATGCTCCTGAGTCCAAATCTGGCCTCAGACACTTACTGTGTGATGCTGAGCAAGTATTTTGACCCTCTTTGTCTCAGTTTTCTCATCTGTAAAATGAGCTGGAGAAGGAAATAGCAAACCACTCTAGTATCTTTGCCAAGAAAATCCCAGATGGAGTCACAAAAAGTTAGACATGATTAAAATGACTGAACAACAACAACCCAGCCATTTGATAAATAATTTTTAATGAACTGAATTGCTGTGGCTCCAGTGCAATATTCACAGCGCCTGTGGCAGCCATGAATATGTCAGCCCAGTTCGGAATCGCTAAATGCAACAGACTTTCCACATGAAAGACAGAACCAAAACATTATTCATACACCAGAGAGCCAAATCCATCATAGTAACAAAGGCATCTATATACAAGACCAATGTAGAGGGCTGCACCATCCCCAAGCCTTCCCCGTGCTGGGCTTCCCACAAACCACCTTCCTTAAACAAAATCACAAACAAGCTCTTTCATTTTTTCTAGCTATCTGCCTGCTTGTCTGCATCCTTTATGGCTCTGACTGCCCTGACCAATTTTTTTCTCAGCTCTGCTGTAGCTCTGCTTCTTCCTGTTCCACCCATTCAGCAAACTCCTACCACCACAGACTCCATGTGACTCAGACTTCCATGTGACCCAGGTAGGTCACATGGGCCTATTAATGAATGGGAAAGAGTTCCCATTTAAATTACCATTACAATTGCCTAGGAGAGAGAACTTGATTTTCTTCATCTGTAAGAAAGTTGCAGGATTGTCTTTTCCCAACGGGTTCATTTTCAACTGTTTTTTTTTTAGTTTGATATTTAAAGGGAATCCTTTCTTCTTTCAATAGCTTCCAGGCAGCTAACTTTGGTAGTGCTTAAAAGTTAAATATGATTACATTTATCTGAGCAGCTGAGGTTGTCCCTAATAACCTGAAACTAACAAACAACACTAGGTAGTACATTTGTAAGAGTACTTTAGTAAAAATGATTACAGATTTAAAGATGGAAGGGATCTTTGAAATCATCTAGTTCAGGGGCAGGGAACCTGTGGCCTCAAGGCCACATGTGGCCCTCTAGGTTCTCAAGTGCAGCCATTTGACTGAATCCAAACTTCATAGAACAAACTGATTGAACCCTGTAAATTTTACAGTTGAGGAAATCTAGAAGTTAAGTGATTTGCCTGAGATCACACAGTTAAGTGGCAGACCAGAATTTGAACCTTGACCCTCTTGACTCCAAATGTAGCACTTCTGGAACTAATTTCTAAAATAGTTGTATCCTTATCAGAACAAAATATTTATTAACAGAAATGTTAAGCAAAAAACTTAACGGTTTTCAACAGAGATATAAAGTGATTTCACCATAGATTCACTCATTCTCAGTTTAGACCTTGATTTGTCTCTGTTCCAATAGCCGTATTCCTTCTTCCAGGTTGGGTGAAAGAGGAGTTGCTGGGTATGGGGAGTAAGAATAACACATCTCATTGTCATTGCTCTTGCCCATTTTGTGCCATTTTTGAAATCTTTAACAAAGACTTAGATGAAACTCTTTTAATAAAATAAATTAGTGCATCTTCTTTCATTTTGCACTTTGGTATAAATGGAAAGAAAGACATATTAAGTTTGGTTTAGTTGAAAAAAAAAATTGACCTATATCTTTACAGGAATCTGTGGGAAACCTAGAATTGTGGAAGTAGGTGGGGTTCCTTACCTCATGCCTCTTGTGAACAAAAAAAAGGTGAGTATTTTGCTTTTAACCACACATATATTGTACAAGACAAGATCACTGAGCACAGCGATGTAATTGTGTCATGGAATGGGAGATTAGTATTTAATTGGGAACTCTTAAGAAAGGCGTAATTAACATTGTTATTTATGTTTTTTCTAGGTTTATGATATGAATATTGTTGCAAAAGAAATTGAGCTCCCTGGAGCTTTCATTCTTGGAGCAGGAGCAGCCCCATTTCAGAGTCTTGGGATCAATGCTGAGGTCTTTTTCTATATTAAAGTGCCTATTAATGCAGTAGTCTATTTTGGGTTGCCTTTTCCCTGCCTTGTAGAAGAATGCACCAGAATAACTGTGTATATATGTTACAGGCTGTTTGATATACCATGACTGTGTTATATACTATAATTTGAGGTGTCTCTGGCCTTCAGTTTAAGAAATGCACAGAGTATAAATTCAGTTATAAATGGGCCCAGTGGCACATTTTGGCTATACCTAAGGTTCTGTTTAGTACATTCAGGTTATAAGAAAGCACTCTTAAGAAAATTAAGAAAGTTGATTCTTGGCTCATGCATGGAAGTAATTCTTTCTCCTTCCTTTCTTTTGGCTCCCAAAGCATCTTTCTGTTATAAAATATTATAAGGCACAAATGGTTTACACTATTTCAAAAAGGGTAGTGACATTTATTTAACTGCTGAGAAGTATGTCCATTGTAGTTCAGTGGAGAAATGCCTAGACTTTTAAATCTGAAGACATGAATTCTAGTCCTAAATCTGCCATTTACTTACTGTGTAGGAATCACTTTACCTCAATTTCCTCATCTATGAAATGGGGATAATCTTTTTACAACATATCCTCAAGGGAGTGTTGGAAAAAAATAAAATGAGATGATGTATGTAAAGTGCTTGTTTACCATAAAGCATTACGGAATATTAATGGTAATTGTTGTATTGTCATTGATGTTCATATATTTTTTCTATGATATTATTGTTGTCACAGTTTTAATGTGTATTTCTTGGCTTTCTTGTGAGGATAGATTGTCTCTAATATGTACTTTTTCCCAACCCATTCTAGATATGGGTGTTAATGATTTAATTTATTTTCTAAATCTTAAGTGTAGGATTTTGTTCTTGTGCTTAAAAAATGTAATTTGTAAATAGATGTCTAAAAGAAGAAGATACAAATGTAATAAAAGACAAAGGACTACTTACCCTAAAGATCCTAGGTTCATTGACCTAGAATTGGGTAGGATTCTTTTTTTATTAGCATTTGTTTATCCCTCTTCCTTTTTTTTTATGGTGCCAATTTTAAATAATTTTTATTCTCCGGGAGAAGAATTGCATTTCTGCTTGTTTACAGTACTGATACAGTGCAATGTTGTTCACCTCTCTCCCTCTGCACACATTCAAGTATTCAGAATGCCCAGATTTACACAGTAGCTTGAATGTCACTTTTAAACTGCTAATTCCTCATCTACAAATTTTGAGCCCTTCAGTTTTTGGAAAACTGTGTGGAATGCTCTTCTGCTGTTTAGTCCACCTCTTTAATGGTGGGTCCAGAAGAAGCACCTCCAGATGGGGCTGCTCCACTGCTTGGGAACCCACCAGGCATGCCTCGTGGCATGCCCCCTGCACTCTGGTACAGCTTGGTAATGATGGGGTTGCAGACCTTCTCCAATTGTTTCTGCTGATGCTCAAATTCTTCCTTCTCAGCAGTCTGGTTCTTATCCAGCCAGTTGATTATTTCATTACATTTATCAAGGATCTTCTGTTTGTCTTCATCACCAGTTTTGCCTTTCATTTTTCATCCTCCACAGTAGCCTTCATGTTGAAAGCATAAGATTCAAGAGAATTCTTGGAAGACACCTTGTGTCTCTGTTTCTCATCCTCAACCTTGTATTTCTCAGCCTCTTGGACCATATGCTTAATGTCTTCCTTGCTCAGACATCCTTTATCATTGGTGATGATGATCTTATTCTCCTTGCTTGTGCTGTCATCCACAGCAGAAACACTGAGAATGCTATTTGCATCAATGTCAAATGTTACTTCAATCTCAGGAACACCCCTGGATGCTGGGGGGATTCCTGTCATTACTCTCTCGCCTTCATAAACCTGAATAAGCACAGGCTGATTGTCCAAATAGATAGTAAAGGTCTCTGTCTGCTTGGTGGGGATGGTGGTATGATGTGTGATCAGAACAGTCGTAACTCCACCAGCAGTTTCAAATCCAAGGGAAAGAGGAGTGACATCCAACAGCAATAAGTCCTGCACATTTTCAGATTTATCTCCAGACAAAATAGCAGCCTGGACAGTTGTACCATAAGCAACTGTCTTATCAGGATTGATACTCTTAAGAAGCCTTGCAGAAACATCTGTATTTTGGGAATTTGAGTGGAACCACCCACCACGACGATGTCATGAATCTGTGATTTATCTAGCTTGGCATCTCTTAAGGCCTTTTCCATAAGGTCCAGTGTGCCACAGAAGAGATCAGCATTCAGCTCTTAGAAACAGGTTTGAGGATTTGATGTATAGAAGTTGATACCTTCATAGAGGGAGTTAATCTCAATACTGGCCTGGGTACTAGAAGAGAGGGTATGTTTTGCATGTTCACAAGCAGTGCGAAGATGGTGAACAGCCCTTTTGTTGTCACTGATGTCATCCTTGTGCTTTCACTTGAACTTGGCAATGAAATCATTGACCATTCAGTTGTCGAAGTCCTCCCCACCCAAGTGGGTGTCTCCAGCTGTGGACTTGACCTCAAAGATGCCATCTTCAGTGGTAAGAATGGAGACATCAAAAGTACCACCTCCAAGGTCAAAGATCAACATGTTTCTCTCAGCACCAACCATTTTGTCCAAGCCAGAAGCAATAGCAGCAGCAGTTGGTTCATTGATGATTTGGAGCACATTGAGACCAGCGATAGTTCCAGGAAGTTTGGTGGGCTGACATTGGGAATCGTTGAAATAGGCCGGTACTATGACTACGGCATTTGTGGCAGTCTTTCCAAGGTAAGCTTCAGCAATTTCTTTCATCTTGGTCAAGACCATAGAAGATACTTTTTCTGGATAGAAACTTTTTTCTCCCCATTGTATTCCACTTGGACCTTAGGCCTGCCTGCTTCATTCACCACTGTAAAAGGCCAGTGCTTCACGTCTGACTGTACAACTGCATCATCAAATCTGTGTCCAATCAGATGTTTGGCATCAAAAACTGTCTTGGTGGAGTTCATTGCAACTTGATTCTTTGTAGCATCACCGATTAAACGTTCTGTGTCAGTGAAGACGACGTAGCTGGGGTTGGTCCTGTTTCCTTGGCCCTTAGCAATGATCTCCACTTTTTCATGTTGGAAGAATCCCACATAGGAGTAAGTGGTGCCAAGATCAGTGCCAACTATGGGTCCCTTCGACCTGGGTGCTGCAGAGTTGGGGGTTGTAGCTGACTGCTGTTGCACTGAGTAGATCCTATCATTTTACTTTTCATGGCCTATTAAAAGTGAAATTTTTCAAGGAATTATATTAGCGAGAGTTTTTCTGCCTTTTGGGGTCTTCAAATTGAATTATTTAAGCCTGATATAAATTAACATTTTTATGTTACTCAAGATAATTTGTGTTAAGTCTTTCTAGCTTTAATTTACTATATAAATGTCAGCAGCTGTTGCTGATGCTGTTATTATTTATGTCAATACATTTCTAACATAACAGCATCAACATTGTCTTGGTACTAAAAGCATTTTCCTTTAATAGAAATGCCATAATTGAATAACGATTTTTTTGGTGTGTTTTTCTTCCCAGTTTATGCCAATTGTACAGACTAAAAGTGATCACAACCCTGCTGTGAATGGAAGTTATTATGCCCAGATTAACCCCGTAGATGGAGGGTGCCTGCTAGAGAAATACAGTAAGAAGTACAATGACTTTGGATTCGCGTTACTAGCTAATCTTTTTGCCAGTGAAGGCCAACCTGGCAAGGTGAGCACTCAGAGAAAGACAGCATTTTCATTGTTAATAAAAAGGCCCATACTTAACTTTTTTTTTTGCTCTAAACCTTTAAATTAGCACTTGAAGTTGCCTAAGAAATGGAAAGTAGTTATAAAAATCAGGTCTTATGAAATACATGATATTCTAGGGTTGCAGAATAATACTACATGCAAAGAGGAACTCTATGGCTGTAAGGATGAGATTATCCTTCCTGCACAGTACCTTTGTTCCTTTGAAACCAAAGGCCATTAGGGCATTATTTTGAGAAGTGTAATTAGTTCATTAGCACCAACCAACTGCTAAGGAAAATGTTACTCAACTATTATTTTCATAGCTCCATAGTTATTCATTCATCTGCCACTTATGACTCATATATTAGTATTGATGGAAAAATAGCAAAGGGCAGTATCACAGAAAGGTGAGAAAACTGAAGCAACTCTCATCTTCAATTCCCATCAGTATCGAGAAATTAAGTTTCAGTACTGTTAGTAATTGAATAGAACACCAAACACCTGGAAAGTGAGAGGCCAGAGATTGTAGAGTTAGGTCATGAGTCATTTATCCCACTTAGGCTCACTTGTGCAGGGTGTTTGTTTACTCCCAGATTCATTGGACAGTTTCGGATCCCCATTATTTCTTAATTGAATCCTCATGTGAAGCAAATCCATAACAAAAAATTTAGACAATATAAATAACAAAGAGGAGAATCTGTAAAATGTTCACACACACACACACACACACACACACACACACACGCACGCACACCCCCCCTCTCCCTCCCTATAATCTGTAATTCCATCCCATTTAATCCCCCTGACACTCCATTATGGGGGAGGATGACAGTTGCTTCACAACTCCTACTCTCCATGGTGGATGCTCAAAAGTGCATTGCTGTCTGTTTCTTAAGGTCTTTCCTAGGAGGGTTAAAGGGCAGTCTGAAGAGTGACTGAAAGCTTCCTCTTGCCCTCTGTCCTCATCAGCATGATCCGCATGAAACATGGGTGGGTTCAGGAGCTGGAAAGGACTTCAGTGGCCATGTAGTCTCTTCTTTTTATAGATAAAGATACTGAGGCTATCAAGTTACTAAATTTCTATAAATCTCAGTTTCCTCATCTGTAAAGTGAGGCATCATAACTGTGACTCATGTGGCTGTCTTTTCTCTTTTTACCCCGACTGAAGCTCTGCTTCCCTGTTCCCATGTTTGTGCAGCCATTGATGGCCATTCTTCCGTACTTCCAGCTTTCAATATGCTCCCCCTTCCAATCAGGGTCCTTTGTAAGTGACATCACTAAGCTATTATCTCCTGTACAGATCAAGTATTGTGGGAGGCATAATCCAGATGGGACAGACCTTTATTATCGTTTAAAAGAAAATCAAATGTGTGAACATATGACTATATTAAACTACATGATATTTCTTTTCTCTAATATTCATGTTTATAATCTTGTCATTTATGACCCTGTCACAGTTCTAATCATTTCTTTCTAGCTGTACACATGTAAGGTTATGCCATAGTATAAATATACTATGAAAATAATTAATTAACGTGTTTTTCTTAGTAACATATCTCCCTCTAAAGATATAATGCTCAAACATATATTTAAGACCAAATATAGATAGCTATATTAAACTTAAAATGATTTTTCATCTTGTTTATGAACTTAAAGCTTGTGACAGTGACAGATATGTGTATTTATGTACTATAGGTTATTGAAGTAAAAGCCAAAGGAAGAACTGGAAAGCATAATTTTGTGACTTGTATGAGAGAAACTCTTAAAAAACATTATGGAGATAAACCCATAGGGATGGGAGGCACATTTGTTGTTCAGAAAGGAAAAATAAAGGTTCATATCATGGTAAGCTTTTTTTTTCTTTTATTGTTGTGAGTTGCTTTTTGTTTTTTAAAGGTTCTCTAATGTATGGTTTGCCAAACTAGGATACTAAGACTTCCCCAGTCATTTTTTTATTACCTAAATTTCATTAGTGATGATAAATTGGGCCATGGGGAGTTAATAGTTAACAGATTTTATCTCACGTTCCTGCTGTTGTATGAACATATTAAAGATTTGTACCATATAAAGATCATATTTAAAAATGCAGAATAATCATATCTGACCTTCTTTCTGATGCAGCTAAATCTGAAAAATTTAAATGTATTTTTTTCTTCCCTTTGTGCAGTGCAATAAAGTAAATTCACTCCTGCCTTACTAGTTGTATGCCATGTGCTAGGCTCTCGTTAAATGTGAGTGTTTTTTTAAAAAAGAAATTGATTATCTGTTTATTATCATTGCTAAAAGAAAAGTGTAAGGATTTATGGCACAAAATATATTAACATTTGAATTCAGACAGTACAAAGGATTGCTTTCCTGAGGATCTTCCATCAGTAGAAATAAATAAAGAATTGTTCTTGGATTGAGGAAAATTTGAGTTTAAGTCCTTCCCCAGATATTTGTGTGACCCTGAACAAGTCATCTAAATTCTTTCAGCCTAACTGTACTTATCACCAAAGCGGAGATAATAAGCCCTGCCTCACATGGTTATTGTGAGAACAAAACAAGATAACATACAGAAAGATGTTTGCAAACTCTAAAGCATGATATGATGGCTAGCTGTTAATTAGTATTACTAATTGGATTTTTCATGACAAAAACCCTGTTAGCTAGGTAGTTTAAACATTACTATCCCCATTTTATTGATGAGAAGCCAAAAAACAAATCAAATGATTTCACCATGTTCATATTTAGAACCATAAGGATGACCTTGAATCTCTGCAGAGCTGAGACCAAGCACTGGCTCTCTGATATGGTGGATTTCTCAGTGTTGTGCCCCCTCACATTAGAGCATAAATATGTTGAAGGCATGGGGCTGTTTGTACTTTTTCTTTGTATTCCCTGTGCTCAGCACAATGGCCGGCCCAGAGTCGTCACTTAAAAATGCTTTTTGATTGGTTGATAGAAATCAACTAAAGTACGGCTGAATTTAGTGGCTAGGAAGGAATAATAGAGAATTAACTGGAATAATACAAACCATGAGAAAAACCTGGTGTCCTCGTCATCTGATAAGAATATAGCATAACAGCTTGGAGGGACCTCATATCCCTCATTTCATAGATAAGGAATATACAATTCATGGAGATTAAGTGATGCCCAGCTTTACACAAGTAGGATCTGAAGTGGGATTTGACTCTAGCTTCTTCTGTTTACAGGGCCAGTGCTTGTTCTACTATATCATGTTACTTTTGTTCTCCCTCCTCACTTCCACCTTCTGGCTTCCCTGGTTTCCTTCAAGTCTCCCTAAAATATCTCCTACTTTCCTAATCTCCCTTAATTCTAGGATCTTCCTGCTGTTGATTATCACCAATTTATCTTGTATATACCTTGAGCATAGTTGTTTGCATATTTTCTTACCCATTAAACTTTGAGTTTCTTGAGGGCAGGAACTGTCTTTTGTAATTAGGTGGTACAGTGGACATAGCCTTTCTGTGTATTGCCAACACTTAGCACAGTTCCTGGCACAGAGTAGGTGCTTAATAAATGGTTATTGACTAATTTGATGGCTAAACCCCTTGCACTTATGAAATATTGAAAAAAAATGATTTGATAAAAATTTTAGAGTCAATTTTAAGAAACCACCAATAACATTTAACATGTTTATGTTCTTAATTTTTTTGATGTAGCCCCCAGAATTTTCATCTTGCCCACTAACCTCTGATGAGGATGTGAATAATTGGTTGCGTTTTTTTGAAATCAAGGCTCCCTTGGTTTGTCAGCCAGTTTTTGTTTCTCGAGATCCAGTAAGTTTCTCTCTCTCTCTCTCTCCCTTTAAAATAAGATTTAACCAGAATTGTGATAAATGATTTGTTTCATGGGTTTCTATGGCCAATGAATTTTATCACCTGGTGAGGACTTGCTTTGTACTTGAGATTTTCTTCAGAAAGGAGACATAATCTGTCACTTTAAAAGGATGAAAATGGGGCAGCTAGGTGGCACAGTGAATAGAGCACCAGCCTTGGAGTCAGGAGGACCTGAGTTCAAAGTCAGCCTCAGCCTCAGACACTTACTAGCTGTATAACCTTGGTCAAGTCATTTAACCCCAATTTCTTTGCTTTCCCCCCCTCCAAAAAAAAAAAAAGGACAAGAAAATCTGTGTATTAGGAAACAGGAAAGGAGCCAGGAGAGAAAGAGAAAATGCAAAATGCTTCACAAATATACTGAAAACATAGAGCCCCCAAAATGCTAACTTTGACTTAATTTTGAATTTTGTATACTAAATACATAATTCTCCCATAACCTTCTGGCTTAACTTTCAAGAATGCTAGGTCACTGCCATTCTATGATAAGATATCAAACTATAACTTTTTGGATTTAACTAATCAAAAAAAATGCATGGGGGTCCTCAATTCTTTGTGGCCCCCTTCTTCTTTACAATGACAGTGACAAAAGAGTTGAAAAGGGGATGGAGGGTGCTAAGAGTTGCACGTGTTTTAGACTGCAAACATGGATTTAACTGGTGGTGGAATGTCAGATTCTTGTCCAGAGGCCAACGTATGTAGTACTAGGGATACTGAATTACTGAGAATGAAGGAGTTGGCAGAGTTGGTTTTACTCTTATCTAAAGACAAGAAATATCTTTTCAGAGAACACTTGATCATCTCATACTACAGTGTTTGTAGCAGGCATTTGTAAAGAGTGAATATAATTGCATTTGATGTGCCATCTATTGCAGAGGAGGAGGAACAATTACGAAGAGTTTGATAAGATGCTCCAAATTAAGTAACATATATTCATAAAGTGGACAAAATAGGGAACACCGAGAAATGTGTTGATATATTTGACTAAGGAATTAAAAAAAGAGACACCAAAGACTTGTATATTTTATAGAAGCTTCATACTTATACCTCAAGAAGAGAGCTAGAAAACACTGAATGTGGCAAGCATCAAAATACATTACCAAAAAAAAAATAAAATTATAAAAGGCAGAGAATAACCAGTTACTAATGTTTGACTCATTTCCCAATCAGCTTTATTATGTACAGTTAGAACACTGGATTGTTAAATCAAAGACCAAAATCAATATCAAATTGGATTAAAAATCAAAATATGGATGCAGTTAAATCAAGTTCACTTATTTCAAACTAGTTATTGATGCCAAAAAGTGGTAAACGGGTAAATGGGCAATAAAACATAGACAAAGATATCACCATTTCCTAAGGAAATTAAGTAGGTGCAAAATAATTGCCACAATGAAGGGAACAAGTCTACAAAGCATCTTATCTGGTAAACAATTGATCTCTTTGCTGAGCAGTGAGACATAGCAGCCAAGGACAATACTTGTTTAGAATGTAAAATCGTTCATGAAGTCTTAGAAGATAGTTTAAGAGTGTGACTAGTATTGTTTCAAAAAACAGTGAGAACCAACTGAAGGGAAAACATGTTTATAGCTTCAGTTAAGCTATCTGAACTCAGATATGTAACGATGGAAATGGAAAGAATACAGCAAGCAGATAAAAAATGGAAAAACGGTCAGGATTACTATAACAAGCTGTTCTTTATATCATTGTTAATGGAACCAGTGAATCTGGACTCCTAATATTTCAGTTTCCAGTGTACTCCATGATGAAGTAAAAATGATACCAAAGGAAAAAAAAGATGGAAAGAGGTTTCTAGATTAAACCAAATATGTTCAGAGCAGTTCTGTGCTGCAGGGTATTGAAGATTTCTCAAGATGCCTGAAGGAAGGAAAGATTCCAAATCCTGTAGAAAAAGTTATGGACATTATTGCTACCAAAAGCCAACGTTAACTACTGACATATGCCTTCTTTTCTAGTTTACAAATGTACTGAGGGCCTCCTTGCTGAAATAAGGTGTTATAAGAGGGGAATAAACTAGCTTTTAGCAAATGATTTTTTAGAGTACGAAGTATCTTAGTATTTATGTAATTGAAGTGTGCAGAGAATAGAAAATCCTATTATACTTAACTGTTGACTCTTTTGTAAGTAATAGCTAGCATTTAAGTAGAGTTTTAAGGTTTGTAAAGCAGTTTACATACTGTAATTCACTTGATCATTGGTGATTTAAGCTAGGGGTGGGGAACCTGAAAGCCTCGGGTCGTGGACTCGAGGTTGCAGGTTCCCCACCACTCCTTTAAGGCATTGGATTCAGCAAAGTGCTTTAAAAGGTCTCCTCCAACAAGGTGTTTCCCATGTGTACATCAAAAGCATGTGAAATTCTTTGGAAGATGTAATTAAAGATAACTTTGTTCAGTCCTCTCATTTATTCATATAAAGTAAGACAGAACAAGGAGACATCCTTACCCAAAATATTTGCAACAATTATTAAGGATGTCCAGTTCAAGAATTGATTTCCTGTAGATAGTAAGGGTTTTCCAGATGTTCCTGTTTGCAGATAACATCCTATTGATTGCATTAAGTCTAAACCATTGCAAAGCCCCACCTGCATTATGATTCAAAAGACTTCAACTTTACCATCCATACAGGGAAGTCTAAGTGGATGAAGTTAGTCTGCTTATTGTCTAGAGATATTTCTGTCATATTTTGTTCAGATCCTTCAGATGGGTAATAAACTATCTCCAAAATTGAATATTAGGGGAATGGCCTGGATTTTATTTGAAATATTGCAGTACTTCTAATCCATCTTTTAAAAAATCAATATTCATCCACTGATGCTATGTGACTGTGAAGCATTATCACAGTTTAGAAATAATTACAGGTACAAGTTGCCCAGAGGGCAATGGAGACACACATAGAGGCCATGACTGGGCTATACCGTATTACCAACGAAAAATTATGCAAGAGAATCAGCATGAAAGATAATATTAGCCATGGAAGGGAATGACTAGAAAAGGAATCTAGCAGGCCAAGTTGAGATGAGACTGATATATAACTAATGGATAGATACCATGTTCCATTTGTACCCGTAAAATGTTGAGAGATCTAGAGGGAGTGCCCTCTATTGAACATATTGGGTGTACCCTCTATGAAGAATTTATTGGAAGACATGGGCAAGAATTGCATTGAATAAAAAGTTCTAGATAGGCTGTTATTGGTACCACTGGAAGATTTATGCACCTTGATGAGATCACAGAGGCATTGAAGTATCAAAATAAATTAGAAAGATTTATATCTAGGAAATTTTAACTTGGGGGTGTATTTTTATTAAATATATAGATTCGCTTTGAAGAAATGATTAAAGACTTTTAGAAGAGGTGTTAAGTCTCAGCAAAATGAAAATGGGCTTTGGGGCTGCTATTCTTTTCCATATTAATAGGGATAGGAAGTTCATAGAATTTGGTAAAATGTTCAGTTTCAGTTCTATTTTCAAGAACATAATTCACCGTTTCTAGAAAAGTTTTTCAGTACAGTGTTTTCCAAAGAAAAATTTGCCCTTCTTATCTGATGTCTGCACTGATTCTCCTATATAGCTGCATCAGAAAACCAGCTTTCTCTTGTTAAAGAACTAAAGGGGTTTTACATTTAAAGGGTCCTTCAACTACACAAAAATTAGCATTGTGATCTTTTGGCTTTAAATTCTGTACAAAAATTTGTTATGATTAACATTTTAATATGTGATTTGTTTTTCTAGGGGTTTGATTTGCGATTAGAGCATACTCACTGTTTTAGTCATCATGGAGAAGGAGGACACTATCACTATGACACCACTCCAGATACAGTAGAGTATCTTGGGTATTTCCTTCCTGCAGAGGTTCTCTATCGGATTGATAAACCAAAGGAAACTCACACATTTGGGAGAGATTAATTAAATTGGGAAACATTTTGCTAGG
>CM053771.1:133473300-133505742 GCA_028658325.1 Potorous gilbertii | reverse complement strand
GTCTGTGAAATGAAAGGCTTGGACTCGGTCATCTCCGACGTCCCTTCCAGCTCAAAATAGGGGAATGACTTGTAACTAGTCTCCCTTTTGCCAGTCTCAAAGAACTACCAAAACCATTTTCCTAATGCGCTGGTCTGATCATGCCACCCCATGTAGCCTGTAGAATAAGAATAAATCCTCAGCCTGACCTTGTTAGCTTCCGCTGACCTTTCCAGCCTTGTTTTACTCTTTTATCATTCCCATATACTTTGTGTTCTTCAAAGCAGTGGTAATTTTAACTTGCAGTTATGGGGCTTTAAGATATTCAGAGCTTTTCTTAGGACATGTGAAGTGAGCAGGACAAACCTTTTTATCCTTATGTTATAGATGAGACAGCTGAGGCTCGGAGAAGTTGGGTCTTACCTGAGGTCACAAGCTAATGAGTACCAAAGCTAGGGTTTGAAAGCAGGTCTTCTGACTCAGGTTCAGTATTTTTCCCTTTATACCACGCTCTAGCTTTCAAGCTTCATCTGGCTTTCTTCCTCCTCTCTCTAGTTTGCAGGCCATCCCCCATGTTAAGAACAAATTCCCTTCATATCCGCTCACTGGAATCCTTTCTTCAAGGTCATTTGTCACCTCTTCTGGGAAGCCTGTTCTGATTGCCCCCTCCCAGAATGATCTTCTCATATTTGTTAGAGCCTGTGGCCCAACTATTCCTTTGCTCATATCTTATTCCACCTTTTATCATACTCACTTTTTTTTGTAGTAATGTGGCATGGCCTAGTGGAGAGAAAACTGTCCTCTAGAAGTCAGGAAAGTCTGAGTTCAGGTCTCACTTTTGACACCACGTCCCAAGCAGCTCTCTAAAATTATATCTAAGTTGTGGCTAGGTGCCGATATTCATTGGTGGAGGGAATTTCATCCTGGAGCATTTCTACACAAGGGCAATCATAGGTATAATCAAAACGAAAATGCTTGTTCTCTGTTTAGATTCCAAGTTTCTTAAGATCTGGGACTTTTCTCTTTGTATACTTAGCACCAAGTATGGGGTCATACACAAAGTAGATACTTAATAAATGTTAAGTTTTTGTTGATTAACAAAGAAAATAAGAGAAAAATTAAGAAAAACAGCTTTCAATTTGGTGGTATTGGTTTTAGTGTTTTAAATCATTTTCACTTTAGAGCTGAGCTGTCTTAATTGTAGTCTGAATCTGAAGTTTATAGTCTGGATAGCAATTTTAAGCAAGGAAAAACTTTTTTTCTACATATTTAGCTAAAGAATCATTTATTTTATTCTTTTTTCCATCAATCTCATTCAGCTTTATGGAATTCAGTGGGATTCAGTTTAAATTCTTTTAGAGCAATTTACAAGGATTGGACCAATTCTCTTGTTAAGAATTTTTTTTTTAGTAAGTGAACCTTTGTGACTTAAAATTCTTTTGATTATACACAAATCAGTTGAAATGTATTTATTGATTGCTTACTTGCAGTTGTATCTGGTATAATGGAATTTGACCCCTGGAAACTTGACTTTTCTTTCTTTTGTCAGAATGGCATAGTGAGTATTAATAGATGTATTGCAGAATGGCTGACAGGGTAAAGGAAAAATAACTGGTTGAAGGGAAGAATTTGGTATCCTTTTAAAAAAAAACGTAGTTCTTTATGTATGTTTATATATGTCTTCTGTCTTCTAGTTATCATATCTAAAAGTACATTTCTTTTCTTTTAGGGTTGGTAAAATTTCAACCTTCTCTTTGGCCATGGGATTCAGTCCGCAACAATTTAAGAAGCTCCCTGACTGAGATGTGTGTTCTCTATGATGTTCTCAGCATTATCAGGGATAAAAAATTCATGACTCTTGATCCTGTTTCACAGGATTCACTTCCTCCCAAGCAGGTACAGTATGTTTATAAGAAAATAACACAATCAAGCCTCAATAATTCATGGTTTTCATTATAACTTTTTCAAGCTTTAAAATTATATAATAAAATGTTACATGCTGTATGAAGTGATATTTTCATGGATTTTGGCCTTAGACCAATTAATTATGATTTAAATAACAATTAGATCCTGATATGATTATACCTTTATATTTTGTATGGCAAATAGTAATGTAAAACTTGGTTATTCAAATGAAATGTTCTTTTTTTGCATTATTTTTTTAGCATCCTAATTTTTTTTTTTGTTCTTCTTGTCTCTCATCTCTTTTCAAGCTTTTCCTTGCCCTATATACTTCCCCTTCTTGTTTTTTCAGCTATGAGATGATGAGATTGGGTAAGATAATCCACAATCTTCCAACTCCAAAACCTTATGAATTCGTCAAAGTCTATGTATACAAGTTTAACAGTATGACAGAAAAATTGATCTGACTTTTTATTTCCTCTCAAAACTGCTTTAAGGAATCATATTACTTACTTTCAGAGCTGTCCTGCTTGTGTGGACTTCCTTCTGAACTATCTTCTGTACTGCAGCGTGTACTTTTAAAAATGTTTCATTGGACTTCCTCTTTTATCTTGTCTTTTTTGTCATCATCATCACTATATGCCACTTCCCCTCAATTCTCTCCACTTGCAACTAAATACAAGAAGAAAAAAGCCCACGTAAAAACAAATCAACACGGTGACCGTATCCAGAAATGTATGTTTCTTCTACACTTGAATCCATCACATCCCTGTCAGGAATTGGGTAACCTGCTTCATTTTAGGTCCTCTGTAAATATTGCTGGTCATTGATCAAACTTCTTAAGGTTTTTTTCTTTTTGTAAATTGTTCTGGTTCTGCTCAGTTAGTATGGTTCCTATATCCCAGAATTCTTTTAAATAATCTCTTTTGTTATTTCTTACAGTACCAGAATATTCTACTGCTTTCACATGTCACAGTGTATTCAACCATTTCCCATTTAATAGGTGCCTTCTAAAAAGTCTTTTTTTCCTTTTTCTTTTAATCTCCCTTTCAGGATCAGAAAGTTTGTTTTGCTTGTGACTATTCCTTCCTTAGTATTATCGTCTATCCAGATTGAGTTTGACATATTTATATACCAAATTTTTTGTATATGTGTTTGTGTTTTCAGCCCTCCTTTGTGCAGTTCATGTGGTGCTTGTTTGTGCCCCTCCCTCCAAATCCTGTCAGTGCATAGTATACTCTTCTTTTACAGCTCAGTTTTCTTCACTTAGACATTCCATTTATCTTTCTTTTCTTTCCTCCCTTAAAAATTCTCAGAACAGAACCAGTTCAGCCCCAAGTCTTCTGTTTTTCTTATTTAATTCCCTCAATATCCTTTGAAGACATTCTGAAATGACACTATCCTCTTTTCCCCTGAGAGGATATTAGCCCTTTATCATCATATATTCTCTTTCATTTGCTTTTTAAATTGTAACTTTAAATTTAATTAATTTAAATTTTAAATTAAAATAAATTTGCTTTTCTAGGTTCTTATTGAGTCTTGTGTTTGTCTTTCATTTACTGTTCACCTCTGCTATTTTCATTAGAAATGCTTAAATGTTCTCCATTTCATTAAAGGCCCACTTTTTCCATGTCATTATACTCAACTTTGTAGGATAAATTATTCTTGACTGTAAGCCTGTATCTTTTGCCTTTTGGAATATTGTATCCCAAGATCTCCTGCTTGTAGTAAAAGCTCTTAGGTCTTGTGTGATCTCGACTAAGCTTTCTTACTTTTTTTCTGGATGCTTGCAGCATTTTTTCTTTGACTTGAAAGCTATTGATTTTGGCTTTTGGGGTTTGTTTTGGAAGGTGATAGATGACTTTTTCCTATCTTTATTTTGCCTTCTGGTTCTAACAGATATAGGCTATTTTCATTTGATTTCTTGAACTTTAGCATGCAGTTTTTCTTTTTATTTAATCATATTTTTAAAGGATACCAATGATTTTAAAAATTATCTCTTTGACTTTTTTTTTTAGGTCACTTTAAAAAAATCAAAATACATTTTCTTTTTCAGTTATTTGATTTTGTTCTGATAGTTCTTATCGTCTCATGGAGTCCTTTATTTCTGTTTGGTCTCTTATAGTGTCCAAGAAGTTCATTATTTTAAGTTATTTCTTCTTGTTCTCTTCTCTAGATCTTTTATTTGATTATTTTTAATCTCTTGCTTCATTTCTTCATGGTATTCACAGAGTCCCTTGTGGAAAAACCATTTTTGGATTTGAATTTCTGCTTGCAGCTGTTACTGGGATTCCTTTCTCGGTTGGATTTTGAATATCTTTGGCATTATTATAATTCTTTATATACTGAACCATATATTCTTTGGTTTACTCATCCCTCGGGCCTTAGTGGCTGAATTGGGTCTTTTGCTGGGACTAGTTGTGCCCCCTACTGTGCCAACTTGATCTTGAAATGGGTCACTTGGATTCCCATACCGACCTTCACCTTCAGGATCTTTGAGTTTCAGAGAATTGGATCTTTAGGATCCTCTATGGCAATACAGTACAGTGTTAGGGATGCATCTTGCCAACTCAATATTCACAGCATTGGTAGTGACTATGAATATGCTGGTGTAGTTCTGAAATCGCAAAGTATAATAGACTCTCCATATAGAAGGCAGAAGAAAAACATTTTTTCAGACATCAGAAGGCCAAATCCATCATAGTAACCAAGGAGTCAGTATACATTAGTACTGCAGGGTACAAAGCCTTTCCCAAGCCTCTATTCCCCCACCCCTTATTGGGGCCTTCCCACAAACAAACAGCACTCAAGAACCTAGCTGTCTGCTTGCCTGTGTCCTCTCTCTCTCTCTCTCTCTCTCTCTCTCTCTCTCTCTCTCTCTCTCTCAGCTTTTCTCCATCCTTCCTCCCACCACATGTGACTTAGGTTTCTATGTGATTTAAGCAGGTCACATGGGCCTATTAATGAATGGGAAAGATCTAATAATTTAAATTACTGTTACGGGATATTGGAGCCCTTGGCCCAGGGGTGTCTGAGCACCAAGTCTTCAGCATTGCTATGTACCCAAGGGTAAAGAGTTGGAAGGGAGATCGCATTTTTGTAAGCATCTTCTGCTGTTACTACCTTTGGATAAAGAGTCTTACAGGTTGCAAGTATTTCTGGCTAGTATCTGGTTGTCTTGTTTGCCTGTGCTGGCACTGGCAATAGAAGTACTGCCACCTTTCCTGTTGCCCTTGGACCTTGGATTGACTTTATGTGCAGTTTGGGGGTGAACGAAGTTGCAAACAAGATTTCTTGATCGTGGTTAGGTTTGATGCTCTTTTTGAGTTTTTGCTGGTATAGATCTAAGGGAGCTTGCTCTGTCTTCCTCTGTTCAGGCAAAATAGAAGTTTTTGGTTGGAAGCCCCTGAGGTTTTGTTTCATCTTTGGCAATTCCAGAAAATACTTCAGTTGCTTACATTGCCCTAGAAGAGTGCCAGTTAATATGCCCATTAATAGAATGAAGGAAAAACATATATTAAGTGTTTACTCTCTGCTAAAAATGGTGCTAAGTCCTGGGAATACGAATACAGGGAGCTTACACTCTGTTTGGACGGTGTAATGGAGTAGTGGCCAAGGAAGAATGAATTTTGTTTGGGAAGTTTTACCAGGGAGAGGAATTAACCCTTTCTGTAGGCTGTGAACTTACTCTCCCAATTCCTACTTGTACTGGCAGATCCCCAAAGCTAAGCTGCTGTTAGTCCCTTCAGAGTGTAGGGATATGCCTATGGGAGGATTTTTTCCTAATGTTTAGCTCATGAATCCCCACTAGCATGCTTCTCCCTACTATTATCATTTAATATCAGTTATTCAGTAAGTTATTTTTTAGAAAGGGCTATTTACTAAGCTGGTAAACTAAGAACTGCTAGTATAAAGTGCCTCCTTCCATAGCCCCACTTCACTTCCAAAGGCCATGACACACTTTCCCACAGTGTATGTAGGATCCAGGGGAAAGTAAGCTCAGGATTATTGAACAGTCATGGCAGTGGGATGACTAGCAACTCCTGATTACTAGAAAGTCTTTTCTTTCCTTTGTGGGGTACTCATGAAGATCCCCTTGCACATGTTACACCTTTTCTCCTTGTACCTGGACTCCTTGTAGAGTGTTAATCTGCCTTTCCTCTCTGATTCTAGTCACTGTTCTAGGGTAGATTTTAGGATGCTAATGAGTATGGAAACCCAGATCTCCCAGACCCAACAACACTCTCAAGGTTCTCCACCAACCAAGGAGGAAGGTAGGGAAGAGACTGAGAACAAGACTGAAACTGAGTTGCTTGCTTCTTCCCCTTCTTCTGTCTCTGTGCCCACAACATTTTCCTCTCAGTGGCTGGTCACAAGATTTCTACCCTAAGGTTCCAGATACAGGAATCTCCTACTTCAAATTTACCTAGCTTGTTCTTTGCAGGCTTCACAGTTTGTGATGAAGTCCCTCAACATCAGAGTATCCTGCCAATGTAATATCACATCTACTGGCTTCCAATAATTTTTTACATTTAGTTTAAAGTATTTAATTGATTGATTGAGGCATGCCAGGGCATGCCTAGTTAGGGTATCAAGATATAGGGTATAATATCTTACCACTTGTGTTGACTCGAGTAGGGTAATTCCTACATAAATATTGTTCTCAGAGCCAAGAGATGGACTGGGATTTGAGATACAGGAAGCAGTCAGGCCAATTAGGAGGCTCTTCCAAAAATGATGAGAATCTGAACTCGAGTCTTAGCCATGTTAGAAGAGAAAAGGGGATGGATGCAAAAGATATTGTGGAGGTTGAATCTGCAAAACTTACACAGCTCATTGATACAAGCTTTGATTCCTATTCCATAGGATAGCTTTAATTTCAGAATACTTTAAATTAAAACTTTTTATGTTGGTGTCTTTGCAAAGAAGGTATTCAAATTAGTGAAAAAAGTGATATTTGATGTTAAAGACCATGTGTTTTTTCCCCCTATTCTTTCCATGCAGTACATACTGATCATTTTTTTGTGTTCTTTTGATAGAATCCGCAGACTTTACAGTTGATTTCAAAGAAGAAGTCACTAGCTGGTGCAGCACAGATCCTTCTGAAAGGGGCAGATAGGCTGACCAAATCAGTTACTGAGAACCAGGAAAATAAGCGACAAAGAGACTTCAATTCTGAACTTCTTCGATTAAGACAACACTGGAAACTCAGAAAAGTAGGAGATAAAATTCTTGGTGATCTGAGCTACAGAAGTGCAGGTATATTAGGCTACTAGGCTATCAGAGGAAAAATTAATATGATTTTCACTTAAATAACTAAAAGTTAATGTCGTATTATTTTGGAGTTAATATTGTAATATGCTTATAAATGAAGGCATTTATAATGGGCATTATCCTGAAGTGGAAAGAACAAAGAACTGTAAATTGGAGGCTGTGAGTTTTTTCCTATGAGCTAGTTGGAAATACTGGGCTGATATTTAATCAGAACCTTTCTAGCCTAAGTTTTGATTTCCAGTGCTTAGAATATATTCTTTAAACTTCAGTGATGCTTAATGTACCCTGATTAACAGAAAGTTCAAGGGTGGGGCTTCTCTGCTAATGCACTCTGATCTTTAATTTCCAATTTATGAAGAAATTAGGAGGTAGGACTGTGATACTGATCCTTCATAAAGGGCTAAACCTGTGACAAAAGATTTTCTGCATTTTCTTATTTGTTACTTCAGATTTGAAAAGAAATGATGAAAGAGTCACAGAAGTTATGCAATCACTCTTAACTCTGAAAATACCAAAGAACTTGGTCATCCCAACCACAGTTAACTCTAAGAGATAAAATAAAAACAAAATCAAATAGCTAACAGCTGTCATAAGCAAGATGCTTTCTTTATCCCTTTGGAGGAGGGAAATGACATGTGCTAGGGCCTTCTCTCAAGAGGATGCCCACTTTAGTGAAGCCAAATATTTTTACATGTGTGTGTGTATATATATATATATATATATATATATATATATATATATATATATATATATAACAGAGTATGTAGTGAGCTGAAGCCCTGACATTAAGGGGTAACAGCAACAATGAGGCAAGTTTGATTCATGGAAGGGCTTCATGACCAAAACATGGGTACTGCAGGTGCTTGTCTGAGCTCAGGGATCATGGAGCGCTGGTGTGAAACAATTTTGGGCTTTTGTTGTGGCAGAGTTCATCCAGAGGGTGAACATGAAGGATTATTTTTTTGCCAAGCTCAGGGCACAGCCTGCTTACTGCGCTTTAGCTTTGGAAAGCAGGGTATCTCTCCTGTTAGTAAAAAGAGAGAAGTAAAAAGAGGGGTGGTCTTGGCATGGGGATCCTGACAACTCCAATTCTGTAGTTCCGTGACTTGGAGGGATGGCAGAATAGAATGAAGATAACATTTTATGCTAGATTGGCAGCATGAAATTTGGCCAGATTTTGCTGATAAAGGGCATAGTAGATTGAATTCTGGTCTCTACCTTTTTTGACTTAAGGCAAAAGGACAGTCCCTTATCATCTTTTTTAATCTTAGCCACAGGGTTTGGCAAAAATCATGAAAATAGATATCATGTTAGATGGTCTGCTTTTAAGCAGTAGTCTACGCATGAGTCTGCCTGATAATTTTGGCAGATTAATGGGTGAAAATATGAGGTATCCTAAGTATAGCACTCAGTCTTCCTCACTCTGGGCTCCAGTTATCTATTCTGAGTTCTTGATATTTTGTGAATCATAATCACTTCCAAATTCATGGAACCTTAATATGTATTACTTTTTACCAATTAACAAGTGACCTGCTTAGTTTTTTTTTTAAGGCATTTAAAATAATTGTGTAAATAAAGTAACCACAGAACATTTCCCTTCCATAAACCTTGATCTTCCTTTTCTACCAATAAAAACACACCATGTGGGAAGAGTGGACTTTATAGAAGTTATATGTGGGACATCCACAGATGGGGAACATTTAAGACATCCTGAAAATAAGAAGTAGTGTACATATATGGAGGGACAGCTCATGATTCAGACAACACAGAGTTGCTTACCTCTGATACAAATGCGCTACTCTCTACTTGATTTATTCCCATCTAGCCATTGCTAGTTGCCATTTGTTGTTTCAATCATATTTGACTCTTCATGACTCCATTTGGGTTTTCTCACCAGAGGTATTGGAGTGATTTGCCTCTTCCTTCTCCATTTCATTTTACAGGTGAAGAAACTGAGGCAACAAGTATTTAAAAAAAAAACAAAACAGGCTCTACTTTCCATTGCTAGTCACCAACTCTGGATATTTTCAAAGTTTCTTAATTCCCTGCAACTACATTCACTTGAGGTTACAGCTCTTTAACCAGTCCTCTAACTTGAGTATGTGCTGCTCTGAAATTAAGGAGAAAGGAGATACTACCATCAGCTAGCAGTTATTCAGCTTCCATCACCATTTCCCAGTTTACACTTTTAAACTCCCAGATAATATGTGCAAAAATGCAAGGTTTAGGAAAAGAGAAGAGAGTGGAGTACGTGATATTTTATTTGCAATGCTAGGTTGAAAACACTTTTACTTTATTGATACAGATATTTAACTTCTTTCACATTTCATCTCCAGGTTCTTTAGATTGAGAAAGCACCCTCCAGTAGTGGTCAGATCAGTGGGCTAATCCTGGCTCTACTGTTTTCTGTTAACCTCTTTGAAACTTATTTTCTCCATCAGTTAAAAAAAATAGGGGATAATGCTATCTATCTTTCCTACCTTACCAGATTTTGTTTGAAGATCCAATTAGAGAATAAATGTGACAGTGCTTTGTAAAACCTTAAGTACTAGATAAAATTTTTGTTGTGATTAACTAAATTTTGGTGTAGCAAAACAGTTGTATCTCCCATCTCCATACTTTTGCCTGTGTAGTTTAATCTAATGGGATTTTACTATACAATTAAGGTTGTTTTTTTTTAAAAAATCACTTTAAATATTAACATCTCAAAGTGAATTTATATGGTTTATGTAAATGTCCTAGGTAGGCATGTTACATACGGTTCACACTTCAGAGTTTACTGAATGAATCTTCTCCTATTTTGTTCTTAATGTTTATGCCTTCTTAGGATCTCTTTTTCCCCATCATGGTACATTTGAAGTGATAAAGAACACAGATATTGATTTGGATAAGAAGATACCGGATGATTACTGCCCCCTTGATGTCCAAATTCCAAGTGATTTAGAGGGATCAGCATACATAAAGGTCTGTCAAAATAATTTTGTGTACAATTTATGTTTCTTCCCTCAATTCATTACAGATTGCCGTGCTCTGCATAGATTAGGTACTTAATAAATGCTTGTGAATTAACTCCTCAGTACTTTCATAGATTCAGAATGTCCTTGATGCAGATCTTCCTTCTTGCAGTTCATATTGTAGTTTATCCATATCTCATCCTATACAATTTTGATCTGTATCCTCTCATAAACTTTTCATAAGTGATGTGCCCAGCATTCTGGAGGCCTTCCTATAGGTCTTTTTAATTTCCAAACATCAATATTTAAAATTTTCTTCTCATTTTCTCGTTGCTTAGGTGTCTATTCAAAACCAAGCATCAGACATAGGGGACCTTGGCACAGTTAACCTCTTCAGACGACCTATGCCGAAGTCAAAACCAGGTATGACTGTGCTCCATTCATTGAGTTCAAGTCTTTTTTACAGTTTGTGTTTGGGGACAAACTGGAGAACTTTTTAACATTCTAGAAAAATAAGTGACTTGAATAAAAAAATTGGAAAATATTTTGTTGCCTTTCAGAAGATAGTGTTGATTACACAGTTTAGTACAATAATAACAGCATTTGTCCAAGTGTGATAGCCTATAATTTTAATTTATTTCCCTCATTTTCTCTCATATCTGTGTTTTAACAAATTAAAATTTTCCATATTGGTAAAGGTATGTTCTGACACCTATAATGTAATAACTTCTATATTTAACTATTTCAACTTTACTCTGACTTCTGTTGTTGAATCCTTTGCTCCTTATTTCATGTCCCAGTCCATGCCTTACTGCCCTGGATCTCCCCAACCATCTCTCTTTTCCACTAATACTGATAAAATCTTGAATGGTGCTGATGGAAGTAAAAAATCATTTTATTTGGGTTCATTGAAAACTGTAATAAAATCTTAGATGGATTGTTACCGTTACTGCCAAGTCAGTCTTTCCATAATTTACTGTCTTTGTAATTCTCTACTGTAGCTATTTTAATTTAAGCCTTGTCTCTTCTCCTTAAACCTCCACACTAATAATTCTTATCTCCCTTTCAGCAGAGGACTTCACCTCGTACTAACTTAGAAAATAGTAGTTATTCCTCATGGATTGTCTTACTCTTCATCAAAACCCCTTGGGTATTGTCATCATCACCACCACCCATTTTGTTATCTTTTATTCCAGTGTCTAATGTAGTTACCTCTCCTCATCAAAGCTAAGTCCTCTACTTATAGTTTTGATACACTCTTTAGAAGATTGCACTGTAGTCATCCCCTGTGTCCCTAATCTTCATTCTCTCCCTATCTACTGGCTTGTTCTTTGATGCTACAAACATGCTTGATAAATCCTTGTTTATTGATTGTTGAAACAACCTTCACTCACCCGTCTCCTCAAGATGTCAGGCTGTATCTTTCTTTTAATAATCAGACTCTCCGAAAAAGCTGTGTATACTCATTAAAAAAAAAAAATCCAAAACTTCTCTTTATCATTTTTCAACTCTTTGCTTCCAACCTCCTCATTCAGCTGAAATTGCTTTCTTATCATTGATTTCTAAATTGCCAAATCCAGTAGCCTTTTCTCATTTTTCACTCCCTTTGCAGCATTTGATACTATTGACTTCTCTCTAACTGTATAACCGGATCTACCCCAAGGCTCTGGCTATAGGCCATATCTAGATATACAGCGCTAGTCTTTCTACTGAGCTTCAGTTACACAGCAGTAGCAGCTGCAAACTACATTTCCCAGGGGCATCCCAAACTTAATATGTCCAAGACAGAACTCAATCTCTTTCATTCTCATTCCAGACCCACTTCTCTTCTAGGCTTCTCTATTTTTGTTGAGGGCACCACATTTCCCACCCCACCCCCATTCATCCAGTTTTACTACCTCATCCTCAGTTCCTCACTTTCTGTCATGACAACTGGTGATGGCTATGGATGCAGTGGATGGCCTTGCAGTTTTCTGTGTCTAATCACACTTCAAGTGTTCCACAGTTCTTACTTCTGCTGCTTTCATGATCTGTTGAAGCAGAATGTTCATATCCATTTATTCTGACAGGGAAGGTAGATACCCACCAACTCACGAGTGGGTTTGAGGTCCATCAGTTACCTTTAACCTGTGTTAGCCCCCATCTGCCAATATGGTTTTACTGGAATGTGGCTACTGTGCATGCTATAGCTTCTTGGAGGTATAGGTGAGAGCTGGGTGACAGGTGGACACCAAAAGTGGATGAATGGCCTTGAGAAGAGCTTGACACCCCTTAACTAGAGGCACTAATCCTTCCTGAATACTTGATAGACTCTGTTGGAGGCAGTGAAGAACAGGAAGTTGTTGGGAGGGACGGAGTCAAAAACAGTACCTATGCCTTACTATCGAAGACTTGAGCATTTTATGACCTTCTCATCACCAACACTGTCTTCTGTTTACCTAAATACGAAAAAACTTTATGGATGCACCCTCTTAGCAAACATTGGCATTTAATAGACTTTGCCATTTTAAGGAGAAGAGACAGACAGGATGTGAGTGAAGAAGGCAATATGTGGCACAGAGTGTTTGACTGAAAGCTAAATATTGAATTCAACAAAAGTGGCACCCCCAGAGCATGTCAACCATTGGAAGTCTCAGTGTCTGTAGAGTAGAGCTCTTCTCTGTGTGTGAACAATTTGTTATTGACTTGGAGGGAAAACTGAGCCAAACACACTCTTGGTGACAGTGGAGCAGAAAAGGAGTGAGCAGCTTTTGAATTTGGCAGATAGCACCACATTTACTCATCTGAGCCAGAACAGTCACAAACATCAGGATTGTTTTGATGAAAATGATGGAGAAATTCAGAGGCTAAATGAACAATGAGAATTCTATAGGCTCTATCAGTAGGATAGTTCATGCACCTCTGAAAAGGCAGTGTTTAATTCCATCAAAAGTGAAGTACAAGCAAAGTTTGGAGAGATACAGGATTCCTGCTGATAGTGACAATCCAAAGTATTTTTTTATCATGCTCTCAAGGCTATTTTTGGGCCAAAGACACATGGTGCATCTCAACTACTTAGTGCTGATGGAGCCACACTGATCAGTGATGAGGACATGATCCTGGAGAGATGAGCTGAACATTTCCCTAGTGTTCTCAGCAGCCCATCTTCAACCAATGCTGAAGCCATTGACCACATACCTCAGTTTGAAGTCAGTTCCTCCTTAGCCAAACTTCCAACTGAAGAAAGAGGTTTTGAATGACATGAAGCCCCTTTCTTGTGGCAAAGTGCCTGGTACGTACTGTAATCCAGCAGAAATCTACATGTCTGGGGGTCCACTGATGTCTGGTTGTATGGCAAAATGAGTTTATCCCTCAGGAGATCAAGGATACCTCCATTTTCCATCTATATAAAGAAGAAAGAAATACAGATTTTCCTGTGACAATTATAGGAGTGACTCCCTTTTATTGCCTGCAAGATTCTTGCCAGAGTCTTCCTTAATCAGCTGATTCTTCACCTAAAAGATAGTCATCTACCTGAGAGCCAGTGTGGCTTCAGAAGGGACTGAGGAACAAAGGAACAAACCATGGTGTTTGCTGCCTGATCACACCAAGAGAATTGCCAGGAGCAGAACAGAGGTCTCTATACAATATTCGTTGATCTAACCAAGGCCTTTGATACTGTCAGTGTCAAGTGCCTGTGGAAGAACATGGTGAAATTTAGTTGCTTGGAGAAATTCATCAGTATTATATGCCAATTTCACAGTGGCAGTACTTTCATGCTTTCCCAGTCACCAACGGAGTGAAACAAGACTGTGTGCTTGCTCCCATGCTTTTTAATATGATGTTTCATTAATGTTGTCAGATGCCTTCAACAAGGACAAAAATGGCATCAAGGTCAACTGCTGCACGACTGTAAATTATTTTAACTTGAAAAGTCTACGAGCCAAGACTAAAGTGGAAAGAGTTGGTGTGCAACTTTTTGTTCACATATGATTGTGTACTCAATGCATCCTGTGGCTGAGTTGTGAGAGTATGAATCAATTCTCTGTTACTTGTGCTAATTTTGTCCTAACAATTAATATCAAGGAAACAAGTTCTCCACCAGCTAACACTGCACCATCATCCACACATGGAGCCATCAGTTACAGCAAAGGGTGAAATTTTGAATGCTATGGAAAGGTCACTTACGTTGGCAGTATACTTTCTGAGACATCTAACATAGATGAAGAATTTGACACACTCATTGGCAGAGTTAGCTCAGTTTTGGGAGGCTCTGAAGAAAAGTGTGGGAGAGAAGAGGTATTAGAATGTCTGCCAAACTGAAGGACTATAGAGCCGTAGTACTGACCTCATTGTTATATGCCTGTGAAACTTGGACAGTATACCAGTGCCCTGCCAGGAAACTGAATCACTGCTATTTGAATTGTCTTAGGAAGAGTCTGAAGATCATCAGGCAAGATAAGATACAAGACACAGAGGTCCTTTCTTGAGCTAAACTGCCAAGTTCTGTTCCTGAGAGTGCAGTTCCAGGGGGCTGGCCACGTTATTTTAATGCCAAACATGTTTACCAACAAGACTACTTTATGGAGAATTAACACCAGGCAAGTATTCACATGGTGGTCAGAAGAATTGATACAAGGATGTTCTCAATATTTCTCAGAAGAACTTTGGAATCAATTGAGACTTGGGAGACATTGGCACAAGACTACCCAGCATAGTGTGCCCCCATCAAGGACAGCACTGTGTTTTATGATCAAAGCAGAATTGCAATAGCTCAAAAGAAACAAGATGTACAAATTTAGAGATGTCTACCTCTTGAATGGTCATATGGACTCTTTGTGCCTTACTTGTGGTTAAAACCTAAACTCACATTGGTCTGATCAGCCATAGTCAGTTCATAGCCAATGTACACTGTACACTGACTCCAACATAGTGATGTCATTTTGGTTGTCTTCAAGCATGAAGGACAAAGAACAACACTTTCTCTCGCCCTACATTGTCAAGTAGCTGCTGAGTCTTGTTGATTCTTTATGCAGCATCTTCTCTCCACTCACATGGCCACTACCCTAGTTCAGGCCTTCATCACCTTGTAGTAGCTTTCTCACTGTTCTCTCTGCCTCCATTGTCTCACCACTCTGATCTGTTCTCCACATATCTTCCAAAGTGATGTTACTATAATACAAATTGGACCTTGCCGTTTTCCTGTTCAAAAAGCTCCATTGGCTCCCTATTGCCTATAGGATAAAATATAAACTCTTTTGCATGGTATTTAAAAGTCTACATAGGTTAGTCCAGTGTATTTTACTTGGCTTATTTTATGTTACAGTACTGTCATTATGGACTCTGCATTCCAGCCAAACTGACGTATTGCTGTTCCTTAATAATGCTTCCATCTCTTGACTCCACACCTTAGCCCAGGCTGTCCTGTATAAGGAACTCACTCTCTCCTTATCTCTACTCCTTAGAATTTCTAGCTTTCTTGAAGGCATAAGACCTTTCCCAAAATTATATCACATTTACTTTGTATACATTTTATCTTCACTTGTATGTATGCATGTGTGTTATTTCAGTGGAATCTAAAGCCCTTGAGGGTAAGGACTTTTTGTCTCTATTATCTTCGGTACTTAGTAGGGTACTTGGCACATGGCAATTAAGTGCTTAATAAATACTTATCAGTTGATTTATTGATATAGAATTCTCTCTACCAGTCAAGAGGTCCACTTTGATGTAGGAAGTCTAACATTTTTTTGCCCAGAGAATTGTGATCAAATACCTCAGAATTACAAATATTGTATTATAGTTGAAACTAAAGAACAGAGTTCTTGTCTAACAGAATGGGAAAACAAGTCAATGAAATGTGGTGGTGATAAATCATGAAAAAATGTTACAAATTACAAAGATTCAAAATAAGCTCTTATTGAAAAACAAGGAATATTATCTGGCCGTGCAACAAAAATATTAATAGCTGATAACTTGTAGCAGCATATATTAGTAGTGACATTTAGGACATTAATATTGATCAACAGCTAATGACTTAAATTAGAGGCCTAGTTCATTCAGCTGTGGTAACTAACTTCTTTAGTTAGAAATTTGAGACTTTAAAAATTCTGCTTTTTTAGTTGCAAAAAGCTTCAGTAATAAAGAGGTATTTTTAGTTATTTAAAATTTTGTAATGTGACAGACTAATGCACACCATGTTTAGGTAATCAATTTATTTATACATATATAGTTCCTATTTTTCAGGTTCTCCACATTGGCAGACAAAACTAGAAGCTGCACAAAATGTTCTTTTGTGTAAAGAAATCTTTGCACAACTGTCCCGGGAAGCTGTTCAGATTAAATCACAGATTCCTCACATTGTTGTGAAGAACCAGATTATCTCTCAGCCTTTTCCAAGTAAGTAGCCAGCCAGTCTTTTTGTACTTTTCTTTAGGACTTTTGTGAGTAGAAACACAATATGTGCCTTTGCAGGGAATGGCGATTTGTGAGGTGGGAGTTTAAGGGAAGAGTGTATTTAAGGATGAGAACTGACCCCCTCACTTAGATTCAACTTTATGACCTATGAGAACTTAGTGTTTATGCAGGGTATCATACCAGCTTCCTTGCAAATCTGTTCTTTGTTAGGAGGAAGTCATTTATGGAAATTATAACAATTAGTTTTAGGGTTTTTCACTCCCATTGACCACACACACACTCACACATACACACACGTGCGCGCGCATGCATTTATATGCATATGTACACATATATACACATATTTACATACACATACGTATGGCTGATATGGGAACCTCCAACAGCAGCTTCCAGAAGATGTTTATAATTGATATAATTTATGGCAATTTTGACATGGTGTCTTACATTTGTCTAAATGAGGTGTCAGATAAAGTTTACTTGATTAAATATCACTGTATTGTATTAAAAATAAATGGATGTTGTTTTGCTGATCTAGATTAAATAATGTTCTAAAGCCAATTGCTTTATACTGAAGATCATTTGTTCTTAGTCTGCTGTAAATGTACATGAAAATTCGGTCAATTTGATTATTTCATATGGTCAGAAATTGGCATGTCCTGGGTGAGCAAATATTCTACTTAATGGATTGCTACCACATGTAGTACATAGATGAAATACTAATTTTTAAAATGAGAACATAGTAAATTCTGACTTGAAGCATGTCATTTTCTTAGATTCAGAAATTACATTAGAATTATCATCATAACTAGCACTTACATAGATAATGCTTTAATGAAGGAAAGGTTTTTGCATGGTAGTAAATTTATCCAGTTTTAAATATTTTAGGTCTTAGTTTATGGATACTTTAACCTTTTTTTCCTGTAAGAATCTACATGGTGCCATGAATAGAGTGCTGGATTTGGAGTCAGGAAGGTCCAAGTTCAAATTATACCTCAGACACTGTGTTGTATGGACCTGGGCAATTCATTCTACCTTTTCCAGCCTCAGTTTCCTCATCTGTAAAATGTGGGTGAAATAATATCTACTTCACAGGCTTGTTGTAAAGGTCAAATGAGGTAAAACAAGTGAAGCAGTTTACAAACCTTAAAGTGCCATATCAGAAAAGTGAGAGTAGGTAGGTACTATGAGCCACTGTTAGAGGGTGTATTATTGAAAATTTATCGCAAGGGTTTCTGTATCTTTAGAAGTAGAACATACTATTTCTTTCCTAATGGGAACAGGCAAGAATATGATACTTAAGTGAGGCCAAAGATAACTCATATTGTACATACAAATTTCAAAAAGAAATAATGTTAAGCCAGATCTTAACTCTTGTTTTAATGCTCATATAATGAGTTTAGGATTTAAAATTTCTTGTTATTACTATTGGAATAGCTGACTTGCATTCCTCTGGCTTAAGCTACACAAACCTGTTGGATCAATGGTAATTGGAATCGTTGGTATCTAATTGTTGTATTTATAGCTTTTGAAATCCTATTACTGACATATTTCAGTGTTCAAAATATTCATAACTGTGATGCTAGGGGGGGCCGCTAAAAATAGATCCTTGTAGTAGTAAAATTTACCAAAGACAATTTACACCTTTTTTTTGGTTCTGGATTGGGTGGATCAAAAGGTTCTGAATATGTAACACAACTTCTTTGTAAACAGGCTTGCAGTTATCTATTTCCTTGTGCCACTCCTCAAATGATAAGAAATCCCAAAAATCTTCTGAAAAACCAAGTACAGAGGACCATCTTTATGTTCTGGAACATAATTTGCATCAGCTGATTAGAGAGGTAAAGAATACGTATACATATTTTACTTGGGATAGAGTCAGTCACATCTAGTCAGTGATTAGTATGGACTGCTCTCTTTTTTACCATACCTTTCATTACTTTGGCCAAATTATTTGATTATCAGTTTAGATACAGTAAAGAGAGGCAGGCTGGAGACTCAAACTACTTGCTTATCAATTGTGTATTTCTCATTTTTCAAAGTTGTTGAAGTCTTCTCTCTCTCTCTCTCTCTCTCCCTCTCTCTCTCCTTTTAGCAGAAAATAAAGAAGATCACTACTTTATATAAACCCACATTGTACATGACTTTTTAGTTGTTAACATATATCTTGGTTCCAGTGTGGATTGCATCTGTATGTTCAATTAGAATGGTATAGTGGAAAGAGTGCTTAATATATAATCAGAAGTCCTGGATTCAAGTTCTGGCTTTGCACTTTACTAGCTTTGTTATTGGATAAGTCACTTAATGTCTCTGAATTTCAATTTCCTCATTTGTAAAAATGGGACTATCTAATTCATGGAATTGTGTTTTTCATAGGCTGTAATAGTGTGTACATTGCCAGCTTTTAATCATTGGGTGAATTGAGTGTACATTAAATAACTTAACATTTGAATTGACTTTCTTGTTCCAGTTTCACAAGCAGACCTTGAGTTCTACAACGATGCCGCATCCAGCTAGTGCACCTTTTGGCCACAAGAAAATGAGATTATCGGGACCTCAAGCTTTTGATAAGAATGAAATCAGCTCTTTACAATCCAATGAAGGACTTCTGGAGAAAATTATTAAGCAAGCAAAGCATATTTTTCTCAGGAGCAGGTACTTTTTTCTCTCAAGTTTTGATCATCTTGCTTTTCGGTGCGAGGGTAGTATATTTATAGTTTAGACGTAATTTACCAGTTCCTTGGATTTCCTTTGTCAGTTATTTCACAGAATTTCACCTTTTGGTATATTTTACATCTTAGGGAGAGAAGGAAGTAAGCTGCAGTGGATGGTTCACATTGATACACTTGGCTCATCTAACCCTAAATGCGATCCGGTTCTTGTTTTGAAAACCAGTTTTAAAACTAAGACAATACCCTCCGTGGGAATTACTTCTGTGGTCTACAGTATTCTGCTTTTGACCATGATAATGAGGGGCATGTGGGAAAACACAGTTGTCCTTCCCAGTCTTAGCCCTTACAGATTTGAAGTTTATCCATAGCCGTTGGAGAGCCTTTATTCATGAATTCCTGTTTTGTAGCTGTTGATACTTTCAGCCTTTTTCATCTTGTAGGGGAAGTAAATGCCATCAGCTGATTTACCCATTCACACTGAGCAGTTGTTAGTACTTCCTTTTATCAGTCATTAATTTATCTTGTTCACCTTTCAAAGGGTTTTCTCATTTGCTTCTCAGCCTTCATCTTTTGATGCTAAAGAATCCTAATTTTAGTTCATTCCATAGTAGCCCAATACCCTTCAGTCATTAAAGTTGCCTTCCTCTGTATTTTATAATTTCTATTATGTCTTTATTGAGATGGGCTGACTTCTGATTTTCCACTATTTTAGGCATAATTGTGTTGTGGTGTTGCATCAGGGAAGTAATGTTTTCTGTTTTGCTTTCAGTACTTTTCCTGATAATGACTTATCATCATTTTCTTTTCCTTTTTGTCCAAACTACACATTGCATTAAGGTCTTAAATAAGAAGTTGTCTGCCATGCTCTGAATGCCCTTCTTCCTCACAGAAATTTCAGAATCTCCATCTTGCTGCAATGTTCATCTCAAATTCTATATTCTTAATCCCTCTGGTTGTTAGCTTCCCACTCTTCCCAGAAGTTAGTTTGCTTGTACATTATGTTTACTTGACTTTGTACCTATAGTTTCCTTTTAGTAGAACCTAAGCCTCTTGAGGGAAAAGACTGTTTCCTTATTTCTTCATTTCCACTATGCCTTTCACATGCTAGGGACTACTGAAGGCTTGTTGAATTGAAACTGACATCCTTTGTTCTGCAGCTGGTCTGGCAGCTAAATGAAGAGGGTGTATGAAGGACTTAGCACTTATGTACTTATTAATGCGAAGCCTTAAGAAGAGCTTTACAAGCTCTTGGTTGCACCTGACTGTGAGGTGAGTAGGCTCGGAGTAACGATCATTTGCGCCGTTTAAATTCTTGAAGGACATAGTGCTTTGGAAAGAGAGGGCTTGATTCTGATAGTTTTTGTATAATCTTAAGGGTATTGGAAGAAGCAAGATTTTCACATGTGAGAACCACATCAGAAACAGGAGTAAAGGATACAAGACTAAAGCAGAAGTATTTTAAGCAAATGAGCCCTATCACCTTTTACCTTGTTTCCACACCCCTGTAGCTGTACTGTACTCAGGTCCCCTCACCTGCTCTTCTTTGTCCTTTCTGATTTCTGCCCTTAGTTCCATTAAAAGTGCTAGCTAGGATCAGGCAGATCATGAGCAGAGGTCTATTAGTTGTTGATTTTACTGGACCCAGTTGATTAATATTTTTAGACAGCTTAGTGGTTGTGTGCCTGGGTCCTTTTCTAGTCATGTTGGCTATCTTGGAATGTCAGAGGGCATGGCTAAAATTGAATCAATCATCTTCCTCTAAAACCACTTCTCTTCCTGAGTCCCCAGTGTCTCAGTGGCACTATTTTTGTCCTGATTGATTCTCATAACCTCTTCTTGGTTGTCTTCAACTTCTCTCTTTCATTTCACTCATTTGGGAAAGTCAGCAGGCTGTAATTCTGTTTTCATAATACCTCCTGATCCATTCCCTTATAACTAGTCTGCCTTCATACTAGTTCAGATCTTTACTGCCTTCTGACTCATTCATTTTGATAGCTTTCTAACAGGTCTTCATCTTCAATCTCTTTTGCTCATCTAATCTAATTTGCATATTATTGTCAGATTAATATACCTAAAGCACCCCTCTGATCATGTCACTCAGATGATCAAAACTCTCCCATAGGTGCTATTACTCACTAAGTAATTCTAGGTTCCATAGTCTGGCATTCAAAGCCCTCCTGATTTAGTCCAAATCTACTTTTCCAGCTTTATCTCACACTTACGTGCTCTGCCCTGGCAAGACTAGAAATCTGTACTCTACAGTCCTTTCTTATCTCTTCAACTTTGCTCAAGTTATTCCCTATATCTTAGATAGTCTCTTTTCCCATCTTTGTTTACAAATAACCTAGCCATTTTTGAAGGCCCTTTTCAGATACAGACACTTTCTTCATAAAGGCTTTCCTGATTCTGCCAAACTGCAAGTGATGACTCTCTAATCCAAGTGCATAGCACTCGGTACTCCTTTTTTTATATTCTATTGTATATTAGATTTGTCACCACTACCTAATTTTAAGTCCTTTGATTGCAAGGACTGGTTATTTGTCTTTGTATTCTCCCAATGTCTAATATACTGTGTTATTTCTAGTAGGCACTTAAGTATTTGTTGAATGAGTTACTACGCATGAAGCTTTTAAAATCTCTAGCTCTAATTTGTTTTGAACAGAGTGAATAACAATAGTGTGCCTCTAATCATTTAAGACACATTTTTGGAATATGTGATGATTCTATTACAATGAAGGAAAAATTCCTCAAAATTGAATCTTGCTTTGCTCTAAACATGCCTGTGTTCTGGTTGTTGTTATTTGAAACATCGAAATAAAACCATTCTTGAGACATAAATCAGTTACGTATTTGAGATGATGATTTTTAAAATTTTAAAATCTTTTCTTAAAAGAACTGCACAAACTATTGACACCTTGGCAAGTCGGATTGAAGATCCTCAGATACAAGCTCATTGGTCAAACATAAATGATGTTTATGAATCCAGTGTGAAAGTTTTAATAACATCTCAAGGCTATGAACAGATATGCAAGTACGTATCATATGATAATATTTTATATCAGTTTATTAAATTGTTTTTATATGTTGATATGACTTGGTGAATGGATACCATCATTTTAGTTTTTTTTTATCTATTGGAAGGGTTTGGCTTTAGGCAAATGAATACTTAGCACTGCTTAAGTTATGTGGTAAAGGTTAGAGTATTTGCAAGGACTGAGAGCAAGATGGGCTGGTCTAATTAACCACATTTCTTCATTTTAAAAAGTTTTATTGATGCCTTTTAGGTGCTCTTTTTCCCATCTTGAGTCATTCTCCCTTTGGTTCCCTTTCTCCTGTGAACATTGAACCTTGCTTTATAACAAAGTAAAATGGTTAAACAGACTAATTTCCACAGTGACTGGGCACAATTGCAAATACAGCATTTTACACCTGTAATCCCCTGCTATTCTACCAATAGAAAGGAAATGTGTTTTACCTTCTGTCCTCTGGAGTGGATCGGTTTTTACAATTAATCTGAAATTAGCTGTTTATTAGTGCTGCTTTCATTTACATTATTAGAGTCATTGTGTGTATATCCCTCTTTCTTCACTTTTTATCCATTTATATAATGTTTCCTTGGATGCTTCATAGTCATTATTTCTTATGGTACAGGAGTGTTCCATTATATTCATGTCAGTTTGTTAAACTCTTCCCAGTCATTAAGAACCCCTTTGTTTGCAGTTTTTTGCGGTTAGAAAAAAAGCTACTATGGACTATCTATCTATCTATCTATCTATCTTATCTACTTATCTACCTATGTATCACCCTTGTTTTGGTATGTAACTCTCTGAAGGTATATAAAGCTATAGTGGTAATTTTTGGATCAAAGTACATGAATAATTTAGTGACTTTAGACTTTTCTCACATAATTCCAAATTCTTTTCCAGAACAATTGTAGAAATTCATAGATGTCACCAACAGTATATTAATGTACCTATTTCCTTCCAGAACAATTGTAGAAATTCATAGATGTCACCAACAGTATATTAATGTACCTATTTCCACAGTCTCTCCAGCCTGGTTTTTATTTTTTGATCATTAGTCAGAGAGAGAATCAGAACCTACCTTAGGGCTAGTAAGATTTAGGGTTCAAGTCCTGCCATTGACACATCTTGGCTTTGTGACCCTAGGCTAATCATTTTAACTTTTCCCCTGACTCTACTCTTAATTCTCTGAAGTCTGACTTCAAACCTCATTGTTTAATTGAAACTGCTGTTTCTAAAGTTGCTTATTGATGTCTTAATTGTCAGATCTAATGGCCTTTTTCAATTCTTATCCTTCTTGATCACTCTGTAGCCCTTGAAACTGTCAATCAACCTCTTCTGGATACTTTCTTTGCTCTAAGGTTCAAGATGTCACTCTTGGTTAGCCTGCCTTTCTTTCCACTTCTCAGTTTCCTTTGTTGTCTCTTCATTCAGGTTGAGCACACTAACCATGGATGTCCCCCGGTGCTCTATCTTGGGCTGTATTCTCCTATACTATTTTGCTTGGTGATCTCATCAGCTTTCAGGGATTTAGCTGTCTCAGTCTGAAGATTCTCAGATCTACTTATTCAGACCTATCCTCCCTGCTGACCTCCAGTTGCACATCTTCAACTGCCTGTCGCACATCTGAAACTAAATGTCCTGTATATCTTAGACTAAACATGTCCAAACTTCATCAGACTTCCTCCCTTCCTGACTTGCCTATTACAACTAAGGACACCACCATTCTCTCAATCATTCAGCATCATAACCTAAGTGTCATTCTTAACTCCTCACTCTCACCCCTCATATCCATTCTGTTACCAAAGCCTAAAACTTCTCTTGTTGTAACATCGCAGTATGTCTTTTTTCCTTTCCTGACACTGTTAGTATCCTGGTATAGATTCTTATCCCCTCAAACTTGGGCTACTACAATAGCCTTGTAGTTGACTATTGAAATTGCCTCCTGAGTGGAGAAGGGGCTGGAGTGGTAATAACTTGCTAATTGGTCTCTCTGCCTCAAGTCTTCCCACTTCAGTCCGGTTCAGCTTTGACTTTTCTGTCAAAATGATCTTCCAGGTCTGACCATGTCACTGCCCTTTCCCCATTCAGTAAACCCTAGTGACTCCTTATTACCTTCAGGATCAAATATAAAATTCTCTCATTGACCTTTAAAGCCCTTTATAACCTGGCCTCTTCCTTCCTTTCTACTCTTACACTTTAACTCCCTTCTATAATGCAGTTGACACTAACCTCATTTCCAGACTCAAACATTTTCTTTCTTTTTAAACTTTATTTTTTTCTCCAATTACACGTAAAAACAATTTTAACATTCTTTTTTCAAACTTTGAGTTCCAAATTCTCTCCTTCCCTTTCTTTCTCCCCTCCCCAATTGAAAAGAAAAGCATTTATTTTCCCCTTACAAACCAAGCCTTCAAACCAAATCACTCTAGCCAAATCACTGGCCAACACTAGATCCCAGATCAAGCCCCATTTGGTCATTGTTTGGTCCCTGATTGACTCAGAGTGAATGTCAAAAGAAATTGTTTCTGTTTTGGCCAGAAACCCTGAAGTTCCCTTTCCAGATTGATTTTTTTTTTTTTGACTGGGTGAAAGAGGCCATTCTCTGCATTATTTCTTACCTAGCCTTAATCACTGAAGGAGGCATTGCCTCCATCAAACTGAGACCTGTTAAAGACTTAGCTTAAAAAGGCCAGGGTCTTCCTCTGTGTCCAGGGCCATCTTCAGTTATCATGATCTATAGCTTACCACTGGACTCAGATGGCTCCAGAGGAGAAAGTGAAGCTGGTGACTTTGCACAGCCTAACCTCATTTAAATCCAATTTGCTGCGCATCATGGCATCACCTCCCTGATGTCATGGTCCCCTTTGAGAATGAAGGACAAACAACAGTAATTTCACATAGATTATACATGTGTAGTCATGTAAAACACGTTTCCATAAAAATACAGATTAAAAAAAAACCAGAAGAAAAATAAAGAGTTTGCTTTTTCAGTGCATCAGTCATCTTCCTAAGTCTGAGAGCTGTAGAATTTGTATTAGCATAGGATGTTTCTTTACTAGAGATTCCCTAAATCAGTGAAATTACAGTGCTGGACCAAAATAGGATGACTGCAAGATTTTCAACCTCAGAGTTCTTTTAATTTATGTTATTCTATTACTAGTGAATTGGAACATTTTTTCAAAAGAGTGGTAATAGTTTGTGTTTTGGGGAACTGTCTATCCTTTGACTAGTGAGTCTGTAGTACACACGGTTAGACTTGCCTGGAAAAAGTAGATTCATCTACTGGATAAAATTCACCCAGAAAGCATTTCAGTTGTTGAAAAATGAAGTCAACTAACTGATAAATTGCTAGTCTTTTAAATTCACTTGATTTGGAGTATTTTAAAATTACAATTTCATATAATCCTTTTATTCCTCATCTCAATAATTTATTCCAAATGCTATCTTATCTTATTTTAAAATGCCAGCTATTGCAGACTAGGAATAAAACACCATTTATTCTTTATTTTTATGCATTTATTGATTCAAATTTTAAAAGAATGGAATTTTAGAACTTTAGATTTTGTAATTCATGTCATTTTGTGATTTAATGTCTTACACTATAGATGAGGAACATCCAGAAAAAAGATGATATACCACATCATTTTCTCTGAACATAGTACATATATCTACAATTCCACATTCACAAAGGAGGCCAAAATTCTATTTGATTTGTCCTAAATTATAACTTACTCTGTTATATTAGTCATTTAAGAAATACTGATTTTTAAATGCTTTGATAATTAAGATTTAATACAAGCAAAGCTTGTAAAGTTTTTCTTTGTGTGGTTTTTTTTAATTAAAAAATTGTATATATCTTAAATTTGAATGTTTCTTATTTGTGTGGTATTTCTTTTATAAAGGTCCATTCAGCTGCAATTGAATATTGGAGTTGAACAGATTAGAGTTGTGCACAGAGATGGAAGAGTAATTATGTTGTCCCATCAGGAACAGGAGTTACAAGATTTTCTTCTGTCTCAGGTACTGTCCAGTTAAGATAGCTTTTTTTTTTGAAACTCCTATATTGTTGGATTTTAATACTCTTTTATATGTTTCATAGATTAGTTGACTATAACTATCAAAATTAGAATTTAAGGTGCAGCAGATAGTTTTGAATTGCAAATAATTAATTTGAATTTCACATAATAATAAGCAGATATTTACTAAACATCTGTTGTTTGTTGAGTATTCTTCTAGGCACTTAGAGTTAAATTTTAGATAAGACACTATGCTTGCCATAATGAAACTTGTAGTCTAGAAAGAGGGATAATACAGATGGGGATAATAGGCTCTATAACATAGTAAATGCAATACATTTAGAGAGCTACATAGTCTCTGGGAGGTCAGAGTGGGGAGAGTGTTACCAACCAGAGGAATTAAGGAAAGCTTTCTGGACGATATAGTTTTTGAGTTGGGTTTTAATGAATGGACAGACAGTGCAAAAAATAAAGGAAGAGGAGGAAGAACATTCTTATCATAAGGAATGGCCACAGGTGCAGACTTAGGTGTGCGTGTTTGGAAAGCAGAATATCCTTGAGTTTGGGAGGCAGAAGGGAGCTGTTGAAGATTTTTGAGCAGTGACGTAACTGGATCCATATTTTAGAGATTAATTTGGTAGTGGCATGAAGGATGGCTTGGAGTGGGGGGAAAGTGGGAAGACCTGTAAGGTTATTGTAGTGCAGGGGACCTAAACTTTGTTATGCAGTCATTTAAGTCACATATGACTGTGTTCCAATTTGGAGTTTTCTTGGCAAAGACAGTGGAGTGATTTGCCATTTCCTTCTCCAGCTTTTACAGATGGGGAAATGGAGGCAAATAGGGTTAAGTGATTTGTTAGGGTCACACAGTATCTGAGGCCAGATTTGAACTCAGGAAGAGGATCTTCCTTAATCCTAAACTAGGGTAGTAATGGGAAGAGAGAGGGATAGAAGACAGAAATTTAATAGATCTGGGATAGACATGATTTAGTTGCTGATAGGATATAAGAGTTTGAGACAAAGGGACCAATTATGAAGACCTGTGAACCTGGGAAATGTGGTCAGTGGTGACACCAGAGAGAGAAGTAGAGAAATCAGGAGGAGCCGTTTTGGTGAAAAGATGATGGGATTAATTTTCTATTTAGCTGTTTCAGTCTTGATCGATATAGTTTGAGATAATCTACAAGGAGATGTCTACAAGGACAACCAGGCAATTGGAGAAGATGGTTTGGAGCTAAAAACCTAGTTGGTTAGGGCTGGACATGTAGGTTTGGAAATCATCTATGTAGAGTTGGTAGTTAAATAAGTCAAGTGAATAAAGGGAGAAGAGAGGAGGGCAAAGGAAAGCTCTTAGAGAACAAACATTGGGAAATCAAGAAGGTGATGAGACACGAAGGGTGGCTAGAGAGCCTGGATAGTATGGAGTTTCTAAAACGGAAGGAAGAGAAAGTAAGAGCATTAAAAGAGTCTGAGGCCTCAAGGAAGATGAAGACTGAGAGAAGAAGCATTCAGTATGGTAGTTTGAAGGTTATCTGTAATCCCAGAAAGAGCAGTTTCAGGAAACAGGTGGGAGGATAAGTTCAGTTGTACAGGATTGAGGAGAGAACAGGAAACCAACTATTTGAAGAAATTTGGTGGTAAATGAGGAGTAAAGGGAATTAGAATTGTAGCTGGATGGGATAAAATGGTCTGTGGAAATTGCTTTTAAGATTGGGGGACCTGTGACACATTAGCCCTGCAGGGGGCAAAGCCATTCCCAAGCCTTCCCCCTGCCAGGCCTCCCACAGACCAGCTCCCTTAAACAGATCACAAACAAGCTCTTTCACTGACGATGGTTACTGCCTGCTCTTTCCCAGCTCTGATTAATCTGATTAACTTCCTCTAAGCTCAGCTCTAGCTTCGCCTCTTCCTGTTGCACCCATTCAGCAAGCTCTTCCCACCACAGACTCATGGGACTCAGGCTTCCATGTGATTTAAGCAGGTCACATGGGCCTGTTAATGGATGGGAAAGATCTTCAAATTAAGCAAAAAATACATTAAAAATAAGGAGGGAAGGGGAATCAAGCGGTACCCGGTTCAGAGGCATCTTATTCTGAAGAGCTGAAACCCAGCAAAGCAGCAGACACAGAGTAAAGTGAGCCCGAAGTCCAGTTTCTGCCCTCTGTAATGGAAGACATTGGGAGGAGGCTAGGGAAGGTGGTGTCCTCAAGGCTTGAGTTAACAGTGCTATGGTGAGGTTAGATGCATCTCATTCCGGGAAGTTTCCCAGGCAGAGCACCATTTGCAGTGGGGAGTGAAGGATGATATATAATGTCATCATTGCTTGTTCAGTGGTTATCACATGCAGGTGCTTTATATTTGTCCTCATCATTGCTCATCTTCAGTTTTAGGTTCCCAGAAACAAGGGCCTTTTAGGTGGATTCCCAAGAATAGCTTTTTGTTTTAGCTTGCTTTGTGTGATGCCTAGCAAATAACTGATTTTTCAAAGCCAAAAGTAAAATAAACATTAACTCCAATGACTGCTCTCTTCCTTCTCTCCTCTTCTCCCCTGTAGATGTCCCAGCATCAGGTGCATGCAGTTCAGCAACTAGCCAAGGTGATGGGATGGCAGGTCCTTAGTTTCAGTAATCATGCAGGACTTGGCCCAGTGGAGAGCATTGGCAATGCGTCAGCTATAACTGTGGCGTCACCAAGTGGTGACTATGCTATTTCAGGTAATGATTGTTATAGGTAACATTAGGTAAAAGTCTAACTTTATGTTGCTGAATATTTCTTAACTATTTCTATATTTCTCTAGCCACCTAGTATTTACCTTTAAAATGATCAGTTATTAGATCATTCAAGACAGCAATACAGTATTTCAGCCTACTCTATCTTTTAAATTCCCTTTTCTTTAGGAGGGATTATGTTAAATATAATCAGTATTGTCTCTTCCCTGCAGTGGTGACTGTTTCTAAGGTTGAATGTTTGACTTTAAAGTTTGTGTTGACGGATACGTGCAGAGGAATATTGCTTCCAATCCTGTGACTAAAAATGGAATAAATTGCTCACTTCCTAGGGCCATTTTAACTTCACAGTGATCATTTCCAGTTTCTGCATTGGTGATATGAGAGATTATCAAAATGTTGGTCATTGTTTGGGTTTTCCCCACCAGCTAATATTAGGATATGTGCCCATTAATTTTTTTCATTTAACTCTTTAGTGATAAGAATTTTTAAATGCCTGCTTATTCTCTGAATATAGAGTGAAACCTGATTAAGGTTTCTAGACATTAAAAACCATTGTAAGAGCATACAGTTAGTTATATAACTACAAATAACTTTACTTTATATAATAAAACAAGACCTCTTTAGCTATACTTTTGCCTTTACAATTTTTAAGAAAATGTATTCACTAACATTAATTCTTTCAGTTAACTTACAATTATTTCTTTGACATTTTGTACAGCAATTCTGTATTCTTTAGATTGTTACTATGAATTTTTTTTAGAGGCTTGTTAAAAATATATAGAAAATGTAACTTTTATTGTCCCTTTATTACTGTGTACTTTATATAGTACTTAACTAGAAACACTCCTGCATGTCATCATGTGTATAACACAGAAAGTGTTGCTGCTGCTGATACTCTCACACACTCTGTTTACTGTTTATTTCCGTAGTACGTAATGGCCCCGAGAGTGGCAGCAAAGTCATGGTGCAATTTCCCCGAAGTCAGTGCAAGGACCTCCCCAAAAGTGATGTGCTGCAGGATTGGAAATGGAACCATCTCCGTGGACCATTCAAGGAAGTTCAGTGGAATAAGATTGAAGGCCGAAACTTTGTGTATAAAATGGAGTTGCTTATGTCTGCACTTACCCCTTGTTCGTAGTGTGGCTTTTTCTAGAATATTATTTTCTGCTTGGGTTTATAATTTTGAGTACAAGCTAATGAAAGGAATTCTCCACATGAAACATTGTTTTTAAAATAAAATAATTGGTGAATTTTTCACAGCATTTTAAACTTGAAAAACACTTCATAAGTGTACTTTGAAATGCACAATATGTTCATAAAGAGCTTGTGACATCGGTGGTATTTTTTTAACACAATTTTTTTTAAGGAGTACAGTGGTTCCTTTTTTAAAAAAAAAATCTAATGAAAAATATAACTGACTTTGGATATGCTTTTTTCCCCTCCTAAACTCATCTTAATCTTTGCTTTGTATCAAATACAGAGTTACAACATCTGCCTTAGAGGCCTCTAGGGCTTTCTCAGGTCCAGCGAAGCTCTCCTCTCACCTGACTGGCTTTGCTTAGGTGGGCATGGTCTAGAAAACTAAAGAAAAAGAGCCTTAAATGTAAATTGCTTTATTTCTTTAAAATGATTGTACAGTTTAAAAGTCTGTTGTGACTCAGCTTTATTATAAGGATTAATTTCTACGGAAATTCATAAATGTCTGTTGTGTGTGGAAAAACCACTGCCATCTAGATAAGGAGAAAAAGCCAAGGGCCACTGTGGTATCTACTGGTGAACCTGCTGCTCTCTCAAGTGCCCCATTCACCCTGATACAGCTTGAGAGTCTCAGGGGGAATGTCAGGAGGGAGCAGCTATGTGGTCTGTGAGGAGAGATGGGCAGGGTGGTAACAGACAATTCATCCATGAACAAATTTTAGGAATCCACTATGTAACTGACATTATGCAATAGCATTATACTAACTAGTTATTTATCTGACAGAACTATTGCCCAGAGACTTAAGACTGGCATCTAAGGTAGAGGAAACAAAAACTCCAAGTGTTAAAAGAAGTTAAAACCTACAACCTACCACTACTGCCTTCTCATTGGTAGAGGCTAAGGAAATCTCATTAACATTTATTTTATAGGCAAGATGCTTGTGTTCAGTTGATATTTGAGTCAGTCAGCAGTCTTCAAAAGGAATACTCATAGAGTCAGAAGGGATGTCAGAGACCATCGACTGCTACCTCGCCTGTTCCTATGCAGGAATCCCTTCCACAACATACCCCACAAGTGGTTACACCCCAGTGTTGGCTTAAAGACTTCCAGGGAGGGGGAACCTTTTACCTTTTGAGGTATCATTCTACTTTTAAATAACTCTTAGAATCATTAGAAAGTTTTTGCTTACATCAGGCCTGAATTTGTCACTTTGCAACTTTGTTTTCCATTGCGCATTCTTATTAGGCATCTAACAGTTGTGATATAACAATCTAATTGTGATGTGGTGACTAGAAGCCTAGACTTGGAGTCAGGAAGACCTGAATACATTTCCTTCCTCAGACACTTACTGGCTGCGTGATTGTGGAAAATTCACTTAACCTATCAGCTTCAGTTTTCTTATCTGTAAAATGGAGATAATAGCATTTACTTCATGGGGCCTTTGTGAGAAGCAAATGACATAAATGCTACTTGCTTTTATCTCTCTACCTACCTACCTACCTACCTACCTACCTACGTCTTTGTTCTGCTGGGCCAGCCGTACCATGTCTAATCCCTTTTCCGGGGATTTCTCTTCAACTATATAAAGAGAGTTTTCACTCTCACTCCTTAGTCTTCGCCATTCTAAACACCCCCACTCCACAGGCTGTTCTTTGAATGTAACTGAATACAGCACCCCAGATGTGGACTGACTAGGGTAGAGCAGGGACTTTTACCTGCCCAGGCCTGGACACTAAGCCTTTCTACAGACTAAACTCTCTAGTACAAGTTCCAGGTTTGTCTGAGGAGGGACTTGGCCAGCATTTCCACTTTGGCCAGTCCTTACCAAATGTTAGAGAGAGGATCTAAAGAAGGAATCACCATGACCAGCAAGAGGTTCATTAATTCTAATTCCTTTCCCTTTCTGTTGATACTTTGGATACTTCCTTATACTTTTATGAACAAAAGCTCTGTACCCATTAGGGACAAAGCTGCATTTTTCTTTTCCAATAGATCCTCCCCCATGTGCCTGGAGCCTGCTGAGTTCTCTTGTTTTAACAATTGGGAGATTTCTGATATCCCTGATAAAAACAGAAGGTACCAAGCATCTTGTGTGTGAGATTTTCAAGCAGGTTGTATCAGCAAGGCTTTATCTGCTGGAGTACTCTGTTTCTCAGTACTACATTTTAGGTATGATTGGAAAAAGTAAGTGGGCCTAGTCCTGGTGTGAGTTAGGAAGAATCGATGCGTGGCCTGAGTGCTTCTTTGGTACCTTTGCAATGTAAAAAAGGCCAGACTGGAAGGCCATTAGTCCAGAGTG
>CM053771.1:133439937-133472800 GCA_028658325.1 Potorous gilbertii | reverse complement strand
CGTGGCCTGAGTGCTTCTTTGGTACCTTTGCAATGTAAAAAAGGCCAGACTGGAAGGCCATTAGTCCAGAGTGGAGCCTCCCTAGAGGCCAGTGGGGGCACAGTGGATCAAGCATTGGACTTGGAGTCAGTGAGATTCCAGATTTGACTTCATCTCTTAGTAGTTATGTGATCTTGGGCAAGTTACCAAGCCTCAGTTTCCCAAGGTGTTCAGGGGAAAAAGAAAATAACCTATATATCCTAAAATATTTGTAGCAGCTCTCTTTGTGGTGGCAAAGAACTGGAAATTGAGGGAATGCACATCGCTTGGAGAATGGTTGAACAGGTTGTGGTATATGATTGTAATGGATTCGTGCTGTAAGAAATGATGAGCAGTTTGATTTTAGAAAAACATGGAAAGACTTGCATGAAATAAGTAGAGTGAAATGAATAGAACTGGGGCAACTAAGCGGCACAGTGGATAGGGTTCTGGCCCTGGAGTCAGAAGGAACTGAGTTCACATCTGGCCTCAGACACTAGCTGTGTGACCCTGGGTAAGTCACTTAACCCAATTGTCTCCAAAAAAAGAAGGAAAATGAAATGAGGAGAAGCAAGAAAACATTATGTTCAGTAACAGCAATACTGATCTAAGAACTCCTGTGAACGATTAAGTTATTCTGATTATCAAATCAACTACAAAGGATCTATGAAAGGAGGTGCTATCCACCTCCATTGATAAACAGAAATATAGATGGATTGGTTTTACACGTGTGTGTGTGTGTGTGTGTGTGTGTGTGTGTGTGTGTGTGTGTGTACATTTCAAATGGTGGCCTTCTCTACTTTGGGGTGAGGAGGGAGGAAGACAATCCAGAACTTAAAATGTAACAAAAAAACAACGTTTTTTGAAAGCTAAAGGAAGAAGAAAAAAGAATGTGACATAATGGCTAGAGGCTAACTCTGAGCTGATGTCTGAATCAGAAAGATGTGCATTCAGATCCTGTCTGTGGCACCTGCTGTCCATGTGTGACCCTAGTCAAGTCACTTAACCTCTTAGTGGGTCAGGCTATAAATTGCAGAGAATGCACACATCCATCTAGACTGGTAGAGGAATTTCCTCACCAAGAGCTTCCTTCACTGATAAAGTCACAGATCTTGGATCCGAAAAATTACCTGAAAATTGGGAAGATGGTTGTCCCAAATGCCATGAATGCCAAGGTCTTCCTAGAAAACATGAACATTCAATGATCATAAGAGCAAGAGAATTGATTACCTTTCAGTCTGTGTCTCCTCTTCCTCTGAAATTTGTAGGAACACTTATTACAGACCCACATGAGGCTGATTAGCACGGTGGCCACGGCACCCAAAAAGGCCAGGACGACTGCCACAAAATGTAGATCTTCATAAAGAATCTCTAAGAGGAGGATGAGGGAGGGAAGGAGGGGAGATAACTTCTCTTAATAGTATGAAATGTTCCCCAAACGCATTCTCTAATAAATTAGATGTGGAAGGACACTGAGGGGCCTCCTTACCAGACACATGTAGCACAATAATACCAAACTGGCTGCTTCCCAGTCCTTCGGTCACAGTGACTGTGTAGTAGCCGGTGTCCCTCACCCCTACCCTGAAGAGCTGAATGGAGCCATTGTCATATGTACAGACTCGATCCTTATGACTTTGGGAAATGTTGGCTTGGGTTCCGGGTTGCCACTCCACGATTTTTTGCATCCCCCAGTAAGATGTGTATTTCCACTCAATGGTAGGCACCCCATGGCATGAGTATTCAACTGAGAGTAGAATGTCTTGGGCCACTGTGGCGTTGATGTTAGGCTGCGGAATGGTCAGTGATACTCCTTGGCCTGCATCATGAAACAAAACATTTGGGAGTTGTGAGGATGGATCCAGAGGGCTAACAGCCTCTATTTATAACATTCTCCCATTATGAATCACTTTACATACATTATCTCACTCAATCCTCAGAACCATCCTATGAGATAGGCCACACAACTTTTGCCATTCCCTTATGAGTCAATCAACTCAGGTTCAGAGAGTGACTTGCCCAAGCCCACACTGTTAATAAGGGGACAGAATTGAGATCCATATCTCATGAGTAGTGTTCAATGCTCTTGTCACTGAGCCAGACTTCTACTCAACAGAGCCAGAGCAGGCGGTTGAAGATGTTGCTGCACAGGATATTGTAGTCACCAAAACATCAAAGGTGGTAAATAGATCCATGCCCATCCATGAGTGTTTGATTTTATTGAAGTGTGCATCCATTCTCTACCAACAGAAATCATAACCACTGTATCGTAGGAGATGGTGTTCATGAGTTTTTGTGGCTAATCCCCTGGTGGCCACCTTTCATGTGAAAAGCCTTTCCAAACTTAGCGAGGCTGGTCCTCAATAAACAAAGGATGTTGGATCCAGATGGGAAGCTTTTTCAGTTCCACAGGACTTGTTATTGGGCTCCTTAACCTAACCCTTGAGATCTCAGGCTGACTCATGGAAACTCCCACACTCCCATGAGGCATTAGAGGATGCTTTTAATGGAAAAATAGGATTACACATTTGGCAAAATTGTGAATTCTAAAATTTTGTTTGTTTTAAGGATTCTCTCTCACCGTAGGGGCCCAGTCCTTCCAAAGCCATTAAACCTAAGACAAGTTATATACACTTTCTGGGCCTCAATTTCCCTGTCAGCAAAATGAAAGCTCCATATTGGTTCCAGATGGTTAGAGCCAAGCACTACCACACCATACCCAGTACCTAGTGGCAAAGTATTCTCTAGACTCCTTCTTACTCCCTTGTACATACCTGTCCTGTGTCTTATTCCTCACTAGGTGACAGAACTCAAGTTTAGTTACTAAATGAATTCCATGTTAAAGTGCTAAAGTAATTTCATGTTCCCAGAAAATGTATATTTGTATTCTAACTAGGGCTGTCAATTCATTAAATTGAGAGAGTGAATAATGTGTGGGAATTTCTCACCCTGCGGTAGACCAGTAATGAAATATTTTTGAATTGGGAAAGTTTTCAGCACCCACAAATTATACTACAGTATTAGTGGCTGCCAGCACAATTTGTGGGCAATGTCTTGACCTAGGAATTTATATTAGTGTGGGTAAAGGGCCTCATTTGGTAACATAGCAACCTATAGGAATTCAATGGAATCAGACTCTTAGGAACAGAAGGGACCTTAGAGATTATCTAAGCCAAAGCCTTTATATTCCTGGTGAAGAAACTAAAGCTCAGATAAATAAGTGAGATTCTTTGAGATTATGCTTCTGTTTAGTAGAATAGTCGCAATCTGAAGCCAGTTTTCCCAATTGCCAGCACCACCCCTTTACTCCCTACTATATATACCAGGCCTCTATACCTTATAACATGTTGCTCCTTCTTATACAGCATAGGATGCAAAGATAGCCATCTTCTCTACTGTAGGCTGAACAGTGACCTATTTCTTGTGAGATGTACTTTTCAGGTCTTTCACTGTAATTCCTAATTAAATAACTATTGTTCTTTAGGTAAGAACAAAGCCAGAAAGCAAGAAATATAGATTAGAATCACACAGAGTTAAAGAAGAATGGGACTTTTGAGGTCATCTCATCCATCTGTCCATTTTATTTTATGGGTAAGATAATTGAATTCCAGTCACTTTATCTTTGCACTTTAGGATTTCCCCTCCCTTGACCAAAGGATTATCTCTCATCCTTAGGGGCCCAGTTCTTCTGGGCCTCGATTTCCCCATCAGCAATTGATTGGCCAAAGTAACGAGTAATTATCAGAAGAGCTGGGACCTGAACACAGAGCTTCTGACTCTAAGTCCAGTACTTTTTCTTTTATACCACACTGCAAATCCAGGTGGGAAGGGATAAAAATGAGAAGAAAAAGGCATCTCCATGTCAACAAAAATGAAAGTGAGATATTTCTAATGGTGACAGAGTAACCAGGGACAAGCATAGATTTAGAACTTTCCCCTAATTTTACAAATGGGGAAACTAAGGCCAAGAGAGGTGAAATAATCTGTCCATGGGTCAAATCGATAATAGATGGCAAAGTCAAGCCAAGCCTGGGTCCACTGACCCCAAATCCAGTGCTTTTTCCATTATAGTACAGGGATGGCCTTGAACAATTCATAAAGTCACCCCTAGAATTGGTATATATTTTCTCTCCACTTCCCCAGGTCGTTTGCCTGTGAGAATATAAAATTATATCTATTTGTTGTGTGTAGGTCATAAAAATGAGTGTGGTTTCTAGGTAATGAAATTGTCTGTCGTAGCTGATTTAATGAGTAATCCACTCCACTGTCTTTGAAACGCTGTGAAATCAGACCTGGACAAGGCCAGAAGAACCTCCCACGGGTGAATTTTTTGTATGTACACTGCTGCCTGATCCTGGTTCAAGGGTTCTTCTCACTGGATCATTCAGTTGGACAAAGAAAGAAGAAATAGGAAAACAGGCCGTGTTGTACCTTAAAGCCTTCTAGCAGGAAGGACGGAACAGTTTCCTACTTACTTCCCAGATGAAGCAATAATAATATTATAATTACTAGCGTTTATATTTCACTTTGAAGTCTGAAAATCAATTTATAGATGTTACCTCACTTGAGTAAGAAAACAACCCTGTGAGGTAAATGCTTTTGTTATATCACAGATGAGGAAACCTAGGCTAATGGAGGAAGTAAAGCAATTTCCAGGGTCACCTAGCTAGTTGGGTCACCCAACAGGTCAGGTCTTCCTGACTCCAGGTTAGGTAGACTATAGCACTTAGCAAAATGTCTGCAGGGGAGGGGGTAGGACAAACAGGCCTTGTGATTCCATCCGTTTAGGGAGCTCCTAGTCTTGGCAAGGGGGTGCAGTGGTGTGATGGTAGTTTGAGTTGGAAAATCTTTCCTATTCGTTGATAGGTCCATTAAATCACCTGGAAGCCTAAGTCACACATGGTGGGAGGAGCTTGCTGAACAGGAAGAAAAGGAAGGGTGGAGCGGAACCAGGAGTCAGTGAGTGAATGCTGTTGGACAGAGGGGAGAGGACGCTAGCAGGCACATGTGAGGCAAGGCTCAGGCTCGCGAGTGTTTGCTTGTGAGAAGGCCCTGGCTGAGGAGGGTAGACTTGGGAATGGCTTTGCCTGCTGTGGTGATCATGTTTATTAACTTCTTGGTCACCATGATGGATTTTGCTTTCTGGTTCTGGGATTTGGCTTTCTGGTGTCTAAATAAATGTTTTTCTTCTGCCTTCTATGTAGAGAGTCTTTTATTTGTGATCTAGAACTATGCTGGCATATTCATAGTCACCACCAATGCTGTGAATATTGCCTTGGTGATACAAGTGGAGAGTGTAGGACCTGGAGTCAGGAAGTCCAGAGTTCAAATCCGGCCTCAGACACTTACTAGCTGTGTGACCCTTGGCAAGTTATTTAACCCTGTTTGCCTCAGTTTCCTTTTCTGTAAAATGAGCTGGAGAAGGAAATGGCAAATTACACCAGTATCTTTGCCAAGAAAGCACCAAATGGGGTCACAAAGAATTGGCCGTTACTGAAACTACTCAATAGCAGTAATAGCTTGCATTTCTATGGTGCTTTAAGATTCACAAACCACTTTACATATATGTTAATTCATTTGGTCCTCACCACAGCTATGAGGTGGGTGCTATTTTTATCCTCTCTCCAGCTGAGAAAACTGAGACAGAGAGAAAATTAAATGATTTGCCTAGGCAGAGTTACACAGCTCCTAAGTGTCTGAGGCAGGTCTTTCTGACTCCAAGTTCTGTCTCTGTTCTGTAACTTCTCTTAGGCCTCAGATCCTCATCTGTGAAATAAGGTGGTTAAAGGGTTCTTAAAGTTTTTCTGTGTCAAGAACTCCTCTGGTACTTGGATGAAATCTATGGACCCCTTCTCAGAATGCCTACATTCATAGTTGAAGGAAATGCTAACTTTCAGTTTGAAGTTAATGAAAATAATGATGTAGTTAGTCCCCTATCTAAGTTCATGGGACTGAAATCTAGTTATGGACTCCAGGTTAAGAACCCCTGGTCTAGAATATCTCTAAGGGTCCATGAAACTCCAAACTCCAAATTCCAAAAAAATAACTTTAAAAGCAAGTTTTATTGACTCCACAGTTTTACTGAAGGATGGCCGTGTCCAGGTTTAGTTTGTAAATGCTCTGAGAGCAAGGATTGTCTTATCTAACTCAAACTACCATTACACCACTGCACCCCCTTGCCAAGACTAGGAGCTCCCTAAACTGATGGAATCATAGGATTGTGCATCTCAAATAATTGCCTCACTACCCTTCCCCTCACCCCACCCCCTTGCCCCTTCTGAACATATCAGGAGCTAATATTTGTGGTTAAATGACTCAGTGAATTAACACCTTACTCTCCTACCCTCTAAGAGTTTTCTCATCTGAGTATTTGGCAGCATTGTCCCTGGCTAATGGGGAAAGTCTTCTATCACTGAATAAGGCTATATTCAGGAGACACGTATGGACCAGGGGTCTAAGTGATGAATGAGGACCTAAAAATCGCTTATGAGCAAAGTTCATGAAATTCAGTGAATAATAAATTCAGAAAATAAATTTATATTTATTATATGTATATATTATATTTATTATTGACTCAGCATGCCTCCATAGGCAATTTTTAAGCATTTACCATGTACTGGCACCATGCTAACTAAACATGAGCAAAATGCCACTTAACCTAAGTATTGCAGATACCATCCCCTGCGGACAAGCCTGGCAGCTGAGTATAGGGAAGAAGAGCACGATTTAAAGATGCAAGGAACTGATTTAACATTTTTTTGTCCACCTCAGCCCTTAACTTTCATCCCACCTTTTCTTCCTGATAACTGAGGGCCAAGACAAATTTCACAGGATTAACAAAGCTTCCAGTTTGTGCTCAAGACAAAGACTCACCTGGGAAAGCAGAAAGCTTCTAAATCCTTAGTTGGATGGTTTATCCAGGGAATAGAGAACCTGTAGCCTTGAGGCCATATAGGTTCTCAAGTGTGGCCCTTTCACTGAATCCGAACTTCACAGAACAAATCCCCTTAATAAAAAATTTGTTCTGTAAAACTTGAACTCACTCAAAAGACTGCACCAAACTTTATCTATCACTCTATGGTTCAAGCAGCAAGTGGTCCTTCTGGGTGGGTGGGAAGGAAACTTCTTATCTGCCCCCACATCCCACTTAATGGTCTCAGGAAGGTAGGTCCAGTTAAAAAAGATGATGGATGACATGTTGCCTAAGTACTAACAAGACAGGAAGAACCAGATTCCCAGATGCAGGTTTAGCCAGTGAGTGATTGGCTGACCAACTCCATTCAGTTTCTGTGTTATCATATCCCATAGAGTCAGTCACACCTTGTGGTCCTTCCCCTAAAAGACTTAAAAGTTCCCCTAAGCAAGGAGTCTTCCCTCCTTTTAGTTGGATGATCCACTGGTTTAAATCTGTCACTGTGTTCCATAGTAGAACAGGGAACTCAGTAGCATTGTGTGGTGCCTACTAACCAGACCTAAGGATTAGAGAATCATAGACTCTGAGAGCAAAAGGGTCTTCAGAGCACAGCCTGTTCTTGTAAAGGAAGTGGCCCAACAGGTGACCCAACATTCACTTGAAGACTTTGGTCAATGGGTAAGTCTCTACCATCTACTGAGTCAAACCATTCCTATTTGGGGTTTTCTTAATTGTAAGAAAGTGTTGTTACTGAATTAAGTTGAAGTTTACTTCTCTGTAATTTCCCCCCACATTGCAGAGAGAAATGCTATGACACACCATGTTGATGAATACAGTTTTATGTCCAGAGCCTCCTGGGTTATGGGAGAACCTTAGCCAAGGCTAAATATACTCAGTAGGCAGAAGGGAAGGCCCAAGGTTATGGCTGGGAATTAGTTAGCTCCAGGACCTAAAATGTGAGCAAAACTATATTCTGAATCTTTCAACTGTTCACATGAATAAAAAGGAAGAGCCTCCTTCTAATTCTTCCCTCCAGAACCAATAGTTTTTGTGGTTGGTGTTAAGTTTGAGGACAGGGAACTAAGTATTACAATGAATGAATCAATAAATGAAAAAAAAAAAAGAAAAACCATTTATTTGTTAGGATCAATCCAGAACAGGAAGGGACCACAGAGACCAGCTACTCCAACTCCATCCTGTGACAGATGAGAAAAGTGAAGTTCAGAGAGGCCTAAGGTTCTGATATTTGGCTAAAGTCATACAGGTAGAGGTGGAACTTAAACCCAGGTAATCAGATTCCAGACCCACTGTATTTCCCACTGTATCATGCGGCTGCCTACTGTATGCATTTATTAAACACTCACCATGCGTTAGTAACTCAACTAGTATTTATTATGCACTTGTTGTGTGCCAGGTACTGGGCTAAGCACTAGGGATAGACGGAAATGTAAAAGACAGTCCGTGCCCTCAAGAAGTAAACAATTTACTGGGAAAGACAGCTATGTACAGACAAAACATATGTGAGATATGGATGAAGAAATTTTAAGTCAGAGGAAAAAAATGCTCTAAATTACTATTGATTAGAGAAATGGAAATTAAAACAGCTCTGATGTACCACAACTATCAGGCTAATGTGACAAAACAGAAAAATGATAAATATTGGAGTAGATGTGGGAAAATTAGAACACTAATATATTGTTGGTGGAGTTGTGAACTGATCCAACCATTCTTGAGAGCAATTTTGAATTATGCCCAATGGCCTATAAAACTTTGATCTAGCAATACCACTACGAGCTCTGTATCTCAAAGAGATCATGAAAAAGGGAAAAGGACACAAATGTACGAAAATGTTTATAGCAGTTCCTTTTGTGGTGGCAAAAAGATTGGAAATTGAGGGGATACCCATCAATTGGTGAGTAGCTAAACTAGTTGTGGTATATGAATGTAATACTATTGTTGCATAAGAAATTACAAACAGGCGGATTTCAAAAATGCCTGGAAAGACTTGCATGAACTAATGCTGAGGGAAGTGAGCAGAGCCAGTAGAACGTTGTACATATAGTGGCAACGTTGTGAAATGACCAACTTTGATAGACTTGGCTCTTCTCAGCCATGTAATGATCTAAGACACTTCCAAAAGACTCATGATGGAAAACGCTATACGCGTCCAGAGAAAGAACTATGGAGTCTGAATGCACATCAAAGCCTGCTATTTTCTGTCTCTTTTTTGTTTTGTTTTTTTCTTTTTCCCTTTTGTTCTGATTGTTCTTTCACAACATGACTAACGTGGAAATATGTTTAATATGATCATACATGTATGGCCTATATCAGATTGCGTGCTGTCTTGGGAAGGAGAGAAATTTAGAACTCAAAATCTTATAAAAGTGAACGTCGGCAGCAAAAAATAAATAATTAATAAAATAAATAATAATTAACTAATAAATAATTAAATAATAAAATAAAAACAAAAAAAAGAATAGAAAAATTAAATAAATAAATAATTTTTAAAAAGCAATATATGTGAGATCATCCTACTGGGAAAGCCCTAAGATTAAGGAGTACTGGGGAAAATTTCTTGTAGAAGATGGAATTTTAGTAGAAACTTGAAGGAAGTCAGAGAAGCCAGGAGATAAGGAGGGAGTCTTCCACCTATGGGGGACAGCCAGGGAAAACACTTGGAGTGGGAAGATATGTGTCAAATTTGTAAAATAGCAAGGCGTCTGAGTAAGATCATTGGATTATAGAGTAGGTGGGAGGGGAGAAGGTATAAAAATAATGAGAAAGCTGTAGAGGGCCAAGTTGTGAAGGGCTTTGGATGATAAACAGAGGATTTTATATTTGATCCTAGAAGTCGTAGGGAGCCTGATAGGGAGATGATATGATCAGACCTATGTTTTAGGAAGATCACTTTGACAGCTGAGTAGAAGATGGAGTAAAGAGGGGAGAGACTTGAGACACGCAGACCCATGATGGGGCTAAGGCAGTAATCAAGGTGTGAAGTGATGAGTGCCTGCACCAGAATGATGGCAGTGTCAGAAGGGAAAGTCAGGCACAGTGTGAGAGTCACTGGGATACCAATATGAAGTGAGACAATCTCTTCCCTTATGGAGCTTACATTTTAATACACATATAAGGGGAGTAGTGGCCAGGAAGGGAATTTTAGTCTGATGAGTTACAGAGATTGTGAGGGGAGCCCAGAGCAACAGGTCTTCACTGTCCTTTCTATTAGCTGTGGTGAGATTGCTTAGATTACTGTTCCCAGATTAAGTCATGAATTGGTGGAGTGGGAAAATGTGTGCATGGTCATAGGGCAGATCACAAGATGGGAGGACCTGATTTCTAGGCCGGGATGTGAAACTGTGATATAATGGGTTGGGTAAATTTCCACTCACTCATTCACCAGTTAGTATCATTCGACTCTCCCCCCATCCCCAACTCAATATCTCTCCAAAGTTTTAACTCAATGAATTAACTCTCTTTGGGGGAGATTGGGTTTTGGAGCTCTGTCTGAAAGGCCTTTGATCCAGGTAGGGAGAAAAAGAGCATGAACTGTGTAAATGGCAAGGTTACCAACTGAATACATATGTCCTGGTTTTTCACTGTATGGCCAGATTGAATGGAAGGTACAAGAGATAGATATATCCCAGGAAGGGCATGTGAACAAAGTTAAGCCACAAGCTCCAAGGTTAACTGACTTGGTCTACTGGAGAGACTATTGGACCTGGAGGCAGGAGAAATGGATTGGATTCTGGGCTCTGATGCCTACTAGCTGTGCAATCATGGATAATTCACTTAACTTATCTGAAGCTCTATTTTCTCATCTATAAAATGGGGCAGGGGAAGTGACACTTGTGTTTCCTAATTTGAAGGGTTTATTTTGCTTAGGGTGCTATAGAAATGGGAGCTGGTACTACCCAGCTTATCCATGACTTGTTTTTCCTCCCCATAAATCCAAATCCAACTTGTACTTCCAGGCCCATACCCACATGGAGTCCTACCTCAACTGGAAGACTTCACCAAGAACCTCTCCTGATTTCTCCATCCCCAGGACCTTCAGTGTTCACCACATATACCACTCCTATTAGCATTTGATGATATATATGATCTTGTTTTATACATTTTGTTTCTTCCACCAGAAGGTAAGCTACTTAGAAAGCTAGCTGTAGACTATTCTGATACCCTTCAGAGGACCAAATAATATCGAGCCCATGGTAGTTACTCAACAAGTGTTAAGAATATGATCCAGCCAATGGAACACTCTCAGGGTTACAATATATACCTGTGAGTGTTGTAAGTTTGCTAACCATACATTTAAGAAATGGGGGATGATCTTCTCATAACAAAGGAGAAATGTATACTTTTAATGAGGGTTTGAATAAGTAATATCATTTATCATTGGATCCTGTGTCTTCATTTGGTGTTCAGAAAATTTAGTTGTTGTTTCTGTAGGATCATAGATTTTAAAACTAGAAGGGATCTCAGAAGTGATCTAACCCAAGCCTATCATTTTACAGATGAGTTAACTGAGTCCCAAAGAAGTTAAATAGCTTGTCCCAATATTGCATAGTAGTAAATGGAGGCACTGGTATTTGGACCCAAGTCCTTTTCTGCTGATATAGTCTTTGGAGGATCACAGTAGGACCTCAGTGGACAACAGTAAGAGACATCATCTTAGCAATGCATGATCAGAATAGCAAGTTGAACAGTCATGTGGCAAAAGCAAAGGATAATAGATGTGGAGGGAAAGAAAGAAAAAAAGTTTTTATTAAGTCCTACTTTGTGCCAGGTATTGTTAAGTGCTTTATGAATATTATTTTATTTGATCCATGAATATTAAAAGAGCAATAAAAAACTTGCCTGTACCCTGGTGGATCATCAGTGGGAGATTTATGGAAGGACATAGGCAGGAATTGAAAAAGTTGACATGGTATGGATTGTTCATGATCTGTATTACAAAAGGTAGTATCATATTAAAGAGATCATAGATTCATTCACTAAAATATAGCTATTTTAAATGCATCTATATATAGTTTTACAGAGTAATGAATGTGTTAAACACATACATATGTAACTCACACACAGTATACATATATAGCATGCATACAGTACATAACACATGACATATGCATGGCATGCATAATACAATAGTATATAATACATAAATAACACATCACAAATGGCATAATGTGCATATCATTTATTTCACATTCATAATGTCATCTATTTTGCAAAAATGACATGTTCATCATATGCAAAATAAATTACATTACGATTGCAAAGTAAATGACATACATGTGATAATCATTCATGTATAATGTCATTTAGTTCTTTTGACATATAGCATGTGTGTGATATATGTGCAATTTATGTGTATATTTTGCAATATATAATATATATCATATTCATTAGATTTTATCTGATTATATGCCATGGTTTGGGCAATAGTCTTTATTAATCCACCATTTTTTCTTGATGGATTTAGGCCAAATTCTTTTGATTTTATATATATATATATTTCACTGAGGAGCTTCTATAGGTTTACAGAGGTCTATGCAATTAGCAGAGCATTGTTTTAAATGGCAAACTATCTCACCATTGTGAACAACACAACGGACAGATCCATGTTAAATATAAACAAGTAGTAATTTATTATTTTTATGTGAGAAATGACCTAAAGGAATGAAGAATCTGAAAATTTGTTGGTGGGGTACTCTTTCCACCAATGCACCCAATAACTTTTTTCTAACTTAATGGTCTTTATGAGTTGCTGTGGACTGTAAAACTAGTCATCCTGTAGCCACCTTGATCATGAGACTCTAGAAAGATAGTTAGATCAATCTTCAGACCATAGGCATAATAATCCATCTCTACTCCCCACCTCCCCTACCATCACTACCAAGGTCCTTCTAGCTATATATTTGATTCTATGGTCCCAGGTACAAAGGAGGTTTCAATGAAAAGGAAATCAAAGACAATAAGTTAGCAAGATATGTGAATTATCAGAAGACCTCAGAGTTAGAAAAAATGGACCTCCAGTCCAACTTGTACCTAAACAAGACTTTCCTTTGCAATATACCAGCAAATTGTTATCTAGACATTAATCATTCAACATCTATCAAGCACCTATTACATGCCAGGCAGACATCTAGATTTTATTTGAGGACAGAGAGAGAGAACCCCTTACCTTGAGCAATAAGCAAGGACTTCTGGGTCATTTGACCAACAAAATGGAGGCTGAAACATTTTCTCTGATCCTCATGACCTCTCAACTTCTCCAAAATAGAAATTATGCACCAGAGATAGAGCAATTTCAACTCTCTCCATGCTCTAGGACACCAAGAACCCAAAGGAAGGAAGAACTCCATGAATTAACATCAAATTGGTGCTTAGTCAGCATCCCATCCTCTCACCATCCACATGCTACTGGAAACAGGTCTGTACAAGCTCAACCAATTCACTGTCTCACAATAGGACACAATTTCATTCCCTGAATTCCCTTCCCTCTTTCCAATACTTTGGAGACCCAAACTCCAAACTGAACAAATTTGCTGACGTCACAATAGCCAGCACTACAGTAATATTCTGTGCTGTAACAGAGAGCAGAGGAACAAAGGGAATGGTGTAGGATGTATGTCTGCACTTGTAATAAGAGTTTAACTCTACACCTTGATTCCTACATCCTACCAGTGTCATGGAGGTCTAAACTATAAATTGCAGAAATTTGTCCAGACTGTGATAGCAGCAGCATGACAATGCTCTGTACCACTGAAACAGAGACTGAGGAACAGAGGGAGTGGTGCAAGACATTATGGGGAGTTGTTGCATGGCACTCTATACTAAGCTTGAGGAAAAGGTCCAAGCATCCAGCTGAGGCCATTTCTGTCCCCTCAAATGTCATTCGAAGTAGAGATTAAAGCTGGTAAACTGTGAATTGTCCAGTATGGGAAGAAGTTGAGAAGCTTTGAGTTCCAACCCCCAGGGAAACTAACCTCAAAAGGGAAGGAGTCAGACAATGAGCCATAGGGGACAATGAGGAAAAAAGACTTCTGAGGAGGAAGAAAACTAAAACATCTTGAGGATAAGCAGATAAACTAACAAGGAAGACATGGACAGCAGAAGGAAATATGGCATCCATAACTAGTAAACAAGTTCAGGCATCTATGAATAAATGCTACAAAAAGGAAAATGATTCAACACTTGATTAGTCAGAGGGTACTCTGTGAATTTTGATGAGAGCCTAGAACAACAACAGAAATTTAAAAGAGAAATGAGAATTCTAAGAAGAACGTGGATAGCCTATATAGCAGACATAATTGGAAGAATAAAAAATTTGAATCCATGGTGGTGTCTTGCTAAAGAAACAAAGGAGAGGACAACTGATTGGGAATGCAAGCAAAAAACAATAACATTAAAAGAAAATGCTCTGCTTCTTCCCTTGGTGATCTCATCAGCTTCCATGAATTTAGTTACTATCTCTATGCTAATTGATTCTCAAATCTGCCTATCTTGATCCAATCTCTCTGATGACCTTCAGCCTTTCATCTCCAACTGCCTTTCATACTTCTCAAACTTTATGTCCAGTAGACTACTTAAACTCAGTATGTCCCAAACAGAGCTCATTATCTTTCTCCCTAAAGCCTCCCCAACTCCTACCTTCCCAATTACTATAGAGGGCAACCATCCTTCCAGTTACTTGGGCTTGCAACCTAGGAGTCATCCTGGATTTCTCACTATCTCTCATCCCAACATATTAAAGTCATTGCCAAGGTCTGCAGATTTCACCTTTGCAACATCTCTTGAATGTGGCCCCTTCTCTGTTTTGAAATTGCCTTCTCTCATCAGCTCACACCTGCACTATTGCAATAGCTTGATAGTGAGTCTGTCTCAATTCTCTCCCCATTCCAGTCCATCCTCCATTCAACACTCAAGAGTTGAAGGACATCCCCATTGTCTATCTCTATTTGAAATAGATTGTCTTCTGTCAATCACGGTGGGGGATGGTGGTGGTGGTGGTGTTTCTCAGTCATTGCTGGCAAGATTCTTGCCAGAGTCCTCCTTAAAAGGCTGATTCTGTTGGAAGATGGTCATCTACCTGAGAGTCAGTGTAGCTTCAGAAAGGGCAGAGGAACAGTTAATATGATGTTTGCTGCCCAATAACTGCAGGAGAAATGCCAGGAGCAGAACAGAGGTCTGTACACAATGTTAGTAGATCTGACCAAGGCTTTTGATACTGTCAGTCATGACAGCTTATGGAAAATTATGTCAAAATTTGGTTGCTCAGAATTCATCAGTATTGCATATCAATTTCATGATGGCATGCTTACATGAGTTCTGGAATGGATGATGTTCTTGTACTTTCCCAGTCACCAATGAAATGGAATGAAAACATGTGCTTACTCCCATACTTTTTAGCATGATGTTTTCAGCTTTGTTGTTAAACGCCTCCAGTGAGAATGAACACATTATCAAGGTCAACTATTGCACTGGTGGTAATTTCTTCAACTTGAAAAGGCTACAAGCCAAAACAAAAGTGGAGGGATTGTTGGTGCATGATTTTTTGTTTGCAGATAATGGTGCACTCAATGGAGCCTTTGAAGCTGAGATGCAGCAAAGTATGGATTGACTGTGTGTTACTTGTGCTAATTTTGGCCTACCAATTAACACCAAGAAAACACAGGTGCTCCCCCAGCCAACAACATACCAGTCATACATGGAACCATCAGTTACAGCAAATGGGGAAGTTTTGAATACTATAGATAAGTTCACTTATCTTAGCAGTATACTTTCCAAGGATGTACACACTGACAATGAAGTTGATGCACACATTGCCAGAGTTTGTTCAATTTTAGGAGACTCTAAAGGAAAATGAGCAGGGAAAAGAGGTATTAGACTGATTACCAAACTGAAGGTCTACAGAGCCATTGTGCTGGTCTCATTGTTGTATGCCTGTGAAAACTGGACAGCATAATGGTACCATGCCAGGAATCTGAATTGTCTTAGGAAGATTCTAAAGATCATTTGGCAGGATAAGACACAGAGGTTTTTTCTTACACTAAACTGCCAAGCATTCAAACTGTACTTCAGAGAGTGCAACTCTTATGAGGTGGCCATGTTGTTCAAATGCCAAATGTACATTTGTCTAAAAGACTATTTTATGGAGAACTCACACAGGAAAGTGCTCACGTGGTGGTCAGAAAAAGTGATACAAGGAAACTCTCAGTCTCTTCTAAGAACTTTGGAATTGATTGCATTGATGGGGTGCTTGGGTGTATGTGCTTGAACCCCAATTCTAAAATCACAATTTTCTAAAAATCACATTTCTCCCTAACCTCAAAATACTATCCCCAGGCAGTTTCTCTCTAGCCTAATGATACAACCTGCCCCAGCAAAACTTTTATCTCTTTTCCTGATACAGCAGCCAGCTGCACCTAATAGAACTTAATAGTCTGAACCAGTTGTGTAGTGGCTGAGTTAGCTGTGTATTGGGTAATAACGACATTTACTACTCACTGACCAATCATATGTATCCTAGACTTAGACATACATATATTCTCTTACATTTAACTTGTCTAATAAGACATTGATGAGAGCAGCCTGGTATTCCTTAGTCAGCCCTGACCATTAGTTGACCTAGTGATGTTTCAGGCCTAAAACCACACCTCCATGTAGCCTCCACCTCAGGCTATTTCCTGATGAACTCTGAGTAAAATACCTGCACAGCAGGAACATGTAATGCATGTTCCTTTAAGAACTAACCACTCCTTAACCACTCCTAATCCCACCCTGAATCACCGAATTAGCATATTTGGCACATGTTTTACTATTAAATATCCTATATAAACTTTACCTGTACCCCTCTAAAGTTGCAGGTTCCTTGCAAGAACTCTTACCTGCTGAAATGCGTAATAAATCTTTACCTTGACCTCAACAATGCTAGAGTCTGAAAATTCATTCCAAGTGACCTGCCCCTGGTACTCTGGTCTTTACGGGGGTCTCAACCTCTCTCTTCCAGCTCTCATCAGCATGACATGGGATACCTTGACACAGGACTGCCCAGAGTGGTGTGCTCTCATCAGAGAAGGTGCTGTGCTCTTAGTGTAGCAGAATTGAAGTAGCTCAAAAAAAACGTGAGATGCACCTGAGAATCCACCCCAATGTTCTCATGGACTATTCATTCCCAACCTGTGGTAGAGCATTCCAAGCTCATAACTGGTTTGATCAGCCACTGTTGCACACACTGTACCTTTACTCTAACACAGTGATGTCATTTTGGTCCTCTGAGAACAAAGGGCAAAAACTAACCATTTGTAACCCCAGTATTTGGAACAATTACTGGCATATAACAGATGCTTAATAAATGCTTATTAACTCTTGCTTAATGACCTATAAGAGCACACAGACAACAACAAAATAATGACAAGAGATTTCAACATTCATCTCCCAGTTTTGGATAATTCTAACAAGAAGATAAAAGGGAAAATATAGAATTACATATTTGTCAACACCACATGAAACTTTTACAAAAATTGGCACTGACATATTGCAAACAAATCTAAAAAGGCAGGACTAATAAATATAAGTTATAATTTGGGGTGTATATATGGATCAGTTACTTTGTATTGCGTATATGTTATGTTGTAATATATATAATCCAATATATAAATATGCATGTTATATAATGTAACTGTGTCTGCATATGCATGTGTTATACATATATGCATATATATGTATATATGGTACATAGGTTATGCAAGATAATCTGTATATACACAGACATATATATGGTATAACTTGATGTATATATACATACACCAATTACCTTATATAACACAATATAATATATACCATGAGCTATGTATATGTTATGTATAATATATGTTATTCAAGGTAATTGGTATGTATATACACATGAAATGATCACATATACACATATGTATATATGTAATACAAGATAATTAGTGTATTCACACATGCATACATTTGTCTCCTGATAGAATGTAAGCTTTTTGAAGGCAGAAAAGATCTAATTTTTTCCTTTGTAGTTCTAGCACCTAGCATAGTTCCTGGCACATAAGAATTTAATAAATGCTTGTTAATTGTTGACTCCAAGTGAATCACTTTTCCGATGAGAATCCTACTACAATTTTTTTTCCAGAAAAAATTGCCTAGGGATAGGCACATAAATCATCTCATAATAGTAACTAAATGAGGGTTAGTCAATCTGTCAAAAAGTATTAAGCATCTACTATGTGCCAAGCATAATACTAAGTGCTAGGGACACAAAGGAAGTAAAAAAACAAAGAACTTACCCTCAAGTAATTTATGAATGTAATAGTGTGAAAAGAATAACTCTCTTTCTCAGAAATTCCCAGCCAGGACTTTCCATAAAATGCTTATCAACAGTTGAACTGACTGTAAGATGAGGTAGGTGTCATTTTTCAAAAACATACTTTTCAAATACTTTAATGGAAAACTGAGCCCGGTGGTTGTCAGAGAGATGGTGCAGGTCTGATTTACAAGGGTAATTCAAAACATTCACAGGGATTGATGGTATCTGGGTGCATTGTTTCCTGGGAAAAGTGGGTGTGGGTTCTGCTTGGGGTGAATACAAAGTTTCCTCTACTCCTATCTGTGCAAAGTTCTACACGTGGGATTCTAAAAAAAAAAGAACAACCAACGCAGACACACACCAGCCCTATAACCTTCCAGATAGTCAGATTTGGTTTTAGATGGCCACAGACCAGGTGAAACAGAAACTCTTCTAGAGACCCCCATGATGAAGTACTCAGGTGAGGGTGGCTTCCCATTTCACAAGACTGGTGAGCTCTGGAGCCAACTCAGCTGAGAACTTCTGATGAACTTTGTCTCCTTGTGGAAAAAGGTATAAGGACTAACCGCATTTAAAATCTTAGGAAGAATTGAAGAGAAGTATGAAGACACTATAGAGGAGAATGAGTCATTACATTCAGAGAATGTGAAACATAGAATTCAGAAACACAGTCATCATTGCATCAAATTCTGAGACTTTCTTTTCCCTTTGGCTTCTCAAGGTAGAGAAAGGCGATAACTTCATTAAAATCCCCAGTTAGAAGCAGGGCAGTTTCAGCATGCAAATTTTCATTGGTAAAGATCAAAGCAACCATAGTTTCTTGCCTCTTCTTCGACTCCCCATTTTTTGAGTAATAAAATTCATTTATTTCACCTTATTTCTTCCATGGCTGGGAATGTGTCAGTAGAACAGATTGTGTGTGAACAATTTTCTCCATAGACAGATCTATGTATGATTTCAGGCAAAGATTTCTAAGCCTACCAGCTATTCCAGCCTCAGTCTCCCCATGAGTAGGAATTATTATTCTTATTCTAAAAACAGGTAAACTATGGCACAGAGTGGTGATGTACCTGGCTACAGGTCTACAACTAGAAAGTGATACTTCCATAACTCAGTCAATCAATATTCATTTAGTGCTTACTATATGTCAGACTAAGCTTTGGGGATATAAAGAAAGGCAAAAGACAGTCCCTTATCCTTGAGGATAGGGACACAGAGGCTAATGGAGGAGACAACATGCAAACAAGCTATATACAAAATAAATGAGAAATAATCAATAGAATGAAGGCACTAGAATTAGGATTGGGAAAGGCTTCCTGTAAAAGGTGTGACTTCAACTAGGACTTGAAAGAAACCAGGAGGCAGAGATGAGAAGCCAGAGTACTCCAGGCATAGGGGACAGAGCTGTCTAGAGCTGAGAGATGGATGGAGTATCTTGTTCAAGGAACAGTGACAAGTCCAGCCTCACTGAATCAAAGAATATGTGAGGGGGAGGAAAGTGTAAAGTGTAAGAAGACTGGCAAGGTTGGGGAGGAGGGTTAGGTTATTAAGGACTTTGAATGCCCAATAGTGGATTTTATATTTGACTCTGGAGGGGACAGTAGGACAAATTTCTTCTAAATTTCTAACAATCCTATAGTAAGATTCTCAAATAATAAATTTTCCATTCAATTCAATTCAAGCCTATTAAGCTCTTACTTAGAAGACATTGTGAATATACACTACATTATCTAAAACCTTCCACTCAGAATCTCCAAGACTTTCAAAGCAATGATGACCTTAATATCTCTACCAACCAATCTGACTCCACAAAAATGAGTAAAACATCTGAGAAAAACCTAGTCTGACTAAAAATTGGTCAATCTGGTAATCATGTTTAGATAAAGCTATAAATTAGAAAGTGGAAGTGACAATGTCAACAAGGCAGTTCGAAGCAAAGGAACTTTTATTCTCCTGCCAAACTTGGGGGAGAGAGGACAAGAATGAAAGATGACAGGATTTGAGAGACAAAAGGGACCTTAGAAAGCACAAAATTCAATCCCCTCATTTTATAGAGAAGGAAACGGAATTCTTGGAAGGTAAAAGGATTTAACCAAAGTACGGCAACTCAGGTTTTCGGAATGCCAGTTCAGTGATGCATTCTTTGTTGTTCAGTGGTTTCAGTTGTGTCCAACTCTTCATTAACCCACTTAAAGTTTTCTTGGCAAAGTTACTGGAGGGATTTTTTTCCTCTAAATCATTTTACAGATGAGAAATTGAAGCAAACAAGGTTAAGTGACTTGCCCAGGGTCACATAATTACTAAGTGTCTAAGGCTGGATTTGAACTCATGAAGAGGAATCTTCCAATTTCAAGCCTGGCACTCTATCTACTGCCCCACCTAGTTGCCCAATGCCTTCTTACTATACAATATTTCTATTTGTTGAGAAGCTTCACAGTGGATGATGAATAAACAATGAATTCCTACCCCATCCCCCAACATATAAATTGCTACATCTCATGCAGAATGGGGATTAAAACTCTTTCTCTGCAGGTACACAGTACTGCTGGGGTTCAAGCATATGCCCCCTCTTTCTATTTCAGGGAGGGTTCAGGTATTTTGAATAGCCCCACCCTCATGTCCCAGGGAACTGAGGGATAGTTTGGCCTTATCCCTCAGGGTTGGGGTATACTGATGAGACTCTAGACCCTGTAGAGAGTGCTGACTTGAGGCAAGTGGAGGAAAGAGGGAATAAACTGTTGATATATCATCATAACCCAAGGTGAGAAATTTCCACTAGATGTCTAGGAGACGTCAACAGACCAGGGTTTGTGGGAACCACAGAGAAGAGTTTCGAGCTATAACACACCCTAACAGAGATACTGGAGAACTCACAGTCTAGGAATAACCACCATCTTTTAAAGATTGAGAATTGTACAGAGGGAAGCAGTAAAACAGCATTAACAGAGCAGGATAGTAAAAGAGGCCTGCGGAGTCAGGGATAGCCATAGCAAGCTAGAGTCAATTGTTAAAATTTCAATGTGAGCATTTTACATTTTGGAAATTGGCAAACTCTATAAATCAGGGCTTGATTTATTGCTTTGTTGATTGTGATTGAGAAAGTGATGGAGAAAAAGTGAATGATGCAGATTTAACTTAAAAGTCCTGTATTTTTTTTTTTTTGAGAACCAGTTGTTAAAAATTTGCCAGAGCACTACTGGACAGAGTCATCTTCTAAAAGCAGGTAGGGGCAAAAACTTTAGAAAAAACACACCCAACAATTCTATGCACATAGCCTCAGATATGGCAGAGGGGAATACTAATGTAGAGGATCGGTTCCATGTTATCCATTGCTGCAACCATATCCAGCAAAGCACTTTAAATGGCTTAGCCCATATAGGTCCCTGGAGGAGGGCTGCTTTTTCGCAGGTGGTGGGGGAGGGCAGAGACAGAGTATAATTTTCTGTGGGTTGAGAGATGAATCCTATTTGTTTTCCCCCAACCTTTAAATACTAATCTATTATTTTTGAGCCTTGTAAACTTGTGTTCTTTTAAGGGAGTTTGTTGTCTATATTCTACCTTTTTCACTGTGATATAATTAGTATCACACATTGAAGTTTGAGGATTATCTAGGTATGAAGTCAGACAAGTGAAAAGTACCCCGAAGTATATAAAGGAAGTTTGAATCAGGAAGAGTTTTACATGCAAAGATGACCCTGGAAATATGGTACTGCATAACTGACCAAATGATTTCCAATAACACTATTAGAAAATTTCATTAGATTCAGCAACATAAGAAGAATCTTTTAGGACCCCAAGCCTGCCTCCAAATCCAGGTCATGGTCAGCAATACGGTAGTTACGTTTTAGAAAGATGCACAAGAGATTCATGACCACAGGATTTTAGAGGACAAGGGACCTTAGAGATCATCTAGTCTAACCCCTTTATTTTGTAGATGAGGAAACGGAGACGCCAAGAAGAGATGCTACTTGCCTAAGGTCATACAATTGACAGATCCCGAAACCTCAACCAGATTTTTCTGAAGTCAAATTCAGTTTTCTTTCCATTATTTTATGCTGCTTAGTTTTTTGGACACAGATGGATGAAAGTGCAATTCAGGGAAAATGGATGCCAATAACTTGTCACGGCTTTTCCTTCCACCTACTCTTGCAAATCAGATTGAGGAAAGCAATGAATTTTTTTTCCATCTTTGAGCCTGCCAACACCACCCACTTCTGTTACTGCCAGTGAGAAAACTCTCCCATAACCAAGCCCATTTTCCTGGGAAAGGGAGAAGGAAAATGGAGGTGAGGTTGGAGCTGACTTGAGAATTATTCAGGGGACTAGAAGAGGTACTCAAGAGTGGCCCCTGAGAAGAAAAACCACAAGGAAAGCCCCCGGGCAAGTCAGAAGCTGTATACTGCAGTGGAGTGTGATGTGTCGGCACATGGGCCAAAGCAGCTTTGTGCATGGAATCACAAGATGTAGGACTGGAAGAGACATTGATAACAATAGCTAGCATTTATATAGTGCTTTCAAGGCTTGCAAATCACTTTTCATATAATAACTCATTTGATCCTCATAATAACCCTGTGAGGTAAGTGCTATTTTAATCCTCACTTTATAGATGAGGAAACTGAGGCACAGAGATGGTAAGTGACTTACCCAGGGTAACCCAGCTAATACAGGTTGGAAGCAAGATTTGAATTTAGGTCTTCCTGATTTTAAGTCCTATACTCTATTCCCCTCCCTTCTTAGATATCAGCTAGCCTACCTCCCTTGTTCTGGTTGTTTGACAGGGCTAATTTTGGGCTAACTCTGTATTTGTTACCAGGGACTCTGCTCTCTGGGCAGATTAAATAAATACAGAGAAGGCAGAAGGGGAATTATTTCAAGAGGATTATTAAGAAACTAGTGGTCTGATCCTGGGGGAACTAAACAGTAAGATATCTGCTCCATTTTATTACATGGGAGAGAATCAAGAAGACTCAGGTGTTAATATTGCAAAAGCCAGCTTGCCTCTTACCTTCCTTACTTCCCTTCCAGGGCACCATGGTCCAAACTAACCTATCATTCTTTCCCTTCTTTCCTGATCCTTTAATCAAAGTCCTCCATTCAGAAATATTAGGAAAGCAATCCCAGTAAATAAATTCATACTAAAGGGTAAATGACTGATAGCTTCCTCTTAACTCTCCCATGGGTGTGTGCATGTTAACATAAGTACACTTCTACTTGGTTGAATTCCAGACAGTATGAAGGCCTTTCTGGGTCCTTTAGATCTCTCCACTTAGCTATATTTCTTGTCTGACAAGGAGGAGTTCCTAGGCTCATAAAATTTCAGAGCTGCAAATCCAATTCACTCATTTTTACAGAGGAGGAAACTAGGTCAGCCTTTGCTAAAGGGTGAGTTAAAATATTTCATAGTCAGCTCTCCAAAAAGTTTAGGTGTGATCTGTATTATTGACATTTCTCAGTCACTTTTTTAAGGCTAGACAGTCAACAAAACCACAAATCAGGCTCTGATTATTGTAGTTTGTCTATTTGAGGTGTAAATGCTCATAGTCAAAACATAACAATCTGCTTGAGCTGGCTCCAATATACCCCTCCTATGCCCTACTTCTCTCTCTCTCCCAACTTTCCATGTGAAACCAAAGGCCCAGAGCTCCAAATAAATGAGGAGGGGCAAAATCTCAATATCCAGGAAAGGGTATCACTGCCTAAAACAGGACCCTGGTTTCCAACACTCTCATTTCTTTAAGGCTGGGGCTCCCTGTCAAATGTGGAAGGTAGCTCCAGAAATAACTCCAAAATCAATGTCTAATAGGAGGGCAGTGGTGTGGCTGGGGAATTCAGTTGCTGTCTTTATAACCAGGTGTTCTTGGAGAGGTTCCTGAGAAGCTTTTTGCTCCTCTCAGTCATCTTCCTCTAGCTGACCTCCAAAAATGGTTCTGGTCTTAGTTGCAACAGCTTCTCAGTCCATCTCTCAAGGTCCAGGCCCAGGTCCAGACCCAGCCTCTCCTCTGTTCTTCTAGGGTTGGGCTATGACACACTTGGTGGCCTTGACTTCAGGTTTCTGTTTCCTACAGCTCAGGATGAAATCTGAACCAGATAGATTCATATCTCACTGAATCCAGGGCATTTGCCTTTGGGGAACTAAAGTAGGGTTGGAGCAATCCTGCTATCAACAGAGTCCACCCTTACCAAATTGACCCTCTCTCAAAGGGACTCTATCCCTGTCTTAGTTTTAAAAAATCAGAGCAACACTGGCTATCAGTTACTACTTTTGAGAATCAAAAAAGGCAACCAGTATGCATTCCCCAAAGGTACTTCCCCTACCTGTTCACTGATGCCTAAAATTCTTTTGCCTTTAGTCACTGTGCCTTCCTTATGTTTAGCCCTTTACAACTTAGCAGCACTTTTGTGTGTATTGGGTTATTTGATCCTACAGCAATAATAACTACCATTTATATAGTGCTTTAAAGTTGGCAGAGCTTTACATGTATTCTCTCGCTTGAGTTTCACAACAACCTTTTGAAGCAGATAAGTACTCAGCTATTATTTATTCCTGTTTTTTAAATGTGGAAACTGAGGCTCAGAGACATTATGTGATTTTCCTAATCACAGAGACACTGAGAAGGATAAGAGATTCGATGTCAACTCAGGTGTTCTTGATTCCAAATCCAGTGGAGAATCAGTGACAAACTGACTCTCAATAATCCCTTATTATCAATTATTATTTTTATGTTAATACTAATTAATATTAGCATGAATTATTATTAACTCTTCCATTTTACAGAGGAAGAAACTGAGTCTTAGAAAAGTTAAGACAATGTGGTACAGAGAATAAAATGCTAGACTTGGAGTCAGGAAGCGCTGGTTCAAATCCACCCTCTGGTCTTCTGACATTTACTAATTACAGGACCATGGACAAGGCTCTTGAAATCTGAGCCTCAGTGCTCCTTATGTGTAAAACAGAATTAATACTGGAGTATTTATCTCACTGGGTGGTTTTGATCTAGTGGAATATATGATTTCAGCAATTCTGCCAGAGTGGGGAACTCTAGGGAATGGGTGGAACCCTTTCCAAAACGAAGCCATGTCAGACCACAAGTCACTGTTCAGATAAGGAACAACCCAATGAAAGACAAGCCTTTTGAGAACAGGGACTGCTCTAGATTTCGTCTTAGTATTTCTAGGACCAAGGTTAGTGCCTAGTACCTAAGAGAGGATTAATAAATACCTTTTGAACTAATGAACACACCATCTCCAGGGGAAACATATTCCAATTTTTGACAGACACAAATGGTTAGGAAATTCTTTTTAGTCAGTCCAAATCTGCTTCCCTGGTCTCTTATCTAGTGATAAGCCTTAGGGAGTTTCTTAAAGCACATATTTGCCTAGGGACACAAAGCTGGTAAGTCTAAGGGGTGGGAAACCTGCAGCCTTGAGGTCACATGTGGCCCTCTAGGTCCTCAAGGTAGCCATTTGAATCCAAACTTCACAGAACAAATCCCCTTAATAAAAGGACTGTAAGAGGTAGGATTTAAATACAAGTCATTCTAACTACAAGCCTTTCTCTAGTAGTACTAATGCTATTATCATTGTCTAATAATGTGGCACCAATAGGTGGCCAAAGCCAGCCTTTAAATGAGATTATGTGCGTGTGTGTGTGTGTGTGTGTGTGTATAAAAAGACTTAGCTCAATGCCTAGCATACAGTAGATACTTAATAAAGTATTGTTCTCTTTCTAGTTCCAACTAATTTCAACATTTTTCCAGAATTCCCCCCCCCCACAGGTCTTTGATACAACAAATAGAGATAAAGCTGAAAATGTACTTGTTGGGTAGGTAATCCATTAATTCACATGAAAATTCATCATTCATTCAACAATATTTTATTTCTCTATGCCAGGCACTAACTTAGGTCTCCCAAAATACAAATAGGGTTCAATTTCTGCCCTGGAGGAAATTAGAATCCTGTCCACTGGATTGCTAGTTTATTCTCTCTGGACAGTGGATTGGAGAGAGAGCTGACCCCTAAAAAAAGTGGGGTGGGCTGGTAGAGAGAGGGAAGGACTACCAGATGAACAAAGGGAAGGGCTTCACCGTTTTGCCTCAGGTAGTACCAAAGCATTGAGCTTTGCCCATAACTCTAGATAGATATGTTGATAGTGTCTCCAGGGTTTAACCAACAACCAAGAACTAGCATGGCATGCTTGCAATTTTCCCTTACTCCATGACAGACAAATGTATCTTCCTATTCCCTCTTTACTGTTGACCTGGAGCAAGGATGATCAGGGAAACCCTGGATTTGCCCAACTGGGGCACCTTCCTTGGAAGGGGATATGTGCTGAGCTCCTTGCAGAGAGACATTATCCTTGTGGAGATGACACAAGATGCTCTTGATTGGTCCCCAGGGACTTGAGAATTGCTGTCAGTCCAATAAATGACACATCATCTCTAAGATATATCTCACAAACATACATAAAAGCATATACCTGACAAAGCAAGTATCAGGAACAGAGGAGGGAAACATAGTTATGGTCTAGTAAAAAGAATAGTAGATTTGGAGTCAGAGGACCTGGATTTAGATCCAGACTCCCTTATTTACTACCTACTACAAGAGAGGCTATTACTAACCTTTTTTGCTCTCAGTTTTCTCATCTGTAAAATAATAGAGATTGATCTATCAGAGGTGGGGAACCTGTGGAGACTGCAGGTTTCCCATCCAGGAGATCATTTCAGAAATCCCTTCCAGCTCTGATTTTGTGGTCCTACAAGGATCACAGCCTCTGCCAGTGGGAGGAGGGAGAGTCAGTCCCAGAAGAAGGAAACAAATCTGGAAGCCATCACCCAGGGAGTCTGGTCTATTTTAGACAGCCCAGCTGAATAACTCTGTCCAAGAAAACCCAAATGTCAAAACTAGCAACCCTACCTCACCCAGGCCCCAGGACTGATTGCATCCTTTCCTCATTGTTTCCATACTTTTTCTAGGGAGATATCAGTGAATGGAAGGAACCCCCTCATTGATTCAACTCAAGAAATATTAAATGCCTCCTATGTGATCATGAAAGGGCAGAGTGGTTTAGCTAACAGTGAACCTGCCTCAGAGCAAAGGTGGCAGTCAAGCCCTGCTCCAGACACCTACTGGCTGAATGACCCTCAAGCAATTGAAATAGCCTTTTATGGATCTAGGCAGCTCTCTAAGACGATGAATTGCAGAGAAGTTACCTACATTACTGGAGAGAATTCCCTCATCTGGGAATTCCCTATACTAATGAAATCACAGATCTAGCCTCTTACCTCTATATTCAATACAATTTAATAAATTTTCATTAAGTGCCGACTCTGTTTGAGACACTGTACTAAGCAGTTACCACGGTGGAAGGTGATCCACGATTGGATTAGGGAGTACCCGAAGGGCAAGGACACCTAGTCCCGGAGAGTGAGGTCACCAAGAGCCAAGATTTTTTGTTTGTTTTTGTTTTGTAAATATAAGTAGAGAAAACAAACGAGCGAGACACACACACACACACACACACACACACACACACACACACACACACATACACACACACACGCGCTTACACACGAGGTGCGGGCGGCTGCAGGGAGCTGTAAAACGGTATATGGTCCCAGGTGGAGTGCGACTGTGGCTCCCAGCTTCCTGATCTGGTAACACACCAGCCACGTGCAGTTCTGCCCAGAAGTCCTGCCAGAGGGCAGGGACCTGCCAACACCCCTATGGCCCCCTCTCCTTCCCAGGGCCGCACACTGGGAAAACAATCTGCAGTGACCGAAAAACCCCTGGCCGCCGGGCCGCCCGCCTCCCTCCCTGCCGCTGACCGGCTTCAATAGCCAAGTGCATGAGATCCTGGCAGCCGGCGGCGGACTCTTGACGGAAGGCGCTGCCAGGGCCAGGCCAGGCGATGCATTTCCTGCCCAATCCGAGGCAGCAGCCTGGCACCACCCCGCCGGGAGGTCTCAGGGTAAACTCCTTCCCTGCCCTACCATCCCGTTGGTCCTCTCTCCATCATCGGAGGAATAACAGCGTAGCCCCGAGCCCCAGGCATGCAGGACTGGCCAGGGAAGTTGACCTGTCCTTTCCCTGTAGAGTTCCCGCCCCAGAGGGGAGCTCCAAGCGCTTACTTTGTAGGCAGCGGGCTGTGGCCAGGCAGAGAGCGAAGAGTCCCAGGGTGATACCTCGGTTCCTTCTTCTCCAGCTCTGCAGTGGCCTCATGAGCAGTGCCAGGTCCGCAAGGGTTCTGCACTTAATGGGCAGGAGGCATTGGCAGATGCTGGAGCTGCTGGGCTGCGGGGCTGGGCTGCCTCACCACCAGCTCCTCCTTTTCTCCGTCCCCTCCTCCTCTGCCTTTCCTCTGTCCTCTCCTCCAACACACACACACACACACACACACACACACAACACACCACACCACACCACACCACACACCCCCCTTCTTATCTTTCTCCTCCACCGCCTATTCCTCTTCCTCCTTAGCCCGTGTCTGATGCAAATGAGCTGGCTGTTCTCAGGTTAAACCAGTTGTCTGAGAAAGAAGGAACAGCAAAGGAGAGAGTCTTGCAGAAAAAGGGAGAGAGGGAGGGAGGGACAGGGAAAGAGGGAGACGGGGAGAGAGGTAGGAGGTGGCACGGGCACAAGACAATTAGAAGGCGGCATATACAGACATCAGGCAAATAAAGACCATTGCTTCTTCTGTTCACACCCAATCTGCTGCTATTAATTCAAGATTTAACCAGATGGTGGGGTGCTAGGAAAGTGGCGAGTTTACTACCCTCTCTTTCTTCTCAGGCAGCCAAAACATAACTGTCTAATGGCCCTTGAAGACCAGGGAAATGCATTTAGGAAGGAGAGAGTGTCAGACATCTCCCCTAAACAAGTGCTCTCTCTCAGCACTTAGGATCCACTATAGGGTAAGGAAAGTGCCCTAGATGAACGAATAGAATGGAACCTGCAGGAAGAGCAGAGATATTTCTCTCTGCTGAGGCCTTTTAATAGTAGACCCTTGCCATTTTCAGGCAGCATCCTTCAATATAGTGGAAAGAATACAGAGCTGGGAGTTTCACACTTTTGCGAAGGAGTTGGGAGTAGGTCAGGTATCTTGTCATTTATTTTCTTTGGGACCCTGCTTATTCTTTATAATTTCACAACAATCATTTTCAGTTAGATAAAACAAATCTCATCCCTCTTTCCCATGAAAGTTCATAGTACCGGGTTTGGAGAAAGAATCTGGATTCTAATCCTGATTCAGCCACTTAGTACTTAGGTGATTGTGGGCAAATCATTTCCTGTCTTTATTCTTCCATAAAAATCTAAATCTGTGATTTGCAATTTACACTTATAGATAGCCATCATTCGCTTCTCTAGAGAAAACATCTCCCAGCTCTTTGAGAGAATTTCTTACAACATAGTTTCAAATTCTTTCACTGTTCTGGTTGTCTACCTCTGGGCAGTCTTCAGGTTGTCAGTGACCCTCCTAAAGTGTGATATTCCAAATTGAACATAATACTCTATCAAGATATTGTATGAACAGACCAGCTCTATCATCTCCTGTATTCTGAATACAAAGTTTCTAATAATGTAGCCTGAGAATGACTTAGTTTTTTCTCCACCATTTTTATATTATGGACCCACATCAAGCTTGCCAGTTTGACAAAATCCCTAGCATGTTTTCATCTTAATTGTTCTCAGCTATGTTTCGCCTGATCCTGTATTGTGCAGTCAGTTTTTCAAACCCCAATATAGGACTTTACATTTATCCCTATTGAATTTTATCTTCTTAACTTCAGCCCATGGATCTGTCTGGGTCCTGAGACTGTTATCCACAGTATTAATCATCCTTCCGTACTTCATACCATCTGCCAATCTAATAAGTATGCCATCTGTGGGTCAAGTTTCTTTTCTTCCAAATGGAGATAATGCCTATCTTATAGGGTTCTTAGAAGTATTCAATGAAATAATGGGAATAAAGAAAAGGGAGTAGGATTAGATCTGTGATTTCTTTGCTAAATGGAACTCCCAGAGGAGGAAAACTCCACAAATGTAAGTCATTCCATTTTCTACAACTTGTAGTCTGAGGGATTTGTGTAGAGCATTGAGAGGTTCTGTCACTTGCTAAGGGTCACACAGCAATTATATGTTACAGGCAAGGAAGCAAAGACAATATAAGGCATGACTATGAGCAATTCTCTTGTATCTTCTTGCCCTTGCACAGACTTGTCTCCAATGCCTGGAATATACTCCTTTTTAACCTCTACCTTATGGAACCCTTAGTTATTTGAGGCTTAGCTCCTACACAAGGGCTATTCTGATCCCCATGTTGCTACTTCTCTGTATTCATTTTGTCTCTCAAATGAATCAATGAATTACACCTTTTAATCATTTCTAGCCCTGGTGTTCATGATATGGGAACTGGCAATGAGGACATGCAGGCTGGAGTATAAGTCCAGAACAAGAGAGCTATAGAAATTCTGGAAGGAAGGAATATGGGGTTTGTCTTTACTATGGAAGAGATCAATCCTAGTCTAGTCAAAAGAGATTCTAATGCGCTAGAAGCAGAAGCATGCATTGATATAATACACAGAGATATACTTAGATTTCAGCAAGACATTTGACATGCTATCCTTGTGAATAAGACAGAAAGATATAGACTATATGATCATATAGTTAGGTGAATTTAGTAATAGACGAACAAAAAAATAGTCATTAATGGGTCTCCTTGGAGGAAAGTCTCTAGTAGTAGAATATATTGGGGTTGATGAAGGCCTGAACAATGGTGATAGCCCTCAATGAAAGGAATGATCAGAAAAGGACACATGGGTGGTGAGAATGACAGATCATAATAGATTAGACAAATTGCATCTTTTCCTGGAGGTCAAGAAATATGAAAAGAATGAGAAGATGGCCTATATCACATTAGTGTGTGTTGATCCTTTGTTACTGAAGAAGACCATGCCATCAGAGAAATAATGACATGACTTGTACTCGACTTTGTTTTGAGTGAGGGAGGGCTGTGCAGGTCCCGAACCATCTGAATCCAGTGACCAGATATTCATCAGGATGACTGGAGATGACTCAGGATGAAGCAACTGGGGTTCAGGAACTTGCCCAAGGTCACACAGCTAGTGAGTGTCAAGTCTCTAAGGTGAGATTTGAACTCAGGTCCTCTTGACTCCTACACTGGTGCTCTATCTACTGCACCACCTAGCTGCCCATCATATTAGTTGAAACCTTTGGAAATTATATGGAAAAATATGGGCAAAAAGCACTTAATAAGAGAAGGCATGGAGATGTAATCTATATTAGTAAGGTAGTATCTCGCTAAGGAAATTATGAATCCATATAAATATTTAAAGTCAAAACTAAATGAAAAAATTACAAATTTCATCTCCAGAGGAGGAGCCAAGATGGTGGAGTAGAAAGACACACATACGCTAGCTCTGAAACCACAGCCTAAAATATATCTGTAAAGAAGAACTCCTAACAAATTCTGGAGCAGTGGAAGCCACAGAACAATGGAGTGGAGGGGATTTCTGTTCCAGAGAGACCTGAAAAACAGTCTGTCATGCCTGGACCAGCGCAGAGCCCAGCCCAGCCCTGCCCTGGGGTCCTGAGAGAAGCAGATCTGAGCAGGCTTCAGGGACAGAATCTCCAGCAGCCATGCAGTTCCCTCCACCCACAGGCGCACAGGTCAGTGAGAGAGACTGTTTGGTGGGCCAAGAGGGGAGTGGGGTGTCTCCATAACTCAGGCCCCTTCGGGAGGCAGCAGTGGAGACAGCAGTGGAGACAGCAGCAGACAGGGGCTCCCAGAGCAGGCAGGATCTCGAACCCATTGTTGAAGGTCTCCATGTAAACCCCCTGAGGGAACTGAGCCCTGGGAGGCAACCCTGCCCCTACCTGAGCACCAGAACTTAATCTCTCACTGAATAGCAGCCCCACCCCCGTTGAAAGTCCTGAGGAGGGGGAGCAGCATTTGAATCTCAGACCCCAAGCACTGGCTGGGTGGATCTGGAAGCGAGGTGGGTATGGAAAGGAATCTCAGAAGTCAAGTAACTGGCTGAGAAAATGCCCAGAAAAGGGAAAAGAAGTAAAACCATAGAAGGTTACTTTCTTGGTGAACAGATGTTTCTGCCCTTCTTTTCTGATGAGGAAGAACAATGCTTGCCATCAGGTAAAGACATAGAAGTCAAGGCCTCTGTATCCCAAACATCCAAAATAAATATTCAATGGGCTCAGGCCATGGAAGAGCTCAAAAAGGATTTTGAAAATCAAGTTAGACAGGTAGAGGAAAAACTGGGAAGAGAAATGAGAGAGAAGCAAGAAAAGCATGAAAAATGGGTCAACACCTTGCTAAAGGAGACCCAAAAGAATACTGAAGAAAGTAACACCTTGAAAAATAGGCTAACTTAATTGGCAAAAGAGGTTCAAAAAGCCAATGAGGAGAAGAATGCTTTCAAAAGCAGAATTAGCCAAATGGAAAAGGAGGTTCAGAAACTCACTGAAGAAAATAGTTCTCTCAAAATTAGAATGGAACAGATGGAGGCTAATGACTTTCTGAGAAACCAAGAAATCACAAAACAAAACCAAGAGAATGAAAATGTGGAAGA
>CM053771.1:133412751-133439437 GCA_028658325.1 Potorous gilbertii | reverse complement strand
ACAAATGGGAAGAAAATTTGGAACCCAAAATTTTGTGAAAATGAATGTAAAAAGTTAAATAAATAAATTTATTAATAAAACCAAAACAAAAATAAAAAAACCTTCATCTCCATTCCTTTTCTTATCAAAAGACTAGAAGAGATTTTTGTTACTTTTCCCTTCACACATTCCTCTTTGTCCTATATTTAGGTGCAAAAAATCAATTGCTGTAAGTGTAGAGGAACAGTGTAATATGGAGGATGAGGAAGCCAGCTCAACCTTAGGCTGCATCAAAAGGCCAGGTGTCTATGTAGGACTAAGGAAGCAATAGTTCCACTGTATCTTCCATGGTCAGGCTGTACCTAGAATATTGTGGTTGGCTCTGAGTATCATATTTTTGGGAGTGGTTGAGTAGGTTTTTTCTGAAAGGGCTTTATAGATGAATAGCCCAATACAGAGAAAGGGAAAGAAGTAGATATTTACTAAGCCCCTAGTATGTGCTAAGTACTTTACTGATATTTTTGATCCTCTTGCAACTCTGGAATACAGGTGCTGTTATCATCCCCGTTTTATAGATGAGGAAACCGAGGTAGATAGAAGCTAAATGACTTGCCCAGGGTCACAGAGCTAGCAAGTGTCAGAGGTGGGATTTGAATTCAAGTCTTCCTGACTCCAGGCCAAATGCTCTATCCACTGGGACACCTAGCTACCTCTGAGGAGATGAGGAAAGTCACTGTTTGATCTCCTCCTCCTTGGTCTTTTTTTTTATCTTGAAGACACTCCCGGTGTTTTCAGGTTTCCATAATCTTAGACCTGTGTGCCCTTATCTGGTCAGCCAGGGGCTTCTGGTGGGCCTTGTCTGGCTTCAGTTTAGGAATGTACTCCCCGAGGATTTGAGACGATTAGTTGGCTCAGTATATATAGAACTCTGGACTTGAAGTCAGGAAGACTTGAGTTCAAATCCAGCCTCACTTGCTAACCATAGGTTCCTTGGCAAGTCACTTAACTTCTGTATACCTGAGTTTCCTCAGCTATAAAATGAAGACAGTCACAGCACCTACCCCTCTGTAGAGAGGATAAAATGAAGTAATTATTGTAAAATGTTTTCCAAATCTTCAGACCCTATGTAAACGCTAGCTACTATTGTTGTGGCTGTTGACCCCTTTTCCCTTCGTCTTGATGTTTAGTCTGAGGTACATAGAGTGCGCAATCCTGTTGGATCCTCGTTGGTATCTGCAGCATAGAAAGCATAAAATACCCATTCCTCTCGTCTGGGTCATTCCTCAGACATATGGCAAGGGTAGACTGCCCCATTTCTCTTATCAGTGCCCATGTGCTCACCCTTCCAGTGAGTCAGAGTATTTTTCTGGCACTGGGAAATGAACAGTAACAGGCATAAACCTGGATGCTTATGGTTGTCTGGTTGATCTTTAATCACTTTCCAAATTGACCGACAGGAGTTGGTTTCATCAAGGTCCAGCTGTACTTTATTCTTTCTACAAAAAAGAGGCAAACCTCTTCTAAAGCCTGAGTGCATTCATGGCTGCAGCTACAGCATAGAAAGGAAGGGAGAAAGACTTAGTGACACATTTTAGAAACTGCATTGAGAGGCTGGAGAGCACACATGTGATAATGAACAGGATGGAAAGAAGACTGGAGACCAGGCCATACAAGGATATGGTCCAACCCTTAGCCTGGAGAAGAAAAGACTTTTGGAAGAGAGGGTGGTGATAGAAATTCATTTCAACCCAGCAAACATTTATTAAGGGCTCCCAAGGGTTCCCTGTGCCAGGCCCTTAGGATACAAAGTAAAAAACAAAAGAGTTCCTGATCTCAGGGAACTTCTGTTTTTACTGGGAAGTGAAGTAGGATGAATAAAACTTATATACACACCAGTGTGGAAATGAAGAGGATAAGTGAGAGATTGAACAAGATGTCTAGGAAAATAGAAGGAAAAAAATCTCACCACAGAGAGGCAGAGACTATAGTTGTGGAATGTGCTGTACATTATCGGACTCAATTGCTGGCTGGTTGGCTTAATTAAGTTGGTTTTTTTTTTGTTACAAGGAAGGGTTCAGTCTTTTTTGTTGTTGGGAATGACAAGATATGACTGTAGTGTAAAAACAAAACATTTAACAATGAAATTGGAAAAATAAATCAAGCCAGTTCCTCCCAAACAACTTAGGAGACAGAAATCACTAACAACTAGAGATAGTATTCTTAATAGCAGTAGCAACAGGAGCAAGAATTCACATTTCTACAACTTAGGAAGGTTTATGAAGTGCCTTCCATTTATTATCTCATTTGGACAAATGTGAGGGAAGGAGTGCCTGAGCTGAAAGTCTGATGACATCAGTGGGTTCCCAGGGAGCCTAAGCAAGGTCACATGGGCAGTAGGCATCAGAGGCAAGATTAGAACACAAAGTATGTTAACTCCATAGATAGTTCCATGGCCATTAGGGTGAAACATCTAAGCAGATGTCAATATCTCTTCTTTAATTTCATGATTTAATGTCTCTATTCCCAGAGCTCTTGGGTTCAGGGTCCTAGGATGTCCCCATCAGAGTCTGAGGGGAGACAGTGGTCAAGGTGGTGGTGATGATTTGACTTTCCTGTTACATGCTGTCTCTTATCTCTCCCTCAGGTCCTTGATGCATCAGCTAGTCCAACTTGCCTGTCTGGTGACTGTCTGCTGACTGGCAATTGGTGTGCTTGGTTGGCACCTTCTCTACAGGAGTTGATTCCTCAGGTGATAGCCATGGGGGCTGGAATTAGACTGGTGGTCTTGGGGGTGCTGCCACTTGAAGGGCTCCTATGCTTACATGCCCTTTGGTGGCAGTTGATCAGCAGTCATTGCTGGTGATGATGAGGCAAGTGGGCTTCCTCTCCAAAGTGATTTTTTCCCCTCAGTGATGGTGGTCTGGAGGGCACTGCTTTTCCAAAATCTCTTGGGTACATGATTCTGGGCTGTATTCATTGGAGTCTGAGGGGAGATGGTGGTCATGGTGGTGGTTTAACCCATGACATATGATGCCTTTTGCCACCTTAGGGTTCCTTTACACTTCTGCTAGGCTGGCCCTTCTACTCTGTGTGTGGTAATTGACTGGCAGTTAGATGAACTCTGAGGTACTTTCTCCCTCTAAATTTATGATCTGGTGTTCTGCGGAAAGAACACTTGTTCCTTCCCAGCTACGCCCTTAGGTGCTTGGTAATTCTTTCCAGCTCAATGCACTCTGGAAAAAGAAACACCCTATTTCCCCCTAGCAGCAGCAAGCAATTGGCACTTCCTCAGAGAATAAAAAGTCCTGGGTCTATAGTTACCTAGAAAGCATAAGTAAACATAACTGTAGTACAGTGGATGAACAGTGTGACAAAAACAAAACGTGTGGTGTAACCGATAGATCACTAACAATAACCAACAACAGTAATGAAAGTTCACACTTCGACTATGGGCCAGGAACAGTGCTAAGTTCTTTACAATTGTTAACTCATCAGATCCTCACAGCAACTCTGAGAAGTAGGCGCTATTATCATTCCGATTTTACAGAAGGGGAAATTAAGGCAAGCAGGTTCAGTGACTTGCCTGTGATATGGAGGATATACAAACTTTCCTATTATGTGGGGATGTTCTAACTGTAACTGGTGATTGATTTTAGAAAGAACACATCAAAATGGTGGGTAGTGGTGAAATTGAGCCAATAGCAGTGGAAGAACCCAACCCCTCAGGGTGAGTGGGAAAGTCATCCTACGGTGACACAACATTTGGGGTCAGATTTGAACTCAGGATCTTCCTGACTCCAGGTCTAGTTCCCTATTCACTGTACCACCTAGCTGCCTCTAGTTTTGGAGTTCTAATCCTGTATCAGACACTGACTAGCTGTGTGACCCTGAGCAAGTCACTTAATCTTTGTTCTTCAGTTTCCTTATCTGTAAAAAGAGGGAATTGGACTCAATGACCTCTAGGTTCCCTTCCAACCCTAAATCAATAGTTCTATGATAAATTGGCCCAAGTTCATTTCACTAAGGTTATTATAAGGGTTGGTTATTGTTGCAAAATGAGATTATTGAAAGAGCTATTTGGGGTCAGTAGATGTAGGATTGAATTCTGGCTCTGCTTTTCCCTACCTATACCCTAGGGTAAATCATTTACCCTTTTTGATTTTCAATGTCTTCACTTGTAAAATGAGGGAGTTATATTGAATGATGCATATAGTTCTTATTAGGAGGAAGCTAGATGACTCAGTGGACAGAACACCAGTCCTTGAGTTAAAATCTGACCTCAGATATTTACTAGTTGTATCTTGAGTGACTGGCAAGTCACTTAACCTCTGTTTTCCTTAATCCAAGGGAGAAGGAAATGGCAAATTATTCCAGTATCTTTGCCAAGAAAACCCCATGGACAGGATCATGGGATTATAAGGAATCAGACATAACTGAACAATAAGGTCCTTTTTAGCTCTAAATTCTGTATCTACAACTTTCAAGAATCTTGTTGTTTAATGCCCTGAATTCTTTTTAATTTTTGATGTTAATTTTTTTTAAATCTTGAGATCCAAATTCTATCCTTCTCTCTAATCTCTCCTCTATTCATTGAGAAGGCAAGCAATATGATGTCAAATATATATGTGAAGTCAGGCAGGACATTTCCATATTAACCATATTGTTTATAAAAAGCGAGTGAAAAATAAAGTAAAAATACAATGCTTCAATGCATTTAGAGATAATTACTTCTCTCTCTGGAGGTGGATAGCATCTTTTACCATGAGTCCTTTGGGATTGTCTTGGATCTTTGTATTGATTGGACTAGCTAAGTTTTTCACAGTTGATCATCCTTACAGCACTGTGGCTGTGCACAGTGATCTCTCTGTTCTGCTCGCTGCACTTTGCATCAATTCATGTAAGTCTTTCTAAGTTTTTCCTGAAAGTGTCCTGCTCATCATTGCTTGTATAGAACAGTGGCATTCCATCATAGTCCAATATCACAACTGTTTCAACCATTCCCCAGTTGATCAGTATTCTCTCAATTTCCAGTTCTTCACCACCACTAAAAAAGCTACTATAAATATTTTTTTACATATATAAGTCCTTCCCCCTCTCCTCCTCTCAATCCCCTGCTACCTCTTTTTTAAAAATCTCTTTGGGATACAGGCCCAGTAATGTTATTGCTAGGTCAAAGGGTATACACAGTTTTACAGCTTTTTGGACACAGTTCTGAGTTATCTCCAGAACGGTTGAACCTATTCACAACTCCATCAACAATGTACTAATATCCCTATTTTTCCACATCCCCTCCAGCATTTGTCATTTTCCTTTTCTGTCATGTTAGCCAATCTGATAAGTGTGGAGTGATTCCTTAGAGTTGTTTTAATTTGCATTTCTTTACTCAGCAGTGATTTAGATTATTTTTTTCATATAGCTATTAATAACTTTGATTTCTTCTGGAAACTGCCTCTTCATATCCTTTGACCATTTATCAATTGGGGAATCACTCTTACTTTTATAAATTTGACTCAGCTTCCTATATATATATATGAGAAATGAGACCTTTATTAGAGAAACTTGCTGTATAATTCCTCCCCCAGTTTCCTGTTTTTCTTCCATTTTTGGTGGTATTGGTTTTATTTGCACAAAACTTTTAAAATTTCATGTATTCAAAATTATCCATTCTGCTTCCTGTGAGTCTATCTTTTCTTTGATCATAAGCTCTTGTCTTATCCAAAGGTATGTCAGGTACATTTTTCCAGGCTTCCCTAATTTACTAATGGTATTACCTTTTATATATATAATTGATATGCCCATTTTAACCTTAAATTGGTAGATGGTGTGAGATGTTGGTTAACCTCCTATATTCTTAAACTTCTTTGGACCTCATCATCAAAATAACCCCCACCCCAAATCAATCTCCATAAACCCTCTCTAATTAATCGAACTGGGCTCATATCACTCCATACTTTCAAAAGAAATCTTCCCCATGACTTCGGGTTAATGTGATTAATTAAGCACATGTTTAAGTTTGCTTTTGTAGTCTATTATAAGCTTTGAGGGCCCTCTTCCATACTCCTACTTGTATTGATAAGCCATGTCCCCAAAGGGTTGACTAGATGACTTCCAGTCAACATGAGGAGTTGATTTCCTCTGCTATAGATCAATTCCCCTTCCCCATTTTGGTGCATTCTCCCTAATATTAATCACCAATTACAGCTGATATTTCTCTCACATGATTGATTGACTTGTAACATCAATTAACTTTTACAAAAAGATATTTACTGGGAAAACATAGCAAGAATAGAAAATCAAAACACACCCCAAAATCAGTAATACATTCTCCCTTCTCCTACTTCAGTCATTGGGGAGAATGGGCTCAAACTTAAAGCAACTGTTACAAAACATCCATTAACTCTACCTTCTTCACTTCTGATTATGGCATGTCATGGAATAAATTGTTCTCTTGCAGCAACAGGACACATCTTGGAGTTGTTCTATTGCTGGGTTGGGTCCAGCAGGTCAACTCCCAGAGCTAAGCCCTCACTTCACCTTGGGGACCATACAACTCTGGTATAGATTCCAGTTGCAAGATCTTAGGTGGCTTGCTCTGACTTTTGGAAACTCACAAGACCATAGCCATTCTCAATACTTCACTTAAAAGCAGGAAAGAATAGGTACAATAGAGAATGGAAACAGCAGCATCATGTGCTCAGCAATGGGGAAGGAAAGAGAGATCATTTTAGCCAGCCAGTGCTTTTGTGAATGTACAAAGGCTTTGTGTTTATCAGGAAGTATATGAACAGTGAACAGTCATAGAATATTTATATCGACTTTGAGATCTGGGGAGTTGGAGGGGGGGGCAGGGACTGCATCAGTTTGCTCACGTTGCACCTACTCAAAAGGACTAGGCTGTCATTTGGCCATTCCTACATTACACATTGGGGAAACTAGGTGGCATAGGGGATATAGTGCTAGGCCTTTCTTCCTTCTTTTGTTTTTTCCTTTCCTTTCCTTCTTTCTTCCCTCCCTCCCTCCTTCCTTCCTTCCTTCCTTCCTTCCTTCCTTCCTTCCTACTTCTAATGTGGTAAGTCAACAGCCATTTATTATGCACCTATTATGTGACAAAGAATATATGTCCAGCTTTTTTCTTCTATTTTAGGTCTCTCACTTGGTACATGTCGGCTTCCCTTCTTGAGTGAAATCTTTTTCATGGTTCACATAGAGCATAAAGAGTTTTCAGGGAAAGAGCTGTGGTTGGCATATGGTCACTCATGACTGAGTCAGAAAAAAGATTATCCGTGTTAAGATCATGTATTATCTGGACCCAGCCAAACTCTTGATGTTTTGTCCTCCCTAAATGACTATTGTATGCTAAATATAAAGAAAGAGCCCCACCTTTAATAGAAATAATAGTCAACAGTGCTGGCTAATGTCCGAACTGTTATGTTCAGATCTGAGAGCTATATTTCAAGAACTTTTAAAGGGGGTGGGGAAAATCTTCCTCTTATTATGTATTTTGCAGACCATCACCTAGCACAGTATCAGACATCTGATAATATGGGGGGAGGTAGAATGAAGAAGCTGTGGTCAGGAATAGACATCCATCTTAAGAACTGCTCAACTTGGCTTGTTCTGTCAAATGCATCATGATACAGTTATGTGGCGATAGTAACAGAGTTTTTTAATTCCTGGTTTGGCTAGGCAATAGAGACCTGAGGTTTTATTTGTGGCCTCATGTGGAAATTGTTCCTTTTAGAATTTAAAAGTGGGAGTTCGGTGCAGGTTAGTCCCTGTTTATAGACTGTGACTACTGTCTGAGACTACCTGAGACCAGATGAACAAGTATGCACCAAGAGTGGGAGTGATGACACCAGGAAGTCCAACCAGTTCTTGCATCCAAGATCTAGCATCAAATGATGCTCTGCCATTTAATTAACCTATGAGAGCTTGGGGAAGTCACTTGGCTTCAGTTTACTCAGCTATAAATTGAGAGGACTGGTCTAGGTGATGTCTAACAGTTCCTTCTCATTTGAAATCTATGATCCTCTGACCAGACCTTGAGAGTCTGGAGTCCTGCTGTCACCACTCCTTTCTTACCAAATGAACACTGATAAGCACAATAAATGTATGTGTGTTAAATATTATGTGTGTGAGCCTTCTTCCTTTGTAAGGGAGAACTTGGAGTTCTTGCCACAGATAGCTGCTTACCATCTATCATATAACATACAGCTTTGTATATTTGCTCCTTCCAATGGCAATTTCTTCAGCATAGGAGACCTCCCAGCCCCGAGGCTGCAGGTGCCTTTGCCCATGAGAGGGGGTTGCTAAATACTTATTGGCAGAATGAATTGTTTCATCCTTCTACTTGCTGTTTTTCCAATGAGAGACTCCATCCACTGACTCTGGGAATCCTCGCTGGTTGTCCCTTATGTGTAGAATTCTCTCTCCTCAACTCCCATCTCCCATCTTCCCTAAAAGTAATGGCTAAAATCCTGCCTTCTTCAAGAAATCTTTGCTGGTCTCCTTTAATACTCGTACCTTCCCTTTGTGATTATCTCTAATTTATTCTGTATGCAGTTTGTTTATATGTAGTTGATAGCATGTTGTCTTCCCCATTAGACTGTGAACTCCTTTAAAGCAGAGGTTTTTATTTTTTGCCTTTTTTGGTATCCTCATGGTTTAGTGTAGTGCCTGGCACAGAGTAGGCACTTAAATGCTTGTTGAATGACTGGTTGATGATCCTCTTCTATGGAGCTTTGTGAGAATCCTTTCCATCTATTATTTCCTGTCCTGTGAGTTTTTTGGTCCAAATTCTTCCATAGTTGTTCACTAGAAGATGTGCTGGATATAGCTGGAAACCTTCCTCCGGGACCTTTATTATTACATGACCAGCAGCACAGCACTCACAACATGGTGATTGGACCACTTCTTTTTCTAGTCCTACACATCCTTGATGATGTCTTGGTGCCAATTCTTACATGCAAGTCATAGTTGGCAATATGAAACAATCTATATGCTTCTACCACGTGTCTAGCCATTTCTCTTTAGGTCAGTTTCAATTGTGATCCTTCTGAGATAGTGATGCTCCATCCAGTTCCATAAGAAGCATTTATGAAGCACTCACTTTGTGCCTGAAATACAAAGACAAAAATAAAACAGTCTTTGACCTTAAGAAGTTTGAATTCTACTGGGGAGAAACAACATATATAAGTAAAAACATATACAACACAAGAGAAAACACAAAGCAATTTTTTTGGGGGGGAGGGTAGGAATTACAAGCAGCTGGGGAAATCTAGAAAGGTGATGAAGAAAGGGAAATGGGAATTTTAAAAGCAGGAAGGAAATTCCACATTTGGGGCACACTTGGAGAGGGGAAGTGAAATGTTATTTATATGGAAGAGGGAGTGCAAAGTAAAATTGCAAAGGGGAGTAAATGTAATCAATCGTTCTGGAAAAACAGATTGGAGCCAAATTGTGAAAGGCTTTAAATGCCAAACAGAAGATTTTGTATTTTTTTCTGGAGACAATAGGGAGTCACTATAACTTCTTTAGTACAAGGGTGACGAGATTACATTTATATTTCAGGAATATAAATTTGGCAACTGGGTGGAGGATGGAGAGGAGGGATGCTTGAAGCAGGGAGATCAATTAAGAGGCTGTTACACTAGTCCTGATAGATGAGTGGGGATGAAAGCCTGAACTGGCCATATTGCATTATTGCTATGAAGATGGGCAGAGTGCCATTTCTACTCTCTCAAATAATATATTATATGCTGAGGTGTGGTGGTAACTACCACCATTTGTCATGGATGAGGAGACTAACTTGCTATAGAAACACATTTTGCGCCTATTTATTGTTCTCCCAGTTCATTTATAAATATTATTATCTGTCTGAACTGCCCTATCGGGTCTCATGCCAAGCTTTCTGCAGGTTCATTTTCCCCTCCATGGCTTTTTGCTGTTTTGTAATGTGATACTGCTTCCAATTTTCCACCATTCTCTCTTTTAATGTTTTTCAAATGAGCTCATTTTCTAAACCTGTTTTTCATTTGGTGCCATATTTATTGGCTAAGTGGTTTCTGATCCCTCTTTTTTTTTTAAAAAAAAATCCTTATTATGTCTATTATTTGATATCAGATAGATTGCTGTGAAGGAACATCAATGATCAAAGTCATGCTTTTATTTTAAATCATTTCCCATTTTTCAGTCAAAGAGCAGGTTGGGACTATTGCAGTTGTACATGGTATCATGTCTGTTCTTTCCTTCCCCTTCTAACTTGCTGTTACTGCTCAAACCAAGACCAAAGAACTAGACACAGACAGCTGGTTCAGAAATGACTCTCACATTAATAACTGCTTGTTTCTTTTCAGTTAAAATATCTATCACCTCTAATTCATTTTTGAAAAAAAAATTCACGTTACACAGGTTCAAAGCTTTTGAGTAATCAATAACCTTCTGACCTTTGTAATTGCTTAATCTTGGACCTTTCCTGCAACCTATGGTGCAGTCACACTGGCCTTGTCTCTGTTATACATATAAACATATGAACACACAAGTCTGCACATATATACATACAAGCTCATGTATGCACTTACACATGGGCATGTATGCGCAGACAGACAGACAGACAGACAGACACACACACACCCCTCTATCTCATCAGGCCTATTTACCTTCACACTGTCTGTTTCCCTGCATGGAGTGCACTCATTCCTTCCCTTTGCCTCATAGAGTCCCAGGAAAACTTTTCTTATCTTTCCGGCCGCTGGTGCCTTCTCAAATTTCCCTGTATTTAAATACTTTGTGAAGATCACCTGGCAGGATAAGGTACCAGACACTGAGGTCCTTGCTCGAACTAAACTGCCAAGCATCCAAACTATGCTTCAGAGAGCGCAACTCTGATGAACTGGCCTCACTGTTCAAATGCAAAATATACGCTTGCCTAAAAGACTATTTTATGGAGAACTTGCACAGGGTAGGTGATCGCATGGTGGTCAGAAGAAGTGATACAAGGACACTCTCAAGGACTCTCTCAAGAACTTTGGATTTGTTTGTGCAACATGGGAGACACTGATACAGGACCTCTCAGCTTGGCATGCCCACATCAGAAAGGGTGCTGTGCTATATGAGCAAAGCTGAATTGAAGCAGCACAAAGCAGATACAGGATGCGCAAATTTGGAGTAACCAACCAAAATTTTCACATGGAGTATCTGTGCCCAACCTGTGGTAGAGAATTCCAAGCTCATATTGGTCTGATCAGCCACAGTCGAACACACTGAAACTTCACTTTATCATGGTGATGTCATTTTGGTCCTCTTCGAGAAAGAAGGACAAAAACCACATATTTGTGTAGGAAGCATTGTCAGTGCTCTGTCTCTCTCCTTGAACCAGAATAGTTAATTCTACCTCATTAGGATTCTAAGGGTGCCCTGGAAGGTAGTCTGTCTCTTCTTTAATATTATCAGCTTGAGCCTGATCAGTTGTTTTCTCCTTATGGTAGTCATTAGTGGCTAGAGTTCTAATTCCACCTATCCAGTTAACAACAATTAACCTTTATAAAGAGATATTTACTTCCAAGTTATAGCAAGAATAAAAGTCCAAACACTGTCTGGAACACCTTAGGTGCATATTATCCCATAAATCACCAGTCTTTGGGGAGAGAGGGATCAGACAGCACAATTTCTACTTAACTTTGGTCCCACCAGGTTCAAACCCAACCTCCTCCTCTCACTTTCGGAGCCTGGCATCAGTCCCTCGGGGCAGTTATAACCTAATTGCTACCTGGTAGCCATAGCAACAACTGCTTATGTTCCGTGGAGGAAGTTCCTCACTGCCCTCACCTTTGAAATTCTTCCTCTGTGTCTCATTCCCCTCTCCCCATTTTTCCATGGGACAGAGTAGGAGGGGTGAACAGTCAGCAGAAATACACAGAGAGGGATTAGAATGTTTGTGGATGATCTCGACACATTACCTTTCCCCAACTCTACTCTTTCCCCAAACAAAGTTCCCTGTTATGGGTGAGTGCACCGCCACTAGCCTTTTAGTCACTTTGAATCTTCACACTTTTCATCTCAAACTGGTAGTCAGCTGCCGAATCTTAGCCTGTCTACCTAAACAAAATTTTTTATGTCATCTTTTCTTGAATTACATAGTCACCACCATACTTCAGGCCTTCATCACCTCTGGCCTAGACCTATTGCAATAGCCTTCTAAATTGGCTCACTTGTCTCATGTCTCTCTCCCAAGCCATCCTCCAAAGAGTTGCAATGTCATTTTCCTCAAGTGTAGATCTGACCATGTTAGCCTTTCCCCTACCCTACTCCAAATTTCTTATTGACTCTAAGATCAAATAGGATTTCATCTTTGGCTCATCCTTTTAAAACTTACATTTTTTTGTTTCACTAACACACATAGAATAGTTACATATATATATAATTTATAAGTAAATATGCACATATGGGCTCAATAATTTTTTTTAATAACAGGGGAGGAAAAAAGAATAGAGAAGGGAGAGGGAAAGTGAATGAAAAGGAGAGAATGGGGAGAGAATAGGGAGAACAAATGGAGAAGACAGAGACAGAGATAGGGAAGGAGTAGAGAAGCAAAATTCTTATAATCATAAGACAGCCTTGTAATACACAGGTGACTCATACGACCTAAGCTGCTGGCTTTCTGTGGGATTACTCTGCAGACGTAAACTGAGTATCCATTATCAAATTAAGCCCCCATCATCAGTCCCTAGTATTTCCTGAATAACCACTGTGCAGAGCTGTGGTTCGTGCTAGCTGGATGCTAGAGTTGAAGTGTGATACACAGCTGAGTGCTCATTTGTTGATGGTGGGACTCTGGGATCCACCCCAAACCCATTTAGAAACACTGAGTCCTACTCACAATGATGCAGATATTGGAAAGCTCTTTAGACACTTAGGTACTCAACTCTCTAGTAAGAGCCTAAGTGACAGGCCTGTTGTGTGATAAACTCTTCCAGGAATGCATGGCCTATTTTTGGAGTCCTTCTGGAATGTGGTGTGATTGACTTCTCCGTTTGCTAGAAATCTTGTTGTCATTTACAATTTGGTGGTGACGGTGTTGGTTGAGATGAGATTTGACCCGTATTAGTAAATGGGAAATTCAGTTCTCCCAGAGGACATGTAGTATTGCCATTATTCTAATCCATTCTGGTCAGGTGGAATAAGAGGTCTCTTGGAGTTGTCTGAGAGGTACCTTGAAGATTTCTCCTTGATGAGGTCCCTGAGTTCCAGTAGGTCACTCCTTCTGGTTAAGGAGTTGCTCTTAGTGTCTTCTTTTCAAATGCAAGGCTAGGGGGCGACTTTGAACACTAACCCCTCTCACTCCTACTCAATTGTCTAATCTTTTTTCTCTACTTTTCTCTGTGTCTGTCTTTATCTCTCCCAATCTCTTTCTCTCCCCTTCTCTGTCACCAGGCCTAGCCTGCCTTGGTTTCTTTGCCAATTTCTGTCTCAGACAAGGCTCAAAAAACACTTTCCCCCTAAGTTCAACCAAGACTCCTTCAAGAGTTGAGAAGTTTTACTGGGAATTTAAGACAAAAAAGTAAAGCTAAAGCTATGTAATAGGCAAAAGTGTTAAATATTATAAACACAGCCACCACAGCTACAACAGCTACCATTTTTATAGGGTTTGGACATATTTTGGCCTTCTTTCAGAAGTCCTATTGTATTATTTCTCCCTGTTATATTTCTTTTTCTAAGTCAATGATCTAGATTGGTATTATAAATAGAGACATGTTCTGCCATAGGATCTGGCCACTTTGGTCTTTCCATTGGTATAAGGTCTTGCTTTTTTGGGATTCTCTTTTAAAATGGAGCTAGATAAGACTGTTTCTACACTTAGGCAAGTTACCAGTCTCTGGTGTCCACGCCAATCCTAAATTCAACCTAATTGTCCCTTCCTCTGTGTTCTCTGACATTTCTCCCCCAGAACTGAGACTCAATGAGAAGATTTCTCAAGGGTGATTGCTATATAAGGGTAGCTCATTAACTGTAATCATTTATTCATGCTTTAGTGTCAATAGTTTTTCAGGTTCTTCCCTTAGAGAGTGCTCTGGAGGCCAGAGCACTCAAGTCATTGGAGGATTTGATTTTATGTTATTTGGCAAAGAAGGATGACAAATTTCCCGGACTTCATATCTTTTCCCAGGTCCTATGGCATGCCTGCCTATTTTCCTTAGTGGATCATAGACATTATATTGATCAGGGGCATGCTTGAGCCAGCTCTAACCAGCTCCTTATTGTTAAATTTTCAGTGCAAGCACTTATAGCTAAGAAATTGGCAATGGCTACAAATTAAGGCTTGGTTTATTGTTTAGTTGATTATTTAGATTTAAGAGAGCGTTAATAATGCAGAACAAGCTTAAAAATATGTATGTATACATCCTCCTCCCTCCCCTACTTGTTAGATATTTGTTGCCATAGCCCATCTCTTGTTTCACTTGTAGTGAGATTCTGTACTTATTCTCCCAACCTGCATGTACACTAGGGGAAGAGGAGAGGGAATAAGTATTTATATGGCACCTATTTATATGGACTGTGTTAAGCATTTAAAACAAAACAAAGTAAATATTACCTCATTTGAATCTCACAACCCTGAAAGGTAGAAATGCTACTATTATCTTCATTTTACATTTGAGGGAACTGAGACAAACAGGTTAAATGACTTGCGTAGGGTCACACAGCTAGGAAATGTCTGAGACTAGATTTGAAATCGTCTTCCTGACTCCAGGCGCAGTGGTGCCAATAGCTGTCTGCATTACAGATTTAACCCCTAGAACTTGACATATCTTCCTTCTGTTGCAGTAGATTTCTCCTCATGCTATGGACTCAAGTCCATATTCTGGTATGTTTCTTTTGCCCCAACTAGTATCAATTGCTGATGAATAGCATCCCAATATTTTTTTTCCAGACTCAAACATTGCTGTTGGTCATCCTTCCTTCTCAAAGAGGACCTCATGAGGGTGATGTCTTGCCTTGGGAATGAATTAAGTTTAAGTGAGGCAAAGCTGCACCAGATCCAATTAGTGTTTCCTGAATATATTGATGCCATTGATTAGTGTCTCATTATCAGTTTAACTGGTTGATTTCTCTTTCGTAGCAAAGAGATAGTTATTATTAACCAATCCGTCTTTAAAATAGGATATTTAATGAAAATAAATAGTAAGAACAAAAGTATAATATTTCTCCTCAGTAGGGACATACTATTCCTCTACTACTTTGGTTTTTGAGGAGAATAAGATTCAATCCAATATAATACAATAAACATTTATTAAGTACCACCTACATGCTAGGCACTGTGCTAAAGTGCTGGGAATACAATAAACAGAAAGACCGATCCTGTCTTCAAGGAGTTTCCAATATAAAAGAGAAGACAACACAGAGAAGAAGATGGAAGAATGGGGTTGGGGGCCTGACACCAGAGGGTACTGGGTAGTGGGGGGACATCTTGTATGAAGTTGAAACCAGGCAGGGCAGCTGACGTTAAGTGAAGTGAGCTGAGAGTCCTGTTTCTGCCTTCTATAAAGGAAGGCATTGGGAGGAGTTTGGTACTTACCAGAGAGGAGAGAAGGTTGAGGAAGGTGGTGGCAATCAAGGCTTAAGTGGTTGCTACAAATATTTTGTCCATCAAGTTAACTGGGGGGTACAGCATGGGTGATGATGCCTTTACTTCTGCAGGACACAAAGTGTCTTGGCTGCTGGGTAGATTCACTGCTGGAGGTGGGTCAAACAGGTCATTCCTCAGGACTGCCTTCTCCCTGGACTCAGCTGTTGAATACTTTGATGGCTCTTCTGACCTTCTGAGGTCTTATGAGCCCTGTACCAAAGGAAAGAAGATGCAAACAGGAGGCAATCCCAATCAGACACAGGATTCCCTAAGAGGCCACACACTTAATAGTCTTATGGAGCTCAGATGGTCAGTCTTTTATCTCATGGCTAGCCAACAGGAAAGAAAGAGGTCAGATTCCTTTGTTGTATTCCTTCTCATGAATGCTCCTTGGCAACTCAGCAGCTAATTAAAAGACTTTTCTTCATCATATAGAAAGTGGATAAGAAAGTCCTAGAATACTTGTGCATTGACCCCATTTGGGGTTTTCTTAGGGAAACTACTAAGTGGCTTGCCATTTCCTTCTCTACTCATTTTACAGATGAGGAAACTGAAGCAAACAGGGTTAAGTGACTTTCCCAGGGTCACAGCTAATAAGTATCTGAGGCCGGATTTGAACTCATGAACATCAGTCTTCCTGATTCCAAGCTTAGTGCTCTGACTAGGTGATTTCCTTCTTTGTATTTTAAAATATTTGTATTTTTTTATTAAGTTCATAATAAACAAGAAAGTTAATTTTTTTTTGAAAAAGAATACCTGTGCATCCTGTGAATGAGGAGCAGGCACCCTCCATCATACATTATTACAAGTTTCCAGAAAGAAGTGTGCTCAGCAAGCTTCCATATAGTCTGGCAGGGTGAAGTGGCCAGTCCCCCCATTATATAATAACTAGTGAAGTTCTGGGTAATTCCATTTAAATTTATCAGTAGGTACTGTGCTAGGCTGTGATGATGATATAGGAACTAGACCTATATTTTCATCAGTTTAAGGAGTATCTGATGAGGAACTTCCTCTGCCAATGTATGTCAGTATCATCTCTGCAACTTACAGTCTTAGAGAGCTGCTTAAAACACTGAGATGGTAAATGACTTTTCCAAGGTCACATGGCCAATTTGTGTCTGAGACAGGGCTTGAACCTGGATCTTATTGGCTCAGAGGCCACTTCTTGTCTCTGTCTACTTTGCCAGGAGATCTTACAGATATATATAAAAATACAATTGCCCCTGATTTTTATGAGCATACATTACACATGCACACATACACACACACGCATACCCTTTTATTTTTTTTAACACATTATGAAAGTGCTCAATTATTTTAGTGATTCTCTAACCAAATTATTGTACTTAGTCTACAGTTCTTCATGCCTGAGGGGTGCCATGGGTTACACCAAGATAATATTTCATTCTTTGGAAAAGAAGTGGAGAGAAAATCACCAGGAAACCCCTAATAACAACAACTGACATTTCTATGTGCCTGAAGATTTATAAAATTCATCCCCCACAACAACCCTTAGAGGGAAGGCAGTGCAAGTATTGCAACCCTATTTAACAGATGGCAAAACTGAGACCAGGAGAGCAGAAATGCAAATCACAGGTAGCAAATAATTGACAGTCCTCAAACCCAACTGGTGAATTTGGGGGATGCCTACCCCAAGCATGTGAAGACTTCTGCTGATGGAATAGGAGGATAAGAACAATTTGTTCCAATGGCGATGAAGGTAGCTGGAGCAGGTGCTGTGGTGAACTTAGAGCTTGGTCAGACATCCAAGATGCCAAAGTCATCCACTGCATCCCAGGCCATTGCCAGTGGTCTTTCCTTTTGTCTTGCCACTGGACTTCAATAACTCTGGAAGAGAGAATGAGGCTGATGACTTGGTGCAACTCTGCCCCACAAATCCAAATAATGCATGAGTCAAGATATCACCCCATGATGTCATTGGTCCCCTTTGAAAATGAAAGACAAGCATCATCTGTAAATGACAGAAGTCTAGGTCTGCTAGTTCCCACACTCTGTGTTCTTTCCACTGCACCAGGATGCCTCTGGCCAAGGGGCTAAGAGAGAATCCTTTAGAGACTGGTGAGTCATGAGCATGATGTATATCAGCAGAAGGAAAGGAGGATATTACTTAGAAGGAGGCACAACATTTGCATTATTTAGCATCAGATTCATCCTGACACAGCTCCCTAGAATATCTGTGCGGTGAGGGGCAGGGAGAAGAAAAAGGTTTTTCTAAGAACTGATCGATGCTCCTGAGTGGGAAGGGTGGGAGTGAGAGGGATGCAGCTCATCCATCAGGGCTCCAGGGAGGGATGGACCCTGGTGGACTGGAGTGGCTTCCCTGTCTGAGGTTGGAGAAATAATAGGAAGTGCAGCTTCAGGCATGGAGTGGGATGGAAAAAGCAGCAGACTAGGTGTCAGCAAACTCTAGTTTGGCCATTAATTTCCTTGTGTGACCTTGAACTGGTCTCAGTACTCTCTTCCCTCTCTCCCTCCCCAGTGGGGGGACATCTAAGAGCATCTACTCTAAATATGTCTATAGGGATTTTTCAAAAAAGAGCACATATAATAAGGTATGAGAGTGTTTTGGAAAGTAGAAACAGTAATGCAAATTTGCGAATGCAAATGTCACCTGTTTTACTTTCTTTAAATTTGTCCCTTCACCTCCTTTTCACCTCCTGAGTAGATATAAAACCTCCCATCTTTTCCTCCTACCTTCATCTGCTCTGCTAACCTCCTTTACTCCTCTAGGTGCAGTGGTAAGAGCAGGTCCTGCACTTGGAGGTGTAGGACCTAGGTCCATGTCCTGGCTCTTTTACTTAATGCTAAGTGATCAGGGGCCAACATTTGAGTTGTTTCTAAGCCCTTTGAAGTTCAGTGTGTGGTCAGGACAGGCTGGGGTCACAACTCCTCCTTTATCATTCATCCAAAACCACTCTCTCCAAAATGACTAAGAATCTCTTAATTACCAAATCTAGTGTCCTTTGCTTCTTGCCCATCCTTGATCTCTCTCCAGCCTTTGACATAGTTGATGACCCTCTTCTCCATGACACTCTTCTCTCCAGGTTTTCATGATACTGCTCTCTCTTGGTTCTTACCTTTCTGACAGTTGCTGGAACTTTATCCCACATCATGGTCACTAATGGTGGCAGTCCCCTTCTTTTCCACTTGTGTTTCACTTGGTGATCTCATCAGCTCCCATGGTTTCAATGATCATCTCTGTACAGATGGCTATCAGATCTACTCATTCAGCCCTAACCTCTCTTTCTACCTCCAGGCTTGCATCTCAGACTGCCTATTAGATACCTGGGAGGGGACGCCATATAGACACCACAAAGTCAACACGCCTAAAACTTAAGTCATTATTCTCCCTCCCTACCCCTCACAAAGACTTTCCCTTTTCCTCACGTCCATATTACTGTCAAGGGTTGCATCATCTTCCTGGGCACCCAGAACTGCACCCTAGTCATCCATGACTCCTCTGTCTCTCTCACTCCCTCATATTTAATCACTTGTCAAGTACCATCATTTTTCTCTTCATTACATCTCTCATATATACCCCCTTCTCACCTCTGACACTACTACCACTATGGAATAGACCTTCATCCCTCATGCCTGGATTATTGCAATAGGCTGCTGACTAGTCTCTGTCTCAAATCTCTCTCCACTTTCATAATCACTAGCATTTACATAACTCTTTATGGTTTGCAAACCACTAAAAAAATTACCTTATTTTATCCTCACATCAACCCTGAGAGATAGGTGCTATTCTGTTCCCTATTTTGCAAATGAGGAAACTGAGGCAGACTTGCCCAGGGTCACAAAACCAATCTGAGTCTAGATTTGAATTGATGTCTTCCTGACTCTAGGTCCAGCACTTTTGCACCACTGAGCTGCCTTCACCAGTATATATTCCACTCAGCAGCCAAAACGATCGTTCTGAAGTACAGGTTTGAGCATGTCACACCCCTATTCAGTTAACTCCAGTGGCTCCCTATTTCTTCCTGAATCAAATATAAAATTGTCTATTTTTCATTTAAAGCCTTTCATAATGCAGCCTTTGCCTATATTTCCTGGCTTCTTATGCATTACTTCATCTGGAAGCCAGTACCAACGTCCTCCTTGCAGTTCCTTGAATAATACTCTTCCAATTCCAGTCATTTTCCCTGTCTGTCTCCCACACCTGGACTTCTCTTCTTTTACCTCTCTGTCTCCTGCCTCCCCTGACTCTCTTCAAGTTCCATTTCAAATCCCACCACCTACAAGAAGCATTTTCCAATTCCCCTTAAGCTAGTGACTCCTCTCTGTTGATCAGCTCCAACTTATCATGTGTACATCTTGATTATACTATTTGTGTATTGTCTTCTCCATTAGACTGAGCTCATCAAGAGCAGAGACTGTTTTTTCTATTCTTACCTAGTAGATGCTTAATAAATGTTTGTTCACTGACTGGTTTCCCAGGAATACCCTCGAATCCTGGGGTGGAACGTGTAACTAGCCAGCTTTCTGGGAACCTAACTGGTCATTGCAAGTGGGAGTTGGGGTAAAGGTCCCTGGAAGCTTTAAAGAGCCAAGTCTGTGAATGGATTACAAGGAGTCTGTGAACTTGGGTAGGAAACCAATTACATTTTTATTTTCACTAACCTCTAACTGAAATTTATTATTTCCTTGAGTTATTTAAAAAATTATTTTGAGAACAGGTTCATAGACTTTACTACACTATCAAAGGAATCCATGACATAAAAAGGTTAAGTCTTGTTACTTGGCTATACCAACTCTAGTGTTCTTGTCATTATACTATGCCCTGCCCTCCTTCCTGCCAAGGCCTGGGCTGCAATGAAAACTTCACCAACTTTATTGAGGTTTGAGCCGGTAACCAGTCTGTACTTTGGCGACAGATAGAAAATATGCAGGTTTAATTACAATTAGATGAAAATTAACCTGGACTACATAGTATACTGTGGTTTTAATTTTTTAAGTGGCCTTGTTATTGTTATGCAGTTGTATCCTTTGAGCAAAGTTAAAGTAGCAGTTATAGCACACACAAAAATGCCCAGATAGCCCGGCATGAGTTAGGTACCTAAATTTGTAGAAGAAAATTCATTGTGCAATTGGGATGGATGTTAATACCTAGAACTCTGCTTTCTGAAGCATTTTCCTCTGCAATTTAATGAAACTGCTTTCTTAAAGGTAGACACTAATGTCCTAATTACCAAATTCAAAGACCCTTTCCATGCCCTTATTCTTCTAGACCTTTTTGCAGTACTTGATACTGATGGTTACTCCCATTCTTTAAACTCTCCCTTTTGCTTCCATGACATCCCATCATTATCTCTTCTTTCTCTCTGTCTCTCTCCCTTTGTCTCTCTCCCTGTCTCTATCTCTCTCCTCTCCTCTCCCCTCCCCTCCCCTCCCCTCCTCTCCTTTCCTCTCTTCTAACTTCAATTATTTTCCTTGGCTGTCTCCCACACCTGGACTTCTCTTCCTTTGCCTCTCTGTCTCCTGCCTCCTCTGACTTCCTTCAAGTTTCATTTCAAATATCACCATCTACAAGAGGCATTTTCCAATTCCCCTTAAGCTAGTGACTTCTCTGTTGATCAGCTCCAAATATAGGCATTCCCCAAGACTCTTTCCTTGATCCTTTTCTCTTTTTTTGTGCCTAATCTTTCCCTTTGGTAAGCTACTCCTACAGCTTCATCTATTTTCTCTGTGTGTAAGATTCTCAAATCTGTATCTCTGACCCTACCTTCTCAAGCCCTAGTTCCAAATTTCTAGCTGCTTGCTGAACATCTCTATCTGGATGCTTATCCAATATCTCAATTTCATCTTGATCAAAAATATATCATATTTCTTCATATATCTTCCATCAACCTACTCTTCCTTCTAACTTTTCCATTGTTGGTATTCAGGTATTTTTTCAATTGTGTCCAACTCTTTGTGACCACATTTGGGATTTTCTTGGCAAAGATACTGGAATGATTTTCCATTTCCTTTTCCAGTTTGGTTTTACAAATGAGGAAGCTAGGGCAAACAGGGCTAAGTGACTTGCCCAAGGTCACACAGCTAGTAAGTGTCTGAGGCTGGATTTGAACTCATGTCTTCCCAACTCCAGGCCCAGCCTTCTATCTGCTGCCCTACCTAGTTGCCCCATGGCACATTCTGACTACTAATATGTTTATTTGTATATTTGTCTTCTTATCTATACTTGATTGTGTAGCACATAGCATATAGTAGGTACTTAATAAATTTGTGGATTGATTGCAGATTCTTGGGAACAAGGCTAGCATCTTGTATTCCTTACAGTGTCTAGAATACTTCAACTTACATAGCATTTGGTGTATAGTATGCATACTACTCAGTTCCTAGCTATAGTAACTTAAATTCACCTGGGATACTTTGGGTGGTCACATGGTAGACAGCTAAGGGCCATCTTCTCTTAGTGTTACTTTCTGTTCTTGTACTTTGCCTTACCTTCCTCTGCAAGTGAAAGGCATAACCACTTTCAGTTGTCTCTCTGCCTCTGTTAGCTTGGGATCCCTCTCCTTATTCCACAAGTCTCCAGAATATACTGAAAAGACTTGGCTCTTTAGTAAAATAATTGTATCATCACCCACAGGGCTCATCATTCTCACTGATTACAGGCTGACTCTTCTCATTCTTGTGGACTCTGTACTACTTTTTAAACCTTCCACTTCTCAGCACACTCCCCACCAGCTAGTCTTTATATCTTGAGGTCACACTATGTCTAGATAGACAACCTCTACAGATGGGAAGTCAAGGGAATTTCTCCTAAAGGGGGATGTTCTCTGGTCTCCAAACATCATGGGAAATAAAATCATATGGAATTTTCTCCTTGGCTGTTCCTGAAGAGATAAATTAATTGCTATTATACTTGTAGGCTTGGTTATAGACTAAAAAATATGCTGAGCGGACTATGAAAGTCACACTCACCTCTTCTGTATCTAAATTCCTTCATGATATAATTTGAGCTAAAAAGCATGAAGTCAGCAAACATTTAGCAAGTGCTCACTACATGCCAAGCGCCTTGCTAAGTCTTGGGGATACAAAGACAAACCAAAAGAGACAACTCAATAAAAACCTTCTCTGCCCTCAAGGATCTTACAACCTAATAGAGCTTTCTATGATTGATTCCTACTTGTGTATTCTCTCTTTTCTGAAAGAAATACAAAAGCTCACATATTTCTGAAAGAGAATTGTTCAATTCCCATCTCAATGAACCTAATCACAAAAGTCTCAGATACCTTCCTTAATGAATCATTCCAAAGCATCGACTAGGGGTGATTAAATCCTTAATCAATTGGATAGTGTAATCATAGTTTGGCCATTGATCTAAGGCAGACGATGTCTTCCAGAAAACATCTGGTAATTGGTTGAGGAGGTTCAATCACACTTCTTGGGCTTTATATAAAAACAGCAAACTAACTCTGAGTGGTTCAGTCAATGTAATCCAGTGGAATGGTGGAAGAATTCCAGTTTAGAGGCTTCCAGGTGGAGCCAAGCCCTTGAGGGGAGTTATTTCAACTTCCTCCCACCCCCAAACATACACACCCACTGGCCATGTCTTCGGAAAGACCAGACCACTTGTGTGCATCCAGCTGGATCAGGGAGATTGGATCATAGGAGACAACAATGTGAGAGTGAGGGTAGTTTGATGAAAGACAGCTTCATGAAGTGTGACTGACCTCTTGTGGTGGAGAGAAGTGCTGGTTATGTACTTTCGTGAGGAGGAGGCATTATCATTACCCCCCCCCCCATATTTGTTGTTGTTTAATGGTTTTTCAGCTTTGTTCAACTCTTTGTGACCCCATTTGGGGTTTTGTTGGCAGTCTGGAGTGATTTGCCATTTCCTTCTCCAGCTCATTTTTGCAGATGACGAAACTGGGACAAACAGGGTTAAGTGACTTGCCCAGGGTCACATAGCTAGTCAGTATCTGAGACTGGATTTGAATTCAGGTCTTCCCGATTCCAGGTGAGGTGCTCTAGCCATTGTGCCACCTAGTTGTTCTATATTAGTAAATATTTTTGCTAAAGAGCCCATTAAACCCGCTTGATTTTTAGTGGGAAGCACACAGATGGGGGCTTGTGAAAGACAGCACCAGAAACTCAGTCCCTTAGTTGTTGGACTGGGCATCAAGTCCACCAGTGTGGACTGGAGTTGGGGAAATAGCTCCAGAAGGGATGCTGCACTCTACCTTGTATTATATTTGCCTTTTTTCTTGTCTTATTATCCTGGTTAGATGTTAAGGAAAAACTTTGTAACAATTACAGTATCCCAAAGTGATCCGGCTGTCTCATTTAATGAATCCTTGATCACTGGAAGTTGGCCAGAGGAGGCTGGATCCTCCCATAATAAGGATTTTTTTTAGAGAGAATTCCTGTTCAGGGATAAGTTATATTTGGTGATCTCTAGGATCCTGGGAAGCTGTGATTTTATGAACTTAATAACATTTTATTGATAGGAGTGAATCTGAGCATTTACCACAATGATGTAGATATTTTTTTGAAAGAAAATTGGTCGGACATTTTAAAGACAAGTATTTTCGGAGACTTCTCACAGAGGAGTGGGAGAAAGAGACAGGAGAAAATTGGACATAGTCATATTTTCCTTTTTTTAAATGAACAGTGGGTCCCTTTTGCCCTTTTATTAAAAAAATCACTGAATCCATTAAATTTGCTTTTCTGTATGCTTTTTCTTTGCCTGTGGAGGAAGATCTTGAGTTCACTAATCACTTAGCCATTTTTCTTTTTTCTTTCTAGAAGGCTAAAACATTTCTGGTGGCTGAAGGAATATTTCCTTGTAAGAACCATTAGATGGCAGCCAAGGACTACAGTCTAGTTCACTGTAGGCCACTAAATGAGGCAAGGCTCATAGAATTCAGAGCTTTAGAATTTAGAGATCAGAGGTCATTTGGCTGGTCAGTTATATGTCACTGTGCCTGCAAACATAGGAGCAGTACCACCTTGTTCCCTACCTATCTTGTCAGTATCATTACACATTATTCTCCCTCTTATATTATAGATGAGGAAACTGAGTCCAACTGGCCTTCTTTCTCTTCTTTATATTTAACACTCTATCTACAGCTTTTCCACTGGCCCTCCCCCATACCCACAATACTCTTCCTTCTCACCGGCCCGTCATAGAATCCCTGCTAAGATTTAGATCAAACACTGTATTCTACATGAAGCTTTTCCTAGTTGTGAGTGTCCTCTTTCCCTATATCCATTTTTACTGAATGACATTGTATTAGGGGCTGCTAAGTGACACAGTGGATAGAGTTTCTGGGACTGGTCTGAAAAAAATGACTGAGAAGCTTATATTTATTTTCTTCATACTTATTCCATGTATATTTATTTATTTGTTTCCTCCTGTTTGAATATAAACTCCTTGAGCATAAAGATTGTTCCATCTTTGTATTTCCAGTGACTAGTAGAGATAATGGAAAATAGCAGGTGCTTAATAACTACTTACTGATAACAAAACTGGAACTTTGCCATAAGGTTGGTCCCCACTGCCAGTAGATGCAATGCCACTCTCGCTTTTATTAGCTCTTAATATCTTGGTGAAAAGAGCACTGGACTTGGTGTCAGGGAAGCTAAGTTCATTTTAAATATTGAAAACTGAGGTCTGAGAAGTTAAATGACTTATCTAAGGTTTTCCAGTGATTAAGTGGCAAATTTTAGATTTGAATTTAAGCCTTCTCTTGCTAAGTCTGCTAGGAGAGCTTTGGAGTTTTTCTACTCATTCATTCTGATTATATCTATATAGATGGGTAAAACACTTAAAGAACAACATAAGCTTTTGTTGTTCAATCATTTTTCAGTCTTGCCTGACTCTCTGTGACCCCATTTGGGGTTTTCTTGGCAAAGATACTGGGAGTGGTTTGCCATTTCCTTCTCCAGTTCATTTTATAGATGAGGAAACTGAGGCAAACAGGGTTAAGTGCCCCAGGTCACACAGCTAGTAAGTATCTGAGGTTGGATTTGAACTTGAGTCTTCCTGACTCCAGGCTTGGTATTGGGACCCCTAGTTTAGGGAAATATTAATAAGAGTTTTATATTCCCCGTAGGGGTTTCCTTAATAACTAAACTACAGATGAAGATTAGACATAGTTTATAATTAGTCTAGGAAAGATTATATTGATAATGCAAATGTTATCTCGTTTCATACTCACAACAACGAGGAGGAGAAAGTGAGGCTGGTGACCTTGCACAGGCTTCCCACACTCAAAACAAAGTCAAGTGCAAGTTATGTCATCATTTCTCTGATGTCATGGTCTTCTTCGAAAACAAAGGACAAACAATCTGTGAGTAGACTGAGCTGCTTGAGTGGGGACCCAGCTATCTGAGTAACTCAGCTCACCCTCTCCCTTCTATCTCCCTCTCCCCTTCCTTCTCCTCTCCAAAGGAAGGTAAACTTGGATACCCAGAGGCTACCCAGTTAATGTGCGGTTTACTGGCTAGATGTCTTTCTTTCTTTCCCTTCCTTCCTTCCTTCCTTCCTTCCTTCTTTTCTTTCTTTGAGTTTCATATCTTTTAATTGCCACACAAATTATATCCAGTCAACTTATAAGGGTAGCCAAGTAAGTCTATGGAGATGAAGAAGGCAGATGGCTTGGTTCCCAGGAACTTGATGTCCCAGATCCCAAGTCATGAAGGATTTTCTGTGATCAATCCAGTTGTTCTCCCAGAGTCAGTGTGAATGTTTAGCAGTTCTTGACCTACCATGTCCTCTGATGCTTTGGAGCCTGGGATTGCTGCTAAGCAGGAATCTACAAAGCAGATAGAAGAGAAGTCTGAATTAGCATCTTCATCTGATTTGGCCACTGTAAGAGTGTGGCACTGTGTGACTGTGGGCAAGCCACAGAACATTTCTGAGCCTGTTTATTTATCTGGAAACACAGATTATAATACCTGTAGTATTGTTCCTCACAAGGGGCTTCAATTTAGTTTAACTGAACATGAATTTACTAAATGCCTACTACATGCTAAGAGTTACAAAGACATTCCATTGCAATAGTCCTTACCCTGAAAGAGCTCATTTTCTTATAAGAGAATAAAATATGG
>CM053771.1:133387596-133412251 GCA_028658325.1 Potorous gilbertii | reverse complement strand
ACATTTCTGAGCCTGTTTATTTATCTGGAAACACAGATTATAATACCTGTAGTATTGTTCCTCACAAGGGGCTTCAATTTAGTTTAACTGAACATGAATTTACTAAATGCCTACTACATGCTAAGAGTTACAAAGACATTCCATTGCAATAGTCCTTACCCTGAAAGAGCTCATTTTCTTATAAGAGAATAAAATATGGAAAGATGTTCCCAGGGCTGCCTCTGACTGTTTGTGGAAATTTGGAAAACTCATTTAAGTCTACCTTTGGTTTCTTCATTTGTGAAATAAAGAGGCCAGACTAAGGTCCATTCTAGCTCTGAATCTATGATCCTGAGTATAGACAAAGGAAAGACAAAATGATTATGGGGGAGCAGGGGAGCACTGATTACTGGGGAGAATAAAGTGAGATGATGAATGTATAGCATTTTCACCATTTAATATCAGCTGCTATAACAATTATAAAAAGACAGGGGCTGTACCTGTGATTTCATTGGTCAAGGCCAACTTTCTATCCACAATGCCATGCTGAATCTTAATAATAATCTATTATAATAATTAGTAATAAGAGCAGCAAAAATTTAAATATATACTTGATCCAACAATATTAATACTAATTCCTTGAAAGAATTCCTCCATGATAAAGACAACCTGGAGGTTGTAGAAGCCTGAGTTAGGTACTTTTTGTGGAGGATGTATTTGAGATTGGAACCCTGAATTCCAGAGGAGATCCCTTCATAGCGACCAGTGGTAAATGGAGAAAATGCAAGCATCATAGCCAAAATATCTGAAGAAAGTTAGACAGATACAAGATGCAATGTTGCATAGACTCTCAAGAGGTCCACTCTGGTAACTATGGTGACTGGTATTCTGTGGCCATGCTGACTGTGTTGATAAAGGTGTTCCCCTTCATTCCCTGCAGAAAGGAAAATAGTACAGAGGAAAAAAAAGAATTTCCTCAGGGGTTATGAAAAAAACCTTGTAAACAAGTAGTCAATGTTCTTTCCCTCAGTGGAGGCATATTTCATTTGTTCGTTTCAGGGGCTCAGTTTCCCAGATGTGATGTCATACAAAGGTTGAGATGTGTGAGTCTGAAGGACTATTAGTATTTGAAAATGAAGTCTGTTTTAAGGAGTGAAATGACTCAACAGCAAAAGGGGTGCAGATGTAATTCTTTCATGTTCAGAAGATCAATATCAATCCCATTTTCTTTTTAAGAATGTTTGGAGATATATTTTGTTTTTACATCACCTCTGTTTTTAAATATAAGCCCTCTGCCCTGCTTGGAGAGCTCTCATTAATTGCTGTGGTTGAGTTATTTTTCAGTCATGCCCAATTCTCTATATGCCCATTTGGGGTTTTCTTGGCAGAGAGCCTGTAGTAGTTTGCCATTTCCTTTCCCAGCTTATTTTACATATGAGGAAACTGAGGCAAAGAGGCTTAAGTGACTTGCTCAGGGTCACACAGCTAGTAAGTATCTGAGGCCAGATTTGGGTTCAGGAAGATGAGTTTTCCGGACTTCAGATCTGCCCGTCTATCTGGTGCGCCATGTGGCTGCCAATTATCCCTAGGATCAAAGAATAAAAAGAAAAAACACAGTTCAGCACAGCTAGCTGTCAGTAACTGTCTGCCTGTGCCCATAGGCTTCCACCTCTTCAAAGAAAAGAGGGAGACACATTTTCCCATCTTTTCTTCGGAGTCCAACTTGGTCACTTCAATTACACTGATTTCAGGTGTTTTGTTTATATGTGTGTGTGAGGTTGTTTCCATTTATGTTGCTAGTCATCAGGTGTATTGTTTGTATGTGTGTGCGGTTGTTTCCATTTATGTTGCTAGTCATCAGGTGTATTGTTTGTATGTGTGTGTGGTTGTTCCCATTTATGTTGCTCGTCATCTGGTTCTGATTATGTCTCTTTGGACCACTGTATATGAATCTTCACATTTCTCTGAATTCTTCATATTTGTCATTTCTTATGGTGCAGTAGCCTTCCATTTCATTCAAGTTTTCTGCTAATTCTAGCAGAAACGGACAACATTTGTAAAAAGTGCTTAGTTTGATGCCTGGCAAATAATAGGTGCTTTGTAAATACTCATTCCTCTCTCTTCATTTTTCCTCTTGATTTGTCCTTCAATGAATGGAATAGAATTATATTCCATTCAATTTATTTAGTCACTTCCCAATCAATTGACACAGACACTGGAGAGAGGCAGAAATGAAGTTGTTTCCTTTATTCCCTCTGATTTTTATGACTTTTCCACCGGGGGCTGGAAAGGGACATGTGGTATTCGGAGAGTCTATGAATTTGTCAAGGACTTGGTTTCTAAAGATAATTAAGAGTGAAAATGTGCTTGCCACTGGGATAGAAGAGATTAAATTGTTGAGTGCCCAATGGTCAGGTTAAGGTGGAATGCCCTTCACCTGCATCTAATGCTCCTCTTACGATCTATGAGCTCCATCTGCCCCTAACATGCTACTCTGATGCTTCATAGTGTCGTGGAGGGGACCCTGGGATTCCAAAGAACATAGCATATGCCCTGGCCCATCCCGTCAAGTTGGAAAGACACCAAGTTGTGTGCTCAGTGACCAGTCGCCATAGAGTCATCTCAGGACCAATCTAATTAAGTTCAGAGAGCCTCATCATCAGGGTGGCTGTAGGCTATAGGTTTTCCAACCATATCTCAGCCTACCTAGCAATCCTAGAGGAATAACTATCTGTATCAGTGGAGGGAGTACCCAAACTAAGGAAATCTTAGGTAGATGAAGGATCAAAGTGAGGGCTAAAGTGATAGATAAAGGGAATGGTATATATAAAATATATAGATGGGGTTCAGGATGTCAAAGTTTTGTATGCTATTCATGTGAATATGGTGGGGAGATATAGTACAATGAAGTGATGGTACAATGAAATGCATTCACAACTGCTTGAATGAGTATATTAATGAATTCCTGTTAGTCTGGAGGAAGGTCTCTTATAATGCACTGCAGGGATTTTTTCTTGGCTCTGTTCTGTTCGACACATTTTTGTCAATATTGAGGATGATGTCTAAGGCCCTGTGGTATGGAGAGAAAGCATTTAAAAGACACAAAATACACGCTTATTTTCCACTTCTGACATTAACTAGCTGTGTGACTCTGGGCAACTCACTTATCCTCTGAGTTCCTTAGGTAATGCTGTATAACTTATCGCCTTTGGAATTCCCCAAGTTTATGAAATCAGAAATCATTGAGTGTCCATGAACAATTGCATAGATTATGTGCTTATCATAGTTTGTGGATGACCCAAACCTGGGAAATCTAGCTAAGACATTTGATGACAAAATTGAGATCCAGAAAAGTTTTTACAGTTAGTCAAAAAGAACTTGTTAAGTACCTACTATGTGACAGACTAGATCAATGAACTAAATGTCATGAGAAAAAATGTAATAGGAGCAAATGTCTTATATGTGGCTTAAAACAATTAATTTGCATAAGCTCGGGATGGTCATGACTAGACAACAGCTCATATGAAAAAGACCTGAAGATTTTCATGGTTTGGAAGCTCAGTCAATTCTGTGGCATGGCAGTCTAATCAATGTGCTTTTAGGCTATATTGATAGAAACATGGTGTCCAGAATGGGAGTGGCGGTGGTGGCGATGGTGGTGCTGGGCCCCAGTGTACTCTGCCCTTGTCTCATTGGACCAGAGTTCAACTCTGGTCACCACTTTTTAGAAATGACATGAACCAATTGGAGCCTGTCCAAAGGAAGCTGGTCAGGGTTCTAAGAAGACCAGAGACCTATGCTATATGGGGATCCGTTGAAGTTCTTAGAAATGTTCAGGCTAGACAAGAATTAAAGGGCTATGAGAGCTAATTAAAAATATCTGAAGGGCTACCCTGGGGAGTAAGAATTGAACTTGTTTGGCTCGGTCACAGAGCAGAACCACATTGGGTGGAAGTGATGAAACCTACTTAGGCTAGATGCAAGAAAACAATTTCCAATAATTAATGTGATTCAAAAATGGAACGGGCTGTCTCAGAAGGCAGTGAGAAAGACCTGAATTTAAATCCAGTCTAAGACATTTATTAGCTTTGCGACTCTGGGCAAGTCATTTCGCATCTATCTGCCTTGATTTCATCATCTTTTCCTCACCGAGGTAATAATAGTACCTGCCTTTTAGGATCGTTGTGACGATAAAAGGAGACGCAGGTAAAGTGCTTTGCAAACTGTAAATCACTAGATAAATGTTATTATTTTTATTAGTGGTAACATTACTTCTCACATAAAACGGGAGGGCAGATCAAATAGAATTATACGTATAAGAGGCTTCGTGAGCTGCAAAATGTACATAGGTTTAATTGTCAAAAAATCCTCCGGAAGACTGCATTTTAACAGGGTTTCAAGTCCATATTATAAAATATTTTATTAAGATAAAGTTTAATGATATTTTTTGTTTTTTATTGCCTAAATTTTCTCCTGTATCCAATCCTCCTTCACCTCCCAGAAAGTCATTCTTTATAACAAACAATTTTTTCCAGAAAAAAGAAAAAGAAAAAAAATACAGCAGAATTGATCAATACATCAAAAATGGCTGACATTATGCTATGCTCAACACCCATGCTTCCCCATTCCTCCCTGCAAAAGGAATGGGGAAAGGTATCTTCTCACTATCTCCTTTGGGACCAGACTTGTCCTTGATAATTTGGCAACATTTAGTTTTGATTGTTTTGTAAATGTCCTCCCCATTTACATGGCTGTAACTATTGCGTTTGTTATTTTCTCACTCTATATCTGTTCATGTAGATCTTTCCATGCTTCTCTATGGTCATCATATTTGCTGTTTTTTTACAGTATAGTAATATTCATTTATCATCGTGTACTACTGTTTGTTTAGCCATTCCTTCATTGATGGACACTTGCTTCAGATCATAGAATATTAGAGCTAGAAAGGACATCAGAAGTTGTCTAGTCCAATGCTCATTTTCTTCTGATAAGGAAACAGAGGTTCATAGAATTGTCAACTCACATAACTAGTTCAAATGGGGTTATGATCCAGATTTTTTGTTTATTAGGCATGTAGAATGAACTCTTACAGGGGATTTTTAGACTTCAGGGGAAATTAGAGGTCATGGTGGAGGGAATCTTTATTTCTGAACAGAGAAATCATTCTGGGCCCCTAAAATCAAAACTCTTACTCTAGCTTCTACCTATCTTGACTTAGTACAGATAATCTCACTTTTCTTCCATGTAATTCTTAGATTCTTAGGAATTTAAATCTCTGTGTAGGAATTTAAATCTCTGTATAGTGTTGTCCAGTGTGATTGAATTTACCTTGGTAGATCCAAAGTGATAACAGAGAGATAGGCCCTTATCCGTTCCCACCTGGATTATTATACTAGCCTCTTGATTTCTTGTCTCTAGTCTATCTTATCTATAGGTGAATTTTCATACAATTGAAAAATTATTCTTCCCAATGTGTGTCTCTGTACTCCTATACTTAAAATCTTTCAGTTATTCTTTATCACCAACAAAATAGAGTTTAAATTCTTGAGTTTCAAGACTTTCTATAATCTGTTTCCAAACCATCTCTCCAGTCTTGTTATGCAGTATTCTCCTATTTGTGTTTGAAGCTCCACCCAAATTAGATTCCTTAACATCGGTGTCCCATTTCATCTTGGTGGTGGGGCTTGCATTCTTCTCCATGTCTATATTGGACTTACCCTGTCCCTAACATCTTTACCTTTTAAAATCCTTCCCTTCTTTTAAGGCTACCTTCTCTACAAAACTTTCTCTGATTCTCTTAGCTGAAGATGACTTATCACTCCTAAAATTCCTTATAGCACTTTGGACCTCTCCTTTGCACTTCTCCCAAACTCCTTTTTATTATGGTTGCTTGTGTGTGTCTTATTTTTCCCGTTGGACTATAAGTTGCTTGAGGTCAGGACCTATGTAGTCTCAGCACCTTCCACAGTGGTAATCATGTAAACAATGCAGTCAGTTAATAAATGTTTACTGAAAAATAAATGTTTGCTGTCATTTGCAATTAGGGTACCATCTTTGATTTCCTCTCCCTCTTCCCCCAATCCTTCTTCCCTCCATCTACTAGAGAAAACAAGTCAGAAAAATGGTAGACGTCAAGAATTGCTTACTCTGCTTAGGTGCATGTGTGGCCCCATATAAATCATTTCCTCTCTCCTTGTAACTCTTTATGCATCTGTAAAGTGGGTATAACAAGCCTTACCTACCTTAGTGGTCTGTTGCAAGGCTTCATTGCTGGTTGTAAAGTACTTTGAGAACCACAGATGAAAGGAGTGATATATGTACACAGTGTCATTATAATTAATAGTGTTTCTCTTCTAACATGCCAACAGACAGACCTCTTGGTTTATGCCATTTAAATGAACACCAATGGCCCACTCAGAGGAGAGAGACTATTCTATTAAAACAGCACAGTCACGTTAAAAACCCCACCAAACTTTTATTCCCATAGAAACTTGTAGCAACCATAAAAATGAGTTTAACCTTTCTCCCTGTTTGCTCCTCTCCCTTATTCTCAATCATTCATCTCACTCTAAGCTTTATCCTCAGTTTTACACATGTCAGAGCTGTCTCACAACATGGAAAAGCTTGTAGGCATCCACAACGCATGGAAAGAAGGAAATGCAGGAGACTTCCTGCTTGACTGTATGACAATGATGAGTACTCAGCCAGGAGTGGTAGAGTAGATCCAGATTATTTACCCTAGGAAGAGATTCTGTGAGATGACTCAAGCAGAAAGGGTGATGGATAAACACATTTTAAAAAAATTATTAAGCATTTACTATGTGCCAAACACTGTGGTAAATACCAGGCATACAAATGTAAAGATGAAGACAGACTTTGCCCTTAAGGGTATTACATTCTGATGTGCAAGACAATTATGTAAGGGAGTGGCAGCCCAGGAGAGGTATTCTGACTTGGAAATTTATAGAGATGATGACTGGAGCTATAGGAGAATAGACTGATTCACCCTTTTCGATAGTAATAGCAGTATCAATTTGATTAAGGTAGTAAGAGAATAGGGAATAAAGTAAAATGTCAGACTATAAGATATATAGAACTGTCCATATATGTATGGGTGTATATGTGTATGTGTGTGTGTGTATATATATATATATATATATATATATATATATATATATATATATATATTTATATGTAGACATGATTTGCCCACCTTTGCAGAAAGCAGACCTTTCTACCAGCATGGTAGCTGAGGGAGAAGCAGGCAGAATCTCAGATGGCTAAGTATGGTCAATCTTTCCACCAGTCTGTAAGAAGGATATTGAGATAATGATATCAATAATATTGAGATAATGATATCTGCTACCCCTCAAATATGTCTGGTGTAAGGATTCAATAGATTCAACTCCCCAGTTGCTCTTAACGGGGAGAGTGAATCTTAGCTTATATTTGCTTAGCACTCCTTCACCAAATTTCAGTTATACAAAAGATCATCACACAAAGGGAATAGCAAATAAACACATTTATTTAAGAAAAGCAGCAAATAGAAAGTGGAGTACACACTAGAAGATATCAGAGAACATAGAAGAGAAAATGAGCTCTTTAGCTGGTATCAGTATCTCAGTTCATATAAAGAAAGTGGGAATGATCTCACCCAAGGGAGGTCTTCTTTCAATAGCATCTAGAATTGTAAGCCCTTAAAGACAAGTAACATGATGAAGCCAGTTCCATGTGTGTTTTTGACTCAGAAGGCTCCAGACCATCATTCAAATCTCTCTCTGGACCACCTCCCAGAAGGTCCTCTGCCTATATGTATCTCTGAAGAATGTCTTGGATAAACTATGGTAAGTTCCTTCCACACATATGAAGTGTTGTGCTCAGCATTCCCTCAGTCTGTCAGACATCATATCTCTCCATTCAATATGCAGCCAAGAGCTGTCCCTTTACAAAATAGCCTTGGTCTTGGATAGAATATAGGCTACATAAGCATAGCTCAAGCCTGTCTCAAACTGTGGGTCTAATGAGACACTCATCGGTCAGAAAATAGGGGCACCAGAGCAGGAATTCTGGAATTAACAACAGATAGATGCCCAACTTATAGAGACTACACACTGCTGATGTGGAAGCCATGGGCTTGGAAAAATGAGCCCATGTTTCAGGTCTTCAGGCAGGGATAGAAACAAGGACACAGACGTCTCAGGTCTGTCATTCAGTGGACCTGCTTCCTACTGTGGAACAATGGTGAATTCAAAGGAATAAATGAGTTTACAAATTGATTCAGAATCTGATCCAAAGCAACACAGAGGAAGGAAAAGGTCAGTAAACTCATTAATTGGCATTGATTAGATTCCTCCAATGTGGCTTCAAGCATTTGTTTAAAGCACAGAGAAATCTCTGCCTATGAGGACTTACTTTCTCAAATCTTAAAACAAGGTTGTTTCATCAGGGAGTGAGGGTGGGGTTGAGAGAGAAATAGCACTTTTATAATACCTACTATGCTCCAGACCCTGTATTAGTGATTTTGCTAAATATTATATTATTTGATCCTCAGGACAACCTTGTGAGATAGGTGCTATAATAATCCACATTTTACAGTGGGGAAACTGAGGCAGACAGATGTTGAATGATTTGCCAAGGGTCACACAGCTAATAAAAGCTTGAATTTAACCTCAAGTTTTCCTGACTCCAGGTCCAGGCCCAGAACCCTATCTACTATGCCCCTACATACTCACAGTGGCACTTTCTCTTCCCTTGTTATGGGCACTGTGATTCTCTAACTTGTTGGTGACTTGGGTAGGGGAGTGAGAAGAGTGTGTCTACCCCAGACATATGAAGACTTCCCCCAGCAGAATGGCCAGATAACAATTTGTTCCAATAGTCATGAAGGTAGCTGAAGCAGGCTCTGTAGAGTGCTTAGAGCTTGGTCAGACACAGAAGATGCCAAGGTCATCCACTGCATCCCAGGTCAACCACTGTCAGTCATCTTGATTTTTTTTCTTGCCTAGACTTCTGTGACTCTGTAAGAGAGAGTGAATCTGACAGCTTTGCACACACTCACTTAAATCCAATCCACTCATGAGTTAAGGCTTCACCCTATGATGCCATCGATCCTCTTAGAAAGCAAAAGAAAATATAGCAACAACAACAATACAGTTTAAACTTACATTAGCTTTTTTGGCTGTCATGCCACACCACTAAACAATATGGAGCTTTCAGGCCATTAAAACCTCTGTATCTTTTTTACATAAACTTGTCTCTGTTCACATTTTGTCCATCTTGGACTAATACAGTTGATTTTTTAGAAACAACATCTACACTTTATATTTATACCTTTTAAATCCTATTCTTTTTATTTCAGAGGTTGCCAGGTCTAAAGGATTTGTCATCTAGTGTCTAATCACATATTAGAAAACTTGGTTCGGTTTAAGAGATGGAAGAGGCTAAAAACTTGAAAACAATTTGTGAATCCCATACATGTATAACAAATACATTCTTCAAGAATAAAGTCCCAAAATGCCAGACATGGCTAATATCAAACAACATTTCCACACAGTCATAGACATACACACAGACACAGACACAAATGAAATTGTCTATATCTTAAGACAAGAAATGTGTGGTGACTGATTTGGAAATTCTTTTAGAGTTACCTATCAGTGCGTAGTAAGATTAATTAGAGAAAAGATTAAAACTCACAGCTGATGAGACAAAGAGATAAAGATGAGAAGACACAACATGAAACGACAATCACTCTAACCAGATTTATTCAAATAAGCCATTGAAACTGAAAAATGGGAAATGAACGAAAGATGAGACCTTATGATGGATTAACATTTTCCACAAAAGTTTAACCAATGGTTACAACAAGGAGGCCAAAAGAGCTTAGAAACCACTTCAGTCAGCAGCAAACACAACCTCCATGTCAAGAAGAAAGACATAGTAGCCAAAAGGAATATCAAGCTGTAAACTCATTAGCATATAAATGCCATCGAGAGGCAGAGAGTGTAAGATTATGAGCAGTATTGACACAAAAAACAGTGAAGAGAGATGAAAGTAAAAACACGTCTGAAAGGAGCTTGGTATGAAACCCAAATAAGTCAATTGAATCTAAGACCATTTATAAATGAAACTGGAATGATGACAAAAGGATGAAGAATAGAGCAGACGTGAGCATTTCTATAACTATTTTCATTATCACAGTGGAGCCACCATAATTGGACTCTACATATCAGTTACTGCTGTGATATGAAAGAAAATGAAAATATCAGTAAAAAAGATGAATATTGGAAGAACAGTAAGACCATACCAAGTAGAGGCAGAATAAAAATTTTTTGGAGATCACATATTTTAAACAAGTTTTTATTGATGTCTTTTTCTTCCACATAGTCATGATTTTTCTCAATATTCCTTCCCTGTCCCTTCTAAAGAATCAATAACTAGTATTTTAAAAAACAAAAAGAAAGAAAAAAAAGAAAACAAAAAATCAGCATGAGTGATCAGCATATTGAAAAAGTCCGAGAATACATATCATTGTTATATTTTTTGTGGACATCCCAAGCTCTGCAAGGGGGATAGGGGAAGCATAATTTTTAGATCACTAAAAGAGGGACTCTCATGATTTTTGGAAGAGGAGAAGGTATCAAGATATTAATTTCTTTTTTGAAAGATATAGTCAGTTTATTTTTAAGCAGTGGGTGAGATGTTCGATATTAAACGTTTCGCACATTCTGAGTGTACTTTTCTGAGTAGAAAAAATCATGGACAGAATATTAACAAAAAGGTCATTGAGATGACATTAGTAACTTCCAGTTTATTTGCCTAGTCCATTACCTCTATTAAATCTTTATGAGAATAGTCTAGCAATCATTGAGATTGCCTTGATAAAAATATAAGAGGAGTGGCATAGTTTTACAAATAATTTTCTTTAGTAAGTTACTAGTTTGTAGTTGCAAAGTTGTCTCAAAAATACATAGATCAGAAGATTAGACGTATAATTTATTGATTGTTTTGGAAAAGTAAAAACATTTGACTCGGTAGAGTAAAATGCTGCTCTCTTCTAAAAATGTATCTTGAAATCATAAAGACAATGCAAAATTCTTTGATGCAAAAGGAAAAGGAGAAGAAAGAATAAGGAAGAGGAGGAGAAAGAGAAGACAGTGATAGTAGCCGGCATTTATGAAAAATTGGAAGGTTTACCAATTTCTCTTTATACATTATCTTCTTTGATAGATACAATCATATAGTTAACTTTGCTTGATATTGATATCAAATGAGGCTTAAAATATGGTGATACATACTCAGTGAAGATATTTGCTTTGTCATTGGGCTTTCTTGCAACATATAGATGGAGGAAAGATTCTCTATACTTGTTGAGATTTTTGAAATGCCCTGTGCAACACTGTGCTGATTTCATCATTCTCAGTAATATTTTAAGACCTCTTCATTGAGATTCCCCAAGCACTCAAAGAGATTACATTTTAATGGAGAATGCAAAAAGCACATATATAGGTATATAGAAAACTGAGAATGAGAGACATTCCCCAATATTGGAGAAAGGCAAATGTCTCTGATTTTAAAAAAAGGAAAGAGAATAGTCTTTGAACCACAGGGCAGTGAATTTCACTTCAATTTCTGAGAAAGTTCTGGAATCAATCATTAAAGAGATAGTAAACATTTAGAAAAAGAAATTGATTGCATTTGATAATGCAATCTGTAGAAAAGATGGAAAAACATAGCCTTGGCAATGATTTAATTAGATGGATTTGGAACTGAGAGTAATAAGATTAAAAAATTTTGAAATCAATTTGGCAGTAGATGTTACATGGAGTGCCTCAAAGATCTAAAGCATATATAAAGATATAAACCATCTATTAAAAATTAATTGTTTTAAAATGTACTACTTTATATGTTATTATATTTTATTATTACATATTTTACTTTTATTTATTTTTGTTAAAATATTTCCCAATTGCATTTCCCCCTGATTGAGGCAACACTCAAGCTCTGGAGTGCTGTGGGTCACATGCTGCATGTTTGACATTTCTGTTCTTATACTGTGAATTGCAAAGTAGATGTTGACCTGTACTGGTAGAGGGATTTTCCTCAATGAGAATTTCCTGTATTAATGAAATTTCAGGTCCAGTTAAAAAACTATAACAACGGCTATTTTTATGATCCTTGAAGGTTTTCTAAGGAATTTTACATATATTATCTCTTTTGAGTCTCAAACTTTTAAAAATAACATTTTTTTGCCCAATTCCATGTAAAAAATAATTTTACAACTTTTTAAAAAAAGTTTTGAGTTTCAAATTCTACCCTCCTTCCTGAGAGAATAAACAATATGATCTAGGTTGTACATGTGAAATCATGTCATAAATTCTGAAGTAAGTTTTGTTATTCTTATTTTACCGAGAAGGAAACTAAGGCTCAGAGAGGCTAAATTATTTGCCCAGCGTCACACAATTAGTAAATTGCTGAGATGGAAGTAAAAACCCAGTCATCCCAGCTTCATGTCCAGCACTCTCTCTTTTCCATCAATTTTCCATATTTTCCATATTTGATAGGCTGTCAAGTGTTGCGATGATAGGAATTCTTCTGCTTGGTTTCAGAGGGCATGACTAAGAACAGTGGTTGGAAGATGTAATAAAGACCTGCTTAGCTTTGATGTAAAGGCTATCATTTATCTAGAGCTCTAAGGTTTGCAAAGCACTTTCCATATTATCTCATTTGATACTCACAACAACCATGGGAGGTAGGTACTGTTGTCATCTCTATTTTATGGATGAGGAAGCTGAAGCTTACAGAGGATACATAAGTTGCCCAGGGTCACACAGCTAGTAAGTATCTGATTTGAACTTAGGTCTTCTGATTCCAAGTCCAGCACTTTAGTCACCTTTGAGGACTACTTTCTAAAAATTGACTTTATCTGGAAGGAGAACAGGCTGTCTTACAAGGTAGTAGAACCTTCTTACCACCTGTAAGCAAAAGCTGGATGGCTTCTTGTGAGTCATTAGATTCTTTTAAAAGAGCAGCTTGGATTACATTGCTATTGCTGCTGGTGGTGCTGGTGGTGGTGGTGCTGGTGGTGGTGGTGCTGGTGGTGGTGGTGCTGCTTCTGGTGTTGCTGAGGTACCTTCTTCATTCTGAAGTTCTGTGATTCTGACTTAGAGCACTTGATTGCTACTTCTACTTCTTCTGCTTCTTGTAATAGTTCACTGAAGTTTATTGAAGGAGTAAGGGATTCCAAGTATCTGCGTGAACTTAGTTGCATAATTTGTCCCATTGTCCCTCACTTTTATAGAATGTAGGGGTTTACTTCGATGATCTCTAAGGTTTTGTTCAACTCTAAATCAATGTGATCTTGATATATGGAAAAAACAAGACATTAGACTTATTAACTAGTTTAAAGAGACTGACCAATCTGCTCTTTTACAAAATAACCCTGGAAAATGGTCAGGGCTCCCAAAGATGAATTATAAATATCTTCCTCACAAAGGAAAGTTAGTTTGTTTCTTTGGTGTTAAGGATTACTGAAAAATCTATTGAGAATCAGGAAAGATGTTACTTAGGTGTCATGCTGTGGTTTATGTGAAGAGGATCCAAGCATGATGTGGAGGATGAGAAAACTGCATTTTATCACCACTACTGTGTCTCTGCTTTGGCATAGTACATGGAAGAGAGAGCACTGGCATTGATAGCTGAATCCCCAAAACCCAGCTTGTTTCAGGCCAAAGACTAGTACTGGGTAGTCCACAGATGTCAGAGGGCTATATTAATTTATAATGAAGTAGATAAAGGAGGTGTGGAGCTTTCTACCACTACATAGTCTTAGAGTGAGCAGATAAGACTATGGTATTGTCAAAATTCCTTTGGAATCAGAGAATCAGTCACTCTCTTGCTATATATCCCCTTTCCTCTGGGGGAACTAATCCTTATCCAACAGATTTGCTTTAGCATGTAATAATATAATGTAATTATATTATAATATATTATATATTATATTATAATAACTTTTCTGTTATTTACTATGTACTTGCAAGTGACCTAGATGTAGGATGCCAAGTAAGTAAATGAATATTTTAAGATGTGTATATTTATATATGAGTGGTACTTTGCAGGGACCATAATGTTTATTTATTTTTAACTTGGGGAGTGATGTAATGGAGGGATCTGTTTGGTTGGATTGAGCCTGGGCTTAAATTCTACGATAGCCCTGCCATCTTCTGATTATAGCATCTTTCTATAATCTGCTGAGTTCATTGGGAGGCTGATGATCTGAAATACATGAAAAGAATCAAGAAATTGGAGGATATCTGGTAAAATTTTCTAATTTTATAGAGAATTTAAAATTTTATTATTTATGTGATATTTCCCTGAAATTTATCCATTATATTATATATATTTTACAGATATTCATACATGCTTCTTCTCAATGCCATAACCATTATATAATTTCCTATTGTATTATCTATTTTATGTTTTATATGTGTATATTCTAATGATCCCTCCCTTCTAGACTCATACTATTATATCTTTATACATGTATGTATATGTACACATACATATTCCCTCTCCTCATATCTATTACTAGAAATGTCACCATTTATCAGAAAAAATACACAGGGCAAGCAGCAGGAAGGTCATTTTCAATTAAGCGGGGTCAGAGCAGCTCATCCCATCCTACTGGCTGATAGTATCCCATTTTAACTAAACATTCTTGCCAATGGGATGCCAAATTTTATTGTGTTTCTACTGCTAAAAGACAATAAGTGCTGCTAATGCTCTTTAAATTTGAAGCTCTGGGGCAAAGTCTCAGCTACCCCATCCTAGTTTTATCTTTGATCTTTCTTCATATCACTGTGTCTTTTTCTATGCATGTATAAGTCTATTTTTGTATTTCTGTATATGTTATATATGTGCTTATCTTTATAATTTTATGTAAACCAACTATGGTTGGGAATTTCATTCTGATGAACAGAGAGACTAATGCAAACACAACTGGAAATAACTCAGCTAAAGTAACTCTTGGTCAGTGGAGGTAATGGTTCCATTAACGTTCTGTCTTTCCTGAGTACGGAGAGAGTTGGTTGAGTCAGCAGTCCATCAATTAGAGATCTCCATTAACTGGCACTATCCTACCCCCTCCAATATCTACAGAGTAGCTGAGTTCCTAATGATGCCCCCAAGGCACTGGAGAATCTCAAGTGCTTTCTGAATTATCATTTACATTGTGTTCAGAAGTTTCAGTTTTCAGAACATTATGTATTGTTTCAGACTTGTGTGGTTTCATAGAAGGAAGTTTCCTAGTGTTCAGCAGAGATAAGCCACTTTCCTGCCATTTATAGTCTCTGAGAAGTGAGTTGCCCAAGATCAGATGACTAGTATGTGTTGGGGTAGGTCTCGAACCCAGATACTCCTTTTTCCAAGGTCAGTTCTCCATCAATTACACCAAACTGACAAACATCTGCAATCTTTGCTACTGGGAAGGCTAAGCCTGGGGGAATCCTTGAACCCAGGAGTTCTGAGCTGCAAGAGAACTAAATCCAATAAGTTCTCTGTACAAAGTCTGGAACCAGTATGAAAGCTCTTGGAAGGTAGAGAGTAGGGAGGCAGAGGAGGCGGATGACCAATCTGCCTAGAGAGGGATAAATTGGCTAGGGTGTCAAAAATAGGACAGGTTAATGCTTCTGGGCTGATCAGTATTGGGATTGGGACCATGAATAGTCATTGCACTTTCAGCCTAGGCAAGACAGCGAAACCCAACCTTTAAAAGAAACAAACAAAACTGTATGTAGCATATAGATGTATGTATATGTCTCTATGATATACAGAGTGGTGTGTAAATACAAATACGTGTTTATTTACACTGTATATTTGCATATATATTTATATGCATTTTGGTTACATAAAGGTAGTAAAAGTAGCTTTTATGTAAATAAAAAGGATTAAATCAATTTGGAAAGGATGTGAGGGGCTGCCCTTTTTGTAAGAATAGTTTGGTTGATGAAAGGGACAGAAAAAGAATTTTTGCATACAAAAATGATAAAAAACTATTTATGAATAAATACAGTTTTTATACAAAAAAATGGAGAGATACAAACTATTCAGAGGATCAGATAGAGAACTATCCTTCAGATGAATGGACTGACCTGTTTGGAGCAAGCATGGCTGAGGCTACAGGGCATTATAGTCTCTCAGCTCATTTCCATGACTGATTTCAGACTTTAGAGGATTATAATTCACAAAGTGGTAAATGAAATAACTGAGGAGCTGAGTTAGAATGTAAGGGCACTGTGAATAATACTGTTTAGATATCCAGTCATAAACTCTCTAGTCTTACACTACCCACTACTTCTTTGACATCTCCAACTGGATGTCTCATAGGCATATCAAACTCAACATGTCCAAAACAGAACTCACTATCTTTTCCCCTAAATCTTCCCTTCTTACCAACTTCCATATTATTGTGGAGGGTACCATCATCCTTCCAGTTTCCCAGTCACACTGACTTCAATATCATTCTTGACTCCTCACTCATTCTCACCCTACACATCCAATCTCTTACCAAGTTTTGTTATTTCTATCTTTACAAGATCTCTCTTATATATTCCCTTCCTACCAATCACATACCCATTACCCTAAGTACCATGCAACAGAATAATCTCTCATTGGCTTCCAAGATTTCACTGGTTAGCACATACCCCAAGGAGGTCAGATACATAATAAAAAAGTTCCCAAAATATTTATAGCAGCTCTTTTTGGGGGGTTGTTGAAGACATAGAAACAAAACAGATGCTCAGTGACTAGGGAAATCGCTTTAAAAAATTGTGGCACAAGAATGTAATGAAATACAGCTGTTCCATATGAAGTGATGAACATGAAAAAAATTGGAGAAACCTGGCAAGAATGATGCAAGTAAAATCAGAGGCAAAATGTACACAATTACAGCAAAGTGGAAAGAACAAAAACATAACCGCAAAACCAAACAGTATGTAATTATAATTACTAAACTTGTTCTCAAAGAAAAGATAAGAAAATGTGCCTCCCTTTTTCCTTTGAAGGAATATGAATGTACTGACATGGAACCTTCCACATACCATCAGATTTTGTGGATATGTTGGTTAGTTTCACTGAACTGATTTTTCTCCTTCTTCCTTTTCTTTATGTTCCATTGTTTTATTCTTTTGATTTTGTTTTGTGATTTCTTGGTTTCTCATGAAGTCATTAGCCTCCATCTGTTCCATTCTAATTTTGAAAGATCCCTCTTTCTTTTCTTATTCTTTATTGTAGGGGATAGTTATCTGAGGAGGGGAGGAGGGAAAGATATGTAGGGAAATGAGGGTACTGTAAAAACAAATATCAATAAAAATAAAATAAAAAGCCCTATTTCTTATTGTACTTTTAAAAAGCAAAGTCAACCCAGATACAAATAATACTCTCAAGTTTGATAGTTTTTTGGTTTTCTTTATCTGTTAGCTAAAATCTCATCTTTTTTTAAGAAGACTTCTAATCTCCCTTAATTCTCTTTGATGTTACCCAATTTATCTCATCTATTTCTCATTTGTATGCATGTCTCTCCCCAATTCGACAGTGAGATTCTAGAGAGCAGAGACTGCTTTTGCTTTTCTTTGTATTCCTACTGAGTAACAGTGTATATGGCCTAGGTAGGTGCTTAATAAAAGGAAAGAAGGAAACAACCATTTATTAATCACCAGGCCCTATTATAAGTGCTTTACAAATGTTATCTCATTTAATCCTGACAACAGTCCTGGGGGTGTAGGTACTATTACTTTACAGTTGATGAAACTGAGACAGACAGAGGTTAACCAAGTTGCCCAACATCAGACAGCTAGCAAGTCTCTGAGGCTGGATTTGAACCGGATTTTGAAGTCTTCCTGACTTCAGGCTCAGTGCTCTATCTACTTCCTCACTTAGCTGCCCCAACACATACTTGATGGATGGACTGATTGACCAAGCAGATGCCAGATGAGAAGACAAGGAACTTTAGATTCAGTTGTCTACTATTTGAAGTCTTTAAGTGAGGCCCTCCTATTCCTCTAGAGGTCTTCCTACTCAAGTATTGAAAATATCTGACCAAAAAAGGGGTCTGGAATGAGGCAACTGGAATGTAGTTAAAAGAGCACTGGATTTGGAATGTGCACAATTATTAGCTATTTGTCCTTAGGTAGATTGCTTGTCCTCTGAAACATCAATTATGCCTCTGTGCCTGTAATTCTAAAGTTCTATGCAAATGTGAGTGATACTATTATCACAGTTATATCATCATCATGATCATTGACATTCTATAAGAAGAACCATCTTGAGAGATCAGTAAAATTATATATTAAAAATCCACCAGAAAAGAACCCAGGTCCTCTTATATAAGTACATATCAACTGGTAATGGGTAATTTTGATTATTCCAGTGAGATATTTCACATTATCTTCCATTTTTTCATTCTTTTGGTTTTGTTTTATGATTTCTTGGTTTCTCATAAAGTCATTAGCCTCCATCTGTTCCATTCTAATTTTGAGAGAACTATTTTTCTTCAGTGAACTTTTGAACCTCTTTTTCCATTTGGCTAATTCTGCTTTTGAGGGCATTCTTCTCCTCATTGGCCTTTTGAACCTCTTTTACCAATTGAGTTAGCCTATTTTTCAAGGTGTTATTTTCTTCAGCATTTTTTGGGTCTCCTTTAACAAGGTATTGACCCGTTTTTCATGCTTTTCTTGCATCTGTCTCATTTCTTTTCCCAATTTTTCCTCCACCTGTCTAACTTGATTTTCAAAATCCTTTTTGAGCTCTTCTATTGCCTGAGCCCATGGGATACCTATTTCAGATGTTTGGGATGCAGAGGCCTTGATTTCTATGTCTTTACCTGATGGTAAGCATTGTTCTTCCTCATCTGAAAGGAAAGGAGGAAACATCTGTTCACAAAGAAAGTAACTTTCTATGGTCTTATTTTTTTTTCCCTTTTCTGGGCATTTTCTCAGCCATTTACTTGACTTCTGAGATTCCTTTCCACACCCACTTCCGCTCCAGATCCACCCAGCTAGTGCTTGGGGTCTGAGATTCAAATGCTGCTCCCCAGCCTCAGAGCTTTCAACGGGGGTGGGGCTGCTATTCAATGTGAGCTTAAGTTCTGGTGCTCAGGTGGGGGCAGGGCTGCCTCCCAGGCACAGTTTTGTCAGGGGGTTTACATGGAGACCTTCAAGAATGGATTGGAGCTCCTGCGCACCCTGGGAGCAACTGTCTGCCACTGCCTCTGCTGCTGCCTCCTGAGAGGACCTGGGTTATGGAGACACCCCGCCCCCCTCTTAGCCAGCCCAGAAGGCTCTCTCACTGACCTGTGTGCCTGCAGGTGGAGGGATCTGTGTGGCCGCCAGAGATTCCATCCCTGGAGCCTGCTTGGATCTGCTTCTCTCTAGTCACGTGGCCAAGGCAGGGCTGGGCTCTGCTCTGGGTCCAGTGTGTGATGGACCTTTGGTGCCGGTTTTTCAGGGCTCTCTGGAACAGAAATCTCCTCCACTCAGTTGCTGCATGGCTTCCACTGCTCCAGAATTTGTTGGGAGTCTCTTTTTACAGGTAATTTATGGGCTGTGGGTTCGGAGCTAGCATATGTGAATCTTTCTACTGCGCCATTTTGGCTCCTCCCCCAATTTTGATTATTCATGATGTTAAAGTCCTGAATTATTTCATACTTAGAGGATCAATGGCAAAATGCTTCAGAATACACTAGTACCTTGGACAGTACTCATAAGTGTCCAGTGATAGCCTGTCAATCTTAAGTGAGAACATTTTAAATAATAGCTTCTTATGTGAACTGTCATCAGAGTTTTTGAGAACACTATATATTCTTCAAGATTACAATGTTACCCAGTGGATATTACTGGGAGCTGTGTCGTGAATGTCCAAAATGTCTCTTTTTTTGCCACAGGGAAGCTTCCACCCCAATTTCCAAAAACTAGTAAAAATCCTCTTAAAAAGAAATACATACCTACCATTATGGATGACTATAAAGCTGGGGTGGGGAACATTTTCATGTTGGAAGACTGCATTAATATTTGCCTGTAATAAAATAAAATATAAATATAAAAGAAAAAAATGTAGTAATAAAAATGAAAGGATTATTCTATAAAATTTGGATTCAGTCCAAAGGCCACACTTAAAAACTTAGAAGGCCACATGTGTCCTTAAAGCTGCAGGTTCCCAACCCTTGGACTAAAAAAAAATCATTCTTAATTCCAGAACAGCCAGATCCACTATAAGAATTTGTCAACATATTTACCAAGACTTATTGAATTTATTGAAAATAAACAGATTTATTTTTTGAGGCAGGGGGAATTTGCTGCTGATTTATAAATGAGGCAATCCCTCAAGATTTGTTTCCAGCACATCCATCTATACTTAGATGAAAACTTGCAAGACAAACAAAAATGTATTTTTTTAGTTTTATTTATTTTGTTTTGAATATATGGACTGAAAACAAGCATCTCCATAGCATAGTATAATAAAAAAGATGATTGCACATGAAACTACAAATCTATTATGTGTTACTTTCTATTTATTTTAACTATATAATCAAGTTATCATGGAAATTTTTTTTCTTCCTTTTCCCTGTCTTCACCCCAACCCTAGAGATGGCTACATTAGACACATATGTATGCATATATATATAAAATCATTCTATACATACTTCTACTATCAGTTTTTTCTTTGGATGCATATAGCATCTTCCTTCATTTGTCCTTTCCATTAATTTGGGTATTTATAATAGTCCAAATGATTTATTTGCTCAAAGTTGTTCTTAAAAGAATATTGTGTTACAATATACAATGTTCAATTCTGCTCATTTCACTCTTCATTATTTCATTCAAGTCTATCCATGTTTTTCTAAGATCATCAAGCTCATCATTTCTTACAGGACAGTAGTATTCCATCACAATCATTTACCATAACTTGTTTAGCCCTTCCCCAATTGATGGGGCATGCCCTTAATTTCTAGTTCTTTGCCACCACAAAGAGAGATGCTATAAATATTTGAGAAAAACATATTTTATGTGCTGTGCTATCTGTACATTTTCCTATTCCTCATTAATTTTTTTTGCCAAAAATAGTATTTTAAAAAATACACTATGAAGCTGAATCAAGGTGAACCTATGTCACAAATGATCTAATGTGCAGACAGTCCATGTGGCACTACCATGTTGATCAGTTCTGAAAGTGTTGACCAAGATGGCTTGACAATGGAGAATCATTAGGAACATCTATTTTAGAACTATCTGGCATAACTTTTTTTGGACTTTACCTCCTAAGGATTCTATAGAGACATAAAGTAAAGAAGGCAATATTCCTTTTTCGGTCATTGTAAGTGCTGAAATAGAGTCACTTGTTATTTCTGTGTCCACTGTTATTACTAAGAAACAAGCTCAACAAAGGAGTATTAAATATGAGTGAAAAGTGCTTGGGATCCATTAGTATTACTTCTCTTCTCTTCTAGTTCTTATAACATGTCACAGCTGTTTTAAGCTGAGTTTTGCCTCAATCAATGAAATGCTATCATATTGAACACATACTTACTCTATTATCTGTTTTCATCAAGGTTTCACATAACAGGATGGTAAGCCTACTGGAAAGTTACCATTCTCTTTCAGCTGTTCCCTAATGTAGCTTATCTTTGTAATTATTTCCACTTAAAAATTGAAATTAAACAAATAGAATTTATAGTACTAATTTGGAATTTACTCATATAGGTTCTGTTCAGCCCAAAGAGGCATTGTAAAGTGCTTCTAGCAAGTTAAGAAGTGTATTGAAGGCTTACTACATGTCACTGTTCTAAATGCTGAGGATACAGAAAGACAATTATATGTGGAATCATTGTTTGTAGCAAATAGAGAAATGTTGAATGTTGTGGTGAAGTTGACTTGGTAGTATACTTTCCAAAGAAGTACACATAGATGATGAGGCTGAACACTGATTTCCAGAGCTAGTTCACTGTTTGGGAGGCTCCAAAGAAAAGTATAGGAATGAAAAGATATACTATCTACCAAGCTGAAGGTCTACAGAGCTGTTGTGTTAACTTCATTGTTGTGTGTCTGTGAAACCTGGATAATATTACTAGTATCATGTGAAGAAACTGAATTGCTCCCATTTGAATTATCTTAGGAAGATTCTGAAGATCACTTGGCAAGATAAAGTACTGGACATTGAGGTCCTTTCTTCAGCTAAACTGTCATTTTAGTTCTCTTTGAGTGTAAAGGATAACAACCAACTAACCAACCAACACTTTTATGTAGAAGACTTAGCAGGATATATTTTAAGGTCCTAATTTCAGATGTATGATCTTAAAAAAAGAATTTTTAAAAAAGTAATCATTGATGTTCTCCTATAACTCCTTAAACTTCTATAACTACTTAAAATGTTATTGAACACTAGCATCTTTATCAACGTGATGGGTTTTTTAAATGTTGCATCTGAGGACATCTGCCTTAACACAATGAATACTTTATACCAAGTTGCCCAGTTTTTCCATTTGAAGTTTACATTAAATTTTAATGTGTACACCTTCACTTAAGACATCACAGTGCAAGCATATTAAATACTTTTTTTTGAAAATGATGGTTAAACAAAAGTTCAAAGGTAAAGAGAAATAGTGTTCATGAAGCATAAAAGGCTAATTCAAAATCAACTTCTGAGGAGGAACTATATTAATTATTATATAAAAGACAGATGCATGACTACATTCAAGGATAGAGCAGGAAATACAGTATTTCAATTAGTGGGAAGAGAAACAATGTTTTAAAACCTAAACAATAAATGTAAAATGTAACCACAATGGGTCATGAATAGAACTGAAGAACAAATTCCAAGCAGGGAGGACTATGTAAATACTGCATTCTTCCTCTAGTCTAGACTTGGATTACATTGCTTCATTTTAAAAATGTCTTCTTAAAAAAAAATCTCTGAATTGTACTGCTCTGGTAATACTGAGTGAGGGTTATCATATAATTAGGATTCGGAATTTCAGTCCAGTAGTTGTCTGGATCTCCAATAAATGTGAGTCCTTTAATTTTGCCTTCATCAGGTTTCTTCATAAATTTTACTCCTAATTCCTCAAATCTTTTACAAGTATCTTGTACATCAGGAGCAGCTGCTCCTGAGTGTCCAAATGCCCAAGGGACTGAATTATGGTAAGTCTGGTTTTCGGTGCCTCAGTTCTATGTTAGGCGAAGCGTACCTTTCTTGGAAAACATCCAAATTGTCCTTTCACTTTTATCTTTTGGGATGTCATTTTTATCCTCAAAAGCCAAGGAGTAGAGCAAAAATTTCGTAGTGGGGAAATCATACTCTTGCATTAGTATTATTCCAAGGACTCTTGTGTAGAAGTTTCTTTGGGATCCTTTATTCTGTGTATTATTTGTCGCAGCAGGAAATCCTTGGTACTGGAGTCTGTGTCTAAGCAGAAACTTGGGGCAGCCTCTTTGGTAGGACCCTCCATGGTGAAACCAGGGACTACCAGTGGGGCCTGGACTGAGAAGAGAAGAGGCCAACAGAAAAATTATTACTTTTTTAAAGGAAATACCTCATGATTACTGGTGTGTCTGCCATGCTCACCTTTCCTGGGAGGAGGGGGAGGGGAACAAAGAAGGAGCAGAGCAGAGTGGAAAATGGGAGATGATATGGTAGAGGGAAAAATACTCTGGATTTCAATTCAGAAGATCTGGGTTACATCACTAATGAGGCGAGCAATTTCCCTTCTCCAAACTTCAGTTTCCTCAATCTAATACAAAGACAGAAATAATCATCTGCCTCACAAGGTCGCTATATACTTCAACTGAGAAAATAGGCGAAAGGTGCTTCGCAACACTTATTGACCCTCAAGGGGAGAAGGTTCGTTTTCTTCTTGCCCAAATCTCTTCCTAACCGAGGATGCCCTGATGGACCCAGGGTTCCCTTTGATCCTTAGTTAAAGAAGGCAAACAGCACCACCAAACAATCTGTTCGTTCTTCTTTAGCTAAAGGTGACTATAATTGCGGGAGGTTTCAGTGACTTTTTTTCTTCTAGCAGACTAAAATCCTTCATCTTCAAAGGGTAGTAATTAATACAGAGCAGCTCTGGGATGGAAGTGGGTGTGATGATCCTCTTTTTATAGATGGTGAGTCTAAAGGCGACAGGTTTTGACACGTAGAAAATTATGAAGTGAAATCAAACTTGAGACTCTTTGGCATCTAAGCCTGTCCTTACCACCTCTTTTGGCCTCTTTCATAAATGATCAACAGTTTTTGGAGATAAATTTCATTTAAGGTCTGTTAGAGGGTAGGCTCTTCCTTTGTTTTTAAAAGTTTTTATTTTTAATTTATAGAATAAAACAAGCATTTCCATAACATAGTAAAATAAAAAAGATGATTGCACATGAAACTGTCGATCTACTATGCCTAGCTTTCAATTTCTTTTAAATGTGCAACAAAATTATCATATAAATTTCTTTTTTTCTTCCCTCACACTAGAGATTAGACACAAATAGATATATTTATATAAAATTATTCTACACATGCTTCTATGTATAGTTCTTTCTCTGCATGCTGACAGCATCTTTCTTCATATGCCCTTACAGTTAATTTGGGTATTTAAAATAGACAAAGTGATTTATTTATTCAAAGTTGTTTTTAAAACAAT
>CM053771.1:133360670-133387496 GCA_028658325.1 Potorous gilbertii | reverse complement strand
CCACAATTTGTTCCCCCAATTGATGAGAATCCCTACAATTTCCAGTTGTTTGCTACCACAAAGAGAGTTGCTATAAATATTTTAGAATGTATAGGTTCTTTTTTTCCCTAATCATCTTTGGAAATATACCAAGTAGTGTAATTGGTGGGACCAAGTGTATAGGTAGCTTAATAACTCTTTGGGCATAACAGCAGATTGCTCTCCAAAATTGTTGTACCATTTTACAACTCCTCCAACAATGAATTAATGTTCCAATTTTTCCATGTCCTCTCCAACATTTGTCATTTACCTCTTCTATCATCTTAGCCAAACTAGAAGGTATAAAATGATATCTTAAGATTGTTTTAATCTGCATTTTTCTAATCAATAATTATTTAGAGTATTTTTATATGTTTATAAATTGTTCTATTTCTTCATCAGAAATCTGTCCATATTCTTTGACCATTTATCAATGGGGGAAAGACTCATATTCTTATAGATTTGACAAAGTTCTTTATATGTTTGATGTATGAGACCATTATGAGACCAGTAGTTTTGGGGGGCTTAGGTTTCAAGGTTATATAATCATTCCATCCCTTTAGCCACACACCTACCTTCTCCTTTTGTGAATTCAGTTTCCCCTTCAACTTTGCCCTGGTAGGAGGGTATACTTTGTAGAGGGCAATAACAACCACAATAATTCACATTTATGTAATATTTAAAAGTTTATAAAATGCTTTTCCTGACCACAACCCTTGTGGGGGTGGATAGTACAAACATTATGTCCATTTTACATATGAGAAAACTGAGTTCAAAAAGGGTAAGTGACCTGTCCATAATTCCATAACTTGTAACTGTCAGAGCCATGACTTAAATATAGGTCTTGTGCCTCTAAATTTAGTGTTCCTGGCACTATATCATGCTGTCATCCTTTCTATTCTATCACCCCTTGGCAATCCTTCCTTTCATCCTCCTATCTTTTCATAAGCCTGCCATCTGCACTGTTGGTCATGCACTGTGTATGGGCCATTCTGGTCATAATGGGGTGTACAAAGAGCTATAGATTTCAGTTGTCTCATTCAGTACATGGTTAGTGATTTGCTTATCTCCATGAAGCAAGAGCCTTGCTAAAATAATGGGTCACTCCAGCCCAGTTTAATAGCTTTTCACTTCAGATTCTGTTGCTCCTTCCTTCCTTCCTTCCTTCCTTCCTTCCTTCCTTTCAATTGTAACATAATTCAGCATTAACATGTCCAAAATAAAAACTGATCTCAGCTTATTACAAAACAGCATATTAAACCCACCAATCATAGTATGCAAACGAACTGAATGCATAGTAAACATAAATTAGTCTATAAACCATTCTGGATCAAATTAGTAGGAGGTATTATCAAAGAGGGGTGGGAATAACTCCAGGTTTGGAGTTACATCAGAGTATCCCATGTTTACAGAGCCAGTCAGAAAGTAATTTGGTAGCTGTCACTTGACCCACTTGCACACTGGATCTCATATTACACAACTCCTTTAGTGACATGAACAGGAGCCTGCCTTGGTCCACTTCTATAGTAACTAGAAAAGACTGTGTCTAGTGGCAAAAATGAACAGAGTTTAAATAGGTAATGTCCTTAAGTCCTTTGCTACCTTGTACTTGTACTGTTCATGCTCTGTTAATCCTCATCCCTGAATCACCCTTCTGAGCCTTCTCTGTTCCTCACTTCCACCTTGGTGCAGACCTGTGAGAGGCAGCATGGTATAGTGGATACAGAGGCAGCTTTAGAGTCAGAAAGGCTGAGTTGAAGCAAAGTCTCTTGAGCGAGAGACAGGAGGAATTGTGTGCCAGGTATGCCAAACTACCACCACCTTCTCAACCACCACTTCCTCTCAGACCCTGGTGAAGATAACCCAAGACCCCAAATCCAACTTCGGGAATTGCAGTACCCCCAACTCAATGGCCTTCCTTCTAGTTCATGCTCTAGCTATCATTGAAGGGAGTAGCCACTGTGGAGGAGCCCATTTTCTTGACATCACCAACACCAGCTGCTGACCATTTGCTACCACTGAGGAGGGAAACCAAGTGTAGCAGTACCCCATAGATTACTGGTCTTGATTTCAGTCCAGTCCAGCCCCTGCAGCTATCATCCCAGGAAACAACTCCTATAAAGATGTGACCTGTTAACTTTGCAAATGCTACAGTCTACTTCCTCAGCAACCAGAACTCCTCAAGATCCAGAAAAGAAAGTCCTCCACTCTAGAGTTCTTGGCACCATCAAATTATTTGACATTAGAAAAGGATAAGGTTGTCAGTAGAAATGACATTTCAAAGGATGACTTGCCATCCATTTTGCTCTTATATTCTAAGCACCGCAAGACCTTTCCATTTTGCATTGTCTTTCTTAATAGAATGTTAGCTTCTTGAGAGCAGTCTGGTTTGCTTTTTTATTTATATACCCAGCACTTAGCACAGTGCCTTGAATCTAGTAAGTTTTTTCACTAATTTATTTAAATTTTCTTCCCATTCATCCATCCATCCATCCATCTATCCGTCCATCCATCCCTAATCTTGACCTGCTGTTACTTCATTTGTAAAATGGGACAGTTCTACTAGATAACCTCTTTTAGTTCTTTCTAGCTGCTTGGTGATGTAATGACAAACTTCCTCTACCCCAATGCAGAATTTCACCTTCTCTACAACTTATGGCCTGAGACAACTGTGTAGAACAATGAGAAGTTAGGTGACTTTCCCAGGATCACACAACCAATACGTTTCAGAGATAGAACTTGAACCCAGGTCTCCCTGACTCAGAGATCAGCTATCTATCCATCTCAGGTCTCCTCTCTATTATTCTTATTATGCATAAATTCACCCAAAGGTCAGTAGAGAGGTGCATGGTAGGTATGAGGAAAATATTTTCCGTTGTAGTCAACTCTTTGTGACCCCATTTAGAATTTTCTTGGTGTAGATAATGATTTGCCACATCTTCCTGTAGTTCCTTTTCTGAGATGAGAAAACTGAGACAAACAGGCTTAAGTGACTTACCCAGGGCCCCCCAACCAATAAGGATCCGAGGCCAGATCTGAACTCAGAAAGATGAGTCTTCCTGACTTCAGACTTGGCATTCTATCCACTGCACCACCTAGCTGCCCTTTGAAGGACCTGAAACGCACTACACACAAGGAATTATAGAGAAGCACTGTTAAAGGTGCCATCGAAGCAACATATGGAAGAACAGAAGATGGGCTGCTCACAGGGTAAGTAATGAAGAGGTCACATACATGAAGGCTACCAACGTGTTGAGAAGACATGAACAAGAGTCACAGGATAAGAACTCTCCATTGGTGTATTTGAGTATTAAATGAGAGTTACCATTATTATGACTGTTCAGGGCTCCTTGAAGTTTTCAGCCAGGGTTATAATATAATGTGGGCAGGGAGGCGGTGTAGTAAATAGAGTGCTGTTTCTGGATTCAGGAAGAGTCATCTTCCTGAGTTCAAATCTGGCTTCAGACATTTACTAGCTACGTGAACCTTAGACAAGTCATTTAACCCTGTTTGCTTCAGTTTCCTCATCCGTGGAATAAGTTGGGGATGGAAATAACAAACCATTCCAGTATCTTTGCCAAGAAAACTTAAATGGGGTCATGAAGTGTCAGACACAACTTGAAAAATGATTAAACAACAACAAAATTATGTAGCGTGGTTGGTGCCCTGATGGCACCATACACAACTGTATGACTGGAACTGTCGGCTCATAGATGTAAAGATAGAAAGCCTTGTAGTTCAGTCTTCTTGATTTGTGAGTCTAATGTGTTTTCTGATGTTCACAGAATGGTTTGATGCTACCAGTCAGTTTGTTTTTTAGGAATCACATCAAGCAAATTGGCAGATGATAAAATCTAATCCTATTGCCTGTTGGATGAAGGCAATTGCACAAGGCAGAACATGATGTGATCTGAGTGATTAATCTTAGGGTTTTAACTCATCAGTTGAGAAATAAGGGGCAGGGACTAATGAATTTTGGAAGAATCTTTGAGAATTCAAGATGAAAAAAATTCCCCAAAGTCAGGTATAAATAATCTCTGTGTTGTGAGTAAATATGGAAGAAATATTAGCCAACAAAAAAGCATTAAATCACTGTGACTTGCACATCTGTACATAGGCAGTGGGGCCTGACTGTTCTGGGTGATTTGGCCTATAAATGTGGGAATCTCCTTGATTCTTATGAGATTCCTCCTCTTATTTAAGGGTAGTGCAAGTAGGAACTGGTTTTGGAAATTGAGAAAGAATAGAGAAGAAAGAGAGTGACCCCTTCTTCCTTTCTGCCTTTTTTACTACCACTCATGTGAGTATGTGGACCTTGTAGAACAGTGATTTTCAGATCTCTGTGTGTAACAAAACGAACCTTCAATTACTAGGTAGAAAAATTCCATAGGTTTTGGGACTCATTACAGTAGCAGTAAGCTTCCTTTTGAATCAGTGAGGCTGGTCTACCAAGAGAATTACACTGATCCACAGTTGGAAAGGACTGCAAATATCATTTGATCCACTCAATCTCAAAAGAAGAATTCATCATCTTTTTTAACCCATTACTTCATAAACTTCCCCATTCCTGTTAAGGGCAGGTTCAGATGCTTGATATCCTTTAACACTCTTGTATCTCCTTTAAATTTTTGTATCTCATATCCATCTATTTGCCTAGTGCTTCCCCCACCCCATCCATTTTACAACTAAGGAAACTGAGACTAAGAGAAATTGTGACCCAGGTACTAAAAGAAATACCCTTTTCCCGGAGCCACCATTCTACTGATAGGATGGGCTCAGTTAAAAAGTATTCAAGATCATAACAAGTTAAATATTTGGAACAAATTTTGGAACAAACTTTTTCTTTAGTCACTAAAACTATTTATACAAAATAATTAATTTTTTGTGTACTATCGTTAGCTATATGAAATTCTGATGTAAAAGATGTAGATTAATATATACATGTGACTATTGTTTTAACTTTTGCTATGGAGCCTAGCTGTGTTAACAATATTGACTATGTTTTCTATTAATTTCTTTAATAATTTCATATTCTAAGTTCTCTGTGTTGTGCTACATATGCATAAATATCTTAGTGGATCCCAGTATGATTTACACAGACCCAGAATTCTTCATTAGGGCAGGAGGATATAGGGATGCACTTAACACAATGCCTGGCATCCAGTTAAGTGTTCAATAAATATTTGTTGACTTGATATAGTTTGTCCCATTACTATGGCAAAAACCTTCCCAATCCTGAGTCCAGAGGCATGAATCTGTAAAACACCTGAGTTGCAGAATGTTTCCCTTTTAAAGTAACTACTGTATATCATCCCTTACATCCTCAGGCCTATCTCCAGCAATCTTGGCTTTTGTCTTGTTGCTAGACTTTGATAACTCCAGAAGAAATAGTGAGGCTTATGACTTTGGACAACTCTGCCTCACTTAAATTCAATTCGTGAACAAGTCAGGACGTTACCCCATAATCACTAGTCCTCTTAGAAAAAGGATAAACAGTCAAGCTATTTGCTTTTGAACTTATAAATTTTTTTCAAGTCAACAGAATGTCAAGAAGGTACTTGATTTTAGGATGTTATACCCATCATTTGTATGTGGGTTGATTTTTTTCACTTAAGGCAAACTGGTATAATAGGTGGGACTTGATCTCAGAGTCAGGATGAACTGAGTGTAAATCCTGTGTCTTACTATTTACTAGCTATGTGATATTGGGCAAATCACAGCATCTCTGAATTTCAGATATTTCCTAGTACTTATCATAGTCAAAGATGAGTTACAGTCTTTGCTGGTGCAGGGAATTCTCTAAACAGACAAATTCACAAATTATTCTGATTGATTTTTCTCTATTTCTCAGTGTTACTTAAGAATGACTAGTTCTATGATCCAACCATTCAGAAGAGCAATTTGGAACTATTGCCACAGGGCTATAAAATATACATACCCTTTGATCTAGCAACACCATTACCAGGTCTGTATCCCAAAGAGATTTTAACAAATGGGAAAAGAACTTATTTGTAAAAAAATACTTATAGTATCTCTTTTTATAGTGGCAAAGAATTGGAAATTGAAGGGACATCTATCAATTGGGGAATGACTGAATAAGTTCTGGTATATGATTGTGATGGAATACTATTGTGCCACAAGAAATGACGAGCAGTCAGATTTCAGAAAGTCCTACACAAACTGATGCAAAGTGAAGGGAGCAGAATCACAAAAAAACACCATATACAGTAACAGCAAGATTGTTCAGTGATAGACTATGAGTGACTTAGCTATTCTCAGCAATACAATGATCCAAGACAATCTCAAAGGACCCATGAAAAATATCATCCATCTGCAGAGGAAGGACTGATGGAATCTGAAAGCAGATCAAAGCATACTATTTTTCACTTTATATTTTTGGTTATTTTCCCTTCTTGTGTCTCTTTTCATAGTATGACTAATATGGAAATCTGTTTTGCATGACTACACATGTATAACCAATATCAAAGTCCTTATCATCTAAGGGAGCGGAGGGAAGTAAGGAAGGGAGGAAGAAAATTTGGAAGACAAAATAAATAAAAAAATAAATGTTAAAAATCATCTTTACATATATTTGAGGAAAAATAAAATATTATTTTAAAAAATGACTAGTTCTATAAGGGTGATTTAAACAATGAACTAGGAGGCCATGATGTTTTCTTGATCATCCGTTTGTGTATTTTTTCCTGTGTCTTATAAATTGGTGAGCTGGACTTGGAGTCAAAAAGACCAGAGTTTGAATTCTGCAGCTGTCAGCTACTTCTTTAATGTGCTTGGGCCAGCCTTGTCACTTTCTTTGGTGTAAGTTTCATTATCTTTGAAAGGAGAAGGTTCAATTAGGTGACGTCCAAGGTCCCTTCCAACTCTAAATCTATGATTTTATGAAAGAGAGAACCACCACCATGGTGATGAAGAGGAAGAGGATTGCTGTGCATCAAGCTAACTTCTGATGGTCAACTCAAAGGATGGGCAGAGACTTGGAAAGAAGCCCTCTCCTAGATATAATTGTAAGAAATGCAAAGGTTGACTGTTTTGGGCTACCCTGCCCTTTTGTCACCACAGTCCTTGAAGCAGAAGCTAATCCAACCTCCGTTAAACCTGACTTTCCTGTCCCTGTGTTCTTATGCTTTGCTATATTGACAATAATATCAATAAACATTTATCTAGTTCTTTAAAGTATGCAGAGTACTTTGCAAATGTCTTATTTTTTTCTCTCTCATAACAACCCTGAAGGTGATTATGTCATTCCCATTTTACAGATGAGGAAACTGAAGCAGATAGAAGTTAAAGGATGTGCCCAGAGTCATGTGGTTCACACTAATCTTCATCATCATTGTAACTAACCAGTATTTATATAGTGCTCACTATGTTCCAGGCACTGTGCTAAGTGCTTTACAATTATTCTTTATTTTGTCTTCCCAACCCTGGGAGGTAGATGCTATTTTTATCCCCTTTTTACAAACAATGAAAGTGAGGTAATCAGAAGTTAAAGGACTTGTCCAGTGTCACACAGCTAGTAAGTGTCAGAGGTAAGATTTGAACTCAGGTCTTCCTGACTCCTGGTCCAGAGCTTCCTCCACCATAACACCTAACTATCAGCTACCCATAGTTTACAGGTGAAATACTCCTCACATTCTCAATCTTTACCTCCACAGCTTTTTCCACTGAAAATCATCTATCCTGTTTAAAGCATTTGACTCAGGGCTCTTCATCCTTTTGAAGCCATGGTAGCTACTAGCTAATTTGGAAAATAATTTATGCAGTTGCTCTACTGGGAGAGCCCCTGTTCTCTGTGTTCATTTTCATTATAACCTAGTACCTGGTATATAGCTTATACTTAATAAATGCTTATTGACTCAACAATGGACTTTCATTTTCAAACTCAGGGGAAGCTTTGGAAATCTCTGACAGGTTAGGTGAAACAGGTTTAGGGTATTCTTTGATACCTCTTAAATCAAACTGTCAGGCACAATATGTGGCACAACTGGTCCTAGAACTTGTGGAAGAGGGTTGCTCTTGTCTTTCATTCTTGAAAAGGACCATGACATCAGGGAGGTGATGCCATGACATGCAAGTGAATTGGATTTAAGTAAGGGAAGGCTGTGTAAAGTCACCAGCTTTACTTTCTCTTTCAGAACCATTTGAGTCCAGTGGCCAGATATGAATCAAGACATCTAGAGATGACCCAGGATGCCGTGGGGGACCTTGGCCTTTTCAAACTAAGTTTCGAAGGACAACCACATAAAATCTCCCGGCTACCTTATTGGTTACTTCTTTCAACGGAGTGTGGAAATGCCTCTTGCCAAACTTTCAGGGCTGGTCCTGATAAAAGAGGGGTCATAGTTGGAAGGGACCTTAGAAGACATCTGGTCCAACCTTCTCATTTTACAGATGAAGAAATGGAAACCAAGTTAAATGACTTGTCCCAAGTCACACAAATAGCAATATTTGTGTGGATTTTGATGCCATGACTCTCTAGAGACAGTACTTTTTCCATTATACTGTACTTAAAACAGGAGTCAGCATTCCTCATTTGGCATCAGGGCTCAAAGAGCTTAAATGACTTGCCTCAAGTCACACAGCTAATTAGGAGCAGTGTTATTGCTCAAATTCAGATTCTTTGACACCAAATCCATTTTTCTTTCTGCTACACCATTTTGGTTTGGATGTGTGACTTTTTTTTTATCAATGAAGAGAATTCCTCTAGCCAGTCAATAAGCATTTATGAAGTATCTGCTATGTACAGGCACTGTGCTAAGTTCTAGGGATACAAAGAAAAGTAAAAGACAGTCCCTGTCCTCAAGGAGCTTAGAATTGAATGGGTGAGAAATACACATCCATGCAAACAAGCTGCATATAGGATATATAGGAAATTATTAACAGAGGCGGGGGTACTAGAATTAAGGGGAAAACCTTCCTGTAGATGGTGGGGTTTTAATTACTACTTGAATGAAACCACAGGGTGGAGATAAGACACAGAATTCTAGGTATTGGAGAAAGGCAGAGAAAATACCAAGAGATGGAATCTCATTCAAGGAATAGGAAGGGGCTCAACAACTCTACATCAGAGAATATGGGGAGTGTGGGGGAAGAGAGAGTATAAGGTGAAACTCGACTACCTGCGTGGATCAATATGTACTCTGTAATTTATGTAAAGTTGCCTAGGAAACTTATAAGTTCAATGACTGACCCAGTTATATCGGTCTTCCTTTTGGATTTTTGAGGCTGATCTAGGCACAGAAACAGAGTAGAAAAGGACTTTTGCTTTTACTGCTCAGTCAGTCATTCATTCACGTCTGACTCTTCATGGTGCTGTGGACCACGTTATCCATGGAGTTTTCTTGGCAAGATCCTGGAGTGGTTTGCCATTTCTTTCTCCATTGGATTAAGGCATACAGAGGTTAAGTAACTTGTCCAGACATATCTAGTGTCTGAAACCAAATTTGAATTCAGAGCTTCTTGACTCCAAATCCAGGGTTCTATCCATTGAGCTGTCTAGCTGCTGCATGGACTTGAGAGATCATCTATTCCATATCTTCCCCATCTCCATCACCTTTTTTTTTTACAGATAAATAAACTGAGGCTCAGAAAAGTTAAGTGACTCTAAATCCCAGGTCCTTCTCTGCTGGACCTCTAATCCATTGTCAGTTTCAGCTAGTATGTGTCAGAAGTGAGACTTGAACCCTGGTCTTCCAGACTTGTTGACTTCCTAGACACTAGGTTACTACATTGTACAGTCTCACAGTTGCTGATTCCTGGGGCACTCTTTATTCTTTTCAATTGGATTCACCCCAAGTCACATTCATGAGTGTAGGAATTAGACTCTTCAGAGAATAAAAGGAACAGGCTATAAGATACTCAACTAAAAAGTCTTAAACATGCAGCATATAATATATATTATAGATTACAAATTCAGTATTATTACAAGTTAATTTAGACTAATGGAATATTATAAAGTCATTAAACAATAATCATGTCCTATATGTTTTTATGTAGCTCAGAGGTGTTCTATCTGTGGGTAATTAGGAAAAAAGTTTCTTTGAGAGGAATACATAGTAATTTTTAGACCAGTTAGACTTAAGAAAAGACAGAGCTGGTTCCAGAAAATCTGGAAAGACTTCCAAGTCACACCCCATATCTGAGTGAACTCCTTCAAAGGAGTGCAGAATTACACGTATCTCTTGCAAAGCTTTAAGAATGATTTCCTCATATGATGCTAGACCTGAAAGGCAGCTCAGAGATCACCTAGTTCAACCTCCATAGAGGAATAAGGCCCAGAATGGCTAAGAGACATATTCAAAACCTTATGCTCAGTTAGTAGCTCATCTCCACCTGAATGATTCATTGACATTGCCTCAACTCCCTGCTCCCCTGTCCCCCTAGCTTTTTAAACTGAATATGTGACTTCCTCACTACAGGCAGTAGTGTACTTATACATATTTAACAACTGGCTCTCTGAAAAAAAAATGCACACAGGACATACTTTTAGGTTTCATCTGCATAATTCACATTCTCTCCTTCACTTTAAGTATGGAAAATTAGCAAAACAATAGATCAAGCCTTATTTTACAGTGTTTACTGATTTCTGAAGTGTAATTACTCCCCCAGCAGATTAAACAATCAGTTCTTGTGTTTGAAGCTAGATCCAGCACATCTTTGAGTACACTGAACCCCTGGTGAGGGAATTCCCTCTCCCAAAGCAGATTGACACATGCTTAGCCAATTACAGTCTTAGAGAAGTGCTCAAGGCACTGAGAGGATCAATCATTTGTAGAGTCACACAGCCAGTGTATTCGAAAGAACTGGGACTAGAACCTTGATCTTTCTGATTCCGCAGTCATCTCCTTTGTTCCTTATTCCACCTTGACTCTCAAACTTAACATATACAAAACAATTCACCATCTTTTCTTCTAAACTCATAGGTCTGCCAAACTTCCCTATTTCTGTTGAGGACAGTACCCTTTTCTCAGATTCATGTATTTGGTGCCATCTTAGATTCTCACATTTCTTTGACTTCATTTCCATTTATTTGCCTAGTCCTGTCACATGCATCTCCTTCTCTCCACTCACATGGTTATGACCTTAATTCAGGTCACCAGTACCTCTCAGTTGATTTATTATAAAGTATTTATTTTTTAAAAAATAAACTTTTATTGATGTCTTTTTTCTTACATTACCATAGTTTCTCTAAGTATCCCTTCATCTTTTCCATCCAGAGAGCAGTACTATCATCACAAGTAATATTTTTCAAAGAAAAAGAAACCGAAAATCAAAAAATCACTTTAGCTGATTAACACATTTAAAATGTCTGAAAATATGTACAATGAATGTATACCACAGGTGACCTTCTCATACCTGCAGAGGAGCAGATCTCTTCTTTTGAGCCATATTTATTCTTGATAATTTTGCAAATTTATGTTTGATTTTTTTTTTTGAGTGACGGTTCTGACTATTAACGTTGTTGCAGTCGTGTATATTGTTTTCTAGGCTCTATTTACTTCACTCTGCATTAATTGGTGTAATACTTTTCATGCTTCTCTTTATCTGTTGTTACATCTGCTATTTCTTACAGTACTGTAATATTCCATTACATAAAATGGTCTCTTAACTGGTCTTCTTGTCTTTCTCTCTAATCCACCCTTCATTTAGTTTCCAAAATAACCTTCCTCAGGTACAAGTCTGATCATTTTTCTTCTTTGCTCAAAAATATTCAGTGTTTCCTTAGAACCTTTAGGATCAAATTCAGAGACCTACAAAATCTGAGTCCTACTTATTTCCTGCCTTGTTCTATATTGCTATGTTTTTTTGTGTACTCTACATACCAGTCAAATTGGTCTAATAGTTATTTCTCCAACTTGGCCTTCTACCCCCTGCCTTTACACACATGCATAAGCTTCTTACTATGCCTGGAGTGCCTCACCTCTGCCTCTCAGAAGTCTTACCATTCTTCAACACTTCCTTAGATTTTACTTTCTTTGGGAAATCTTCCCTGATCCATTTCTACCATGTTGTTAATGCTTCCCTTCTGCTTAATTTTACTTGTATTTTCTTGTCCATATACACATTTGTGAGCGGTGAAAATCAGTTTGACTAATGTGTGCTGCCCCACCCCGACCCCAGGATGTATAAATGATCTGAAATTGGACATTACCCCACCATCTTCCCGAGCCTCTTGCTGGATGGCACAGTTTCCTGCGTCCCTGACTCTTATTTCTTATGAGGCAATTCAGGAAAGAATCTCTTGTCATTGCCCTGATTACCCTACTATCTTCCCCTATGGATGACAGGCCATATTAGGTCATTGTCTAAAATTCAAGTTTGAGCCCAGAAGGGATTTGGATCTTTGACCAGAGTGGCTGCCATTACGTAATTGCATGACAAAGGCAGCCACTGGGTATTCCCTTAGATGAAGGTGATGGAGACAACGTGTTGAGACTCTTCCCGGTTTTCTTTCCCCCTCTAGCGAATAGAATAAAAGTGTTGTTAATTGCAATTCCTGTGTGATACTATCATCCTTCATCTGAACTACTCTCTCCCTCCTGCACTGGAGTGTTATATCTCCCCAGAAGAGTGGAATTTTTTTATAATTAGGGACTTTAAAAAACATTTTTGGGTGTCCAGAGTACCTCAGCTATAAAAAGCACTGATTGTTTGCCAAATTGAATAATATTTTTGTTGAAAAACTTCAGAACTAAAAGCAGAAACCAGATCTCTTGATAATTAGTTCCAATATTCTTTCTACTATACTTTTCTTCTTGTTTTTAATCAGTTAGTTTTTAAAGGTTGTCCTATCTAGCTCAATCTCCTTGAGAGAGTAGGCTCTCAATAAATGTGGAAATAAATTGAATCTCTCTCTCTCTCTCTCTCTCTCTCTCTCTCTCTCTCTCTCTCTCTCTCCCTTTCTCTCTCTCTCTCTCTCCAAATCAATGAGACTCCCTCTAAATTTTGGATTTGGAGCTGAGATGAAGCTTAGAAGATCATCCAAAGTAGGTGTTCTTGTGTTTTGTGGACACTCCTGACAGTCTGAGGAAGCCTATAGACCTCTCCCCAGGATAACACTTGTAAATACATAAAATGAAAACACATAGAATTATAAAGAAACTAAAGATTAGTGAAAATAAAGATGTAATTTTTTTTCCCCATTTCATAGTGGACCTCCCTGAAAGCTTTCTATAGACCCTTTGGGAGCTAGGTTAAGAATCTGTATCTACTCTACCAATCCTTTCATTTTATGGACAAAGAAAACGAAGCATAATTGAGGTAAGTGACCTGTCCCAGAATGCACATCAGATTAGTAGCAAACCCTGGATTCAAACTGAAGTCTTTTGCTTCTGATTCTGGCATCTTCTTTTGGGTTAATATAATAATAACATATTTATGTCTTACATAGTTACTAGACTTGGAAAATACCACCTCATCTTCCAAAGTTATTTTTATTTCAGTGGACTTAGGAACCAGTATAGACTTTGAAAAACCTTCTGTAGTCTTTAGTTTGATTGCTGAATTCCTAGGAAGTTGAAAGCGATTAGAGTATAGGCCAGTATGGGAGACTATAGGATTTATTAGGTTCTGTTTTTCAATATCTGACCCAAGTGTGATCCTCTTCTCTTGAATCCTAAACTCTTGGAGTATTTGGAATGAAGGTAGGGATGGGTAGCAAGAGGGCAAGGTAGACCAATGGTTTCCTCTTGCATACCTGGCCTACTATGTGGGTAGGTAAATTGTAACCCCTTAATAAATATAAACCTGACTTAACCTAAACCTCTAGGCCTAGGTCAAGAAGACTCTGTTTTAAATCCTTTTTTTTTTTTGGCCAGAAAGTTTGAGCTCTGGTTGTTTCAATGCCAAGGCTGAGAACTCCAAATGGTGAAAGTTGAATTATTATAGTCCTTTCTTCCTCTGTCCTGCCCAGTCTAAACCAATTTCTAACCCAAGAAGCTTTAGAGAAAACTAAGTATCATTAAATTTGTTCTATGGGAAAGTGGGATATCAGTGAATGACTCTCCTTTTCACTGCATTCTCTTTATCCAGCCAAATCCAAGAAATATGTAAATTTGTGATGAAGTAAAAAGACCTGGGATATGGAGCCAGAGGTCTTGGGTCCAAATTCTGACTAGGTCATTTCCTATATATCTATGTGATCTTGAACAAATAACTTACCTTTCTTTGAGCCTCAGCACCATCATTAGAAAAATTAGAGGGTTGAGCTAGATTGGCTTTTCAGATCCTCACCAGCCTTCAATCTGTAATCCAAGTTAGCCTGTGGTCATTTTCATACTAAAACTTTAGAGAGTTTAAAATATTAAATATAAATATTAAAATATTAAATATAAAAAATATTTAAAATATTGTATGTATACTTTCTTTTTGGTTTAAAACTTGTATGGGTGTCTTTTGTTTTGTGTCACATTCATTTCAGAATATACTCCTTTCCCTGCCCCTACCCAGTGAATCTTCCCTTGTAACAAAGATTTTAAAAAATAGTTGATGAAAATCAGTTAACACATTACCCCTATCTGGCAGAATATACAATATTCCATATTCGTAATTCTCCACTTTTTCAATAAAAGAAGGGAGATGTGTTTTGTCATCTTTTCTGCAAGGATGAGTTTATAATTCTACAACTTTCAGTTTTGTTTTATTATTTCCCTTTACAGTGTTACAGTCATGGTGTTTTTATTTTTGTACTCTTGGTTCTGCTTATTTCCTTCTACCTTTGCTCACAGATTTCATCTTTGTATTCTTCATACTAATTGTTTCTTACGGAGAAATAATGTTCTATTACATTCAGGGACCATTGTTTAGTCATTCTCTAGTTAGTGGATATCAACCTTGTTTCCATTTTTTTTGTTATAAAAAATTCTTCAATTAATGTTCTTGCGAACAAACTTTTGAGACCTATTTCAAGATAGGCCTTTAGGTAGAAGCTAGGAGAATGCAATGGATTTGGGTAAATTTTAAATTAAATTGTTATAACATTTAAGTAGCCAAAGAAATGTATAATAATGATGGATGGCTACACAAGCTGCCTATTCTGGTCCAGTCCACTCAAATCTACACTCCATGAAGGCATATGTCTTGTTTAATTCTTCTTTATATCCTCTATAGCATAAATGATCAGTTAGTGTTTTAAGAAGGGAGCTTAGTCATCACCTCACCCAACCTCTTTTTTTTTTTTTAAATAGATTTATTTGTTTTCAGTTTTCAATAATCACTTCCATAAGTCTCAAATTTTCTCCCACTCCCTCTTCCCTCCTTCCCCCAGAGAGTATGCAGTCTTATATGGGTTCTACACATGCATTCTTATTAAATGCATTTTCACGTTAATCATGTTGCATAGAAGAATTAAAATGAATGGAAAAAAACCATGAGGAAAACCAAACATAACACAAGAGAAAATAGTCTGCTTCATTCAGTGTTCCAGTCCCATAGTTCTTTCTCTAGATGTGGATAGCATTTTTCCTCAAGAGTCCTTTGGGAATGTTTTAGGTCCTTGCATTGCTGTGAAGGGCTAAGTCTATCAGTAGACCTGAAAGAAGAACTGCTCTTGTTGTAAGAGAACTCAACAGGTATCTCATCCAAATAGCAGCCCTGAGTGAAGCAAGGCTGGCTATTGCAGGTCAGCTTACTGATGTAGGAGCTGGATACATCTTTTTCTGGAGTGAGTGCAGTGATGGGGAGTGCTGTTCTGTGAAGCTGGCATGAGTTTTGCAATGAAAACTAATCTTATCAGCAAGCTGGCATGCCTGCCAAAAGGAGTGAATGACAGACTCATGACAATGCGATTGCCACTTGCCGGAAAATATCATGCCACCACCATCAATGCCTATGCTCCCACCATGACAAACCTTGCTGAAGTTAAAGAAAAATTTTATGATGACCTAGAGACGCTTATCATCAATGTGCCAAAAGAGAATAAGCTTATAATTCTGGGTGACTTTAATGCTAGAATGGGCTCAGACTACCAGGCTTGGCAGGGAGTCCTAGGGGAGGAATGGAGCTGGAAACAGCAACAGCAATGGTCATTTACTGCTGAAGACTCGTGCATCACATGATCTTCTTATCACCAACACTGTCCTCCATTTACCTAAATGTAATAAAACTTCATGGATGCACCCTCGCAGCAAACATTGACATCTAATAGACTATGTGATTGTAAGGAGAAGAGACAGACGCGATGTGAGAATGATAAAGGCAATACGTGGTGCGGAGTGCTGGATTGATCTTGGACTTGTCCTTTCCAAGTTAAATATTCACATTCATCAAAAGCGCCATTCCCAAGGCAAAATGACTACTAGAAGAATTTATGTCAACAATTAGAGTTCTTTTCTGAGTGTGAACAGTTTGTGCTAACTTGGAGGGAAAGTTGAGCAACCACACAGTTGGCAGCAGTGGAGCAGAGAAGGAGTGGGCAGCTTTCAGAGATTTGGCGTACAGCATTGCATTTGCTCATTTGAGTCAGAACACTGGCAAATGTTCTGGTCGAGACTGGCTTGATGAAAGTGATGGGGAAATTCAGAAGCTGCTAAATGAAAAACGGGAACTCTACAGGATTTACCAGCAGGATAGTTCATCCACCTCTAAGAAGGCAGCATTTGATTCCAGCAAAAGTAAAGTACAAGCAAAACTTAGAGAGATGCAGAATTCCTGGCTTAATGAGAAGGCAGATGAAATTCAGTTTTACGCTGATAGTAACAACCCAAAGTGCTTATATGATTCCCTGAAAGCTATTTATGGACCAAAAAACTATGGTGCATCACAACTACTTAGGGCTGATGGAGCCACATTGATTAGTGATAGTGACATTGATCCTATAGAGAAGAATTGAACACTTCCATAGTGTTTTCAACAGACCAGCATCAATCAATGCTGAAGCCAGTGATCATTTACCTCAGGTTGAAGTCAATCCCTCCTTAGCTGAACTTCTAACTGAAGAAGAGGTTTTGAGGGCCATTAGGCTCCTTTCATGTGGCAAAATACCTGGTGCTGATTCAGGGGGACCACTGCTCGTACAAAAGCTGACTGAAATTTTCCAGGTTATATGACAAGAGGAGGTTTTCCCCCAGGAGTTCAAGGATGCCTCCATTGTCCCTCTCTATAAAGGTAAAGGGAAAAGGTTGTCCTGTGACAATTACAGGGGACTCTCTCTCTTAGTCATTGCTGGCAAAATTCTTGCTAGAGTCCTCTTTAACAGGCTGATCCTTCACCTGGAAGATGGTCATACACTTTAGAGCCAGCATGGCTTCAGAAAGAGCTGAGGAACATTCAATATGGTGTTTGCTGCCTGACAATGCCAGGAGAAATGCCAGGCGTAGAACAGAGGTCTGTACGCAATGTTTGTAGATCTGACCAAGACCTTTGACACTGTTACTCATGAAGGCTTATGGAAAATTGCATCAAAGTTTGGTTACCCAGAGAAGTTCATCAATATTGTACATCAATTTCATAATGGCATGTTTGCCTGGGTTCTGGATAATGGACAATACTCTTGCCTTCCCAGGCACCACTGGAGTGAAACAGGGCTGTGTGCTTGCTCCCTTGTTTTTAGCATGATGTTTTCAGCCATGTTGACAAATGCTTTAAATGAGGATGGACATGGCATCAAAGTCAATTACTGTACTGATGGTAAGTTCTTCAATTTGAAACAGCTACAAGCCAAGACCAAAGTGGAAGGAGTGTTGGTGCATGATTTTCTGTTTGCAGATGATTGTGCACTCAATGCACCCTCTGAAGCTGAGATGCAACAAAGTATGGATCAGTTCTCTGCTTCCTGTGCTAATTTTGGCCTAATAATTAACTCCAAGAAAACATAGACAGCTCCATCAGCCACCACCACAACATTCATACATGAAACCATTGGTTACAACAAATGGAGAAGTTTTGAACACTGTGGATAAGTTCACTTGCCTTGGTAGTGTACTTTCCAGGGATGTACACATTAACAATGAGGTTAATTCATGCATTGCCAGAGTTAGCTCAGTGTTTGGGAGGCTCTGAAGAAAAGTTTGAGAGAGAAGAGGTATTAGACTGATTACCAAACTGAAAGTCTACATAGCTGTTGTGCTAACCTCATTGTGATATGCTTGTGAAACATGGACAGTCTACCAGCACCATGCCAAAAATCTGAATCACTTCCTTTTGAACTGTCTTAGGAAGATTCTGAGGATCACCTGGCAGGATAAGGCATCAAACACTGACGTCCTTGCTTGAACTGAACTGCCAAGTATTCAAACTATGCTTCAGAGTGTGCAACTCCTATGAGTTGGCCACATTGTTCAAATGCAAAATGTATGCTTGCCAAAACCACTATTTTATAGAGAACTCTCCTGGGGCAGGTGATCACATGGTGTCCAGGAGAAAAGATACAAGGACACTCTCAAGGTCTTTCTCAAGAACTTTGGATTTGACTGTGCAACATGGGAGACACTGGCACAGGACCGCTCAACATGGTATACCCACATCAGAAAGGGTGCTGTACTTTTTGAACAAAGCAGAATTGAGACAGCACAAAGTAAATGCAGGATGCGCAAATTTGGGATATCCACCCCAAACGTTCACATGGACTATCCGTGCCCAACATGTAATAGAGCATTCCAAGCTCATATTGGTCTGATCAGCCACAGGGGGGGACACCCTGAAATGTCACTTTATCATGGTGACAAAGGACAGCAACCAGCCAACCAAGTCTATCAGTCCTCACACACTGTGGTTGTTACTGTGTACAATGTTCTCCTGGTTCTGCTCATTTCACTCAACATCATTTCATACAAGTCTTTCCAGGCTTTTCTGAAGTCCTCCTGCTTGTCATTTCTTATAGCACAATAGTATTCCATTACATTCGCATACCACAAGTTGTTCAGTCATTCCCCAAATGTTGGGTATTCCTTCGATTTCTAGTTCTTGGCCACCACAAAGAGAGCTGCTGTAAATATTTCAACCTCTTAATTTTACAGATGAGGAAACTGAGACCAAGAAGATGTTAAATGTTTTTGTCTAAGGTTCCAAAAAAAGGTATTATAAGAAAAAGGATTAGAGCTGGAGATCCCGACACTCAGTCTTATCCACTTTCTATGCCACACATCCTACTATGGTGTCTTTCATATAATATATTGTCAATACATATTAGTGATACTAAGTGAAATTGAATGGAATTGGCATTATCGATTCATGAAGCCATCTTTGATCTCTAGAGCTATTAAGATTTTCTCTTTCTGCCTTGTAACTTGTGTTAAGACTTACCCATGTATTTATTTTTTCCTCCCTGTTTAACATAAACTTCTTGAAACCAGGAACTGCTTTATTTTTGTCTCTGTATATACAATGTCTAGCATGACACTTTGTATATATACACTGTATATGCAGTGTCTAGCATGATACTTTGCAAGTGCTTAATAAGTATTCAGTGAATCGTCAGATTTTTCAAACATAGTGTGACTCATTAGTTCCCATGAGACTGTCCTCCCCTGCCCTGCCCAAAGCATGCCAGTACTCTTTTCTCCTTTTGGCTGGGCACTGATATTCAACCACCTACCAAGTAGGGAACCTGACGCCCTCTTCTAACTCTTCAATATACTCCTTACTACCCAATGGTGGTAGATCACTTTTTTGGGACAGATACTTCAATGAATCCTAAGGACTCCAGGGCTTTGCCATCTGCCCTACATCTGAACTCTCTTATATGTTTTGTCTTCTTCAACTAGAGTGCCAGTTCCTTGACAGACAACAATAATAGTAGGCATTTATGTAGCAACTACCGTATCCTGGCATAATGCTAAGTTCTTTACAAATATTATCTCATTTGATTCTGTTTGGGCATGCAAGCAGTTCATAGTCCCTTCTGAAGTTTCAAATGGAAGTATAGTCTCATTACTGAACCTCTTTGGTATTTGTGTTTTGGTCCTTGTCCCCATAAAAAGATTCTATGGTTTTTTTGTGCTTGTTTTGCTTTTTCTTGTTCATGATGGTGATTGTGTATTGTGGCTTCTGGTTCTTTCAGTTAGAAACTGCAGAACTTGGTGCTGAGCTGACTTGTGTGAAAAAGCTAAGAACAAGTGTCTTTTTATTTTTTTGTTTTGTGTTTTCCCGATCTGCCCTGGGGTTAGCTTGTTAAGTGTGGAGGAGGAGTGGTCTGGTCATGGGAGATCGCCTCAGCTGAACTGAGGCAAAGGCAAACTCAGGGGATGGTGATCCCAGCTGCCCTATTGTCTTCTTGTTTCCCCTGGAGTGCTGAGGCATGCCTAGGTCCTAGTGCAAGTTTCCACTGCCCTGGGTCCCCTCTCCTTCTGGTTTGCCTCTGCCATAGTAGGAGGAATCCCTCTGAGCTATTTTCCTAGCCTCAGGTGTTATGAGACTATTTGCCCCCACTGCTGTTTCTGCTTATTCAGGATTTTTTGGGGGAAATATTTTATGGTTCTTTCAAGGTCATCAGTTTGGGAGGAGAGAGCACTTACTGATCACTCTGTCATCCTGGCTCCCAGAAATTTAAGTAGGTGACTTACAGATGTTTAATCTGTGGGCTAAAAGTCTCAAGAGCTGCTGTGGCTGATATCTGGTGCTCAGCGGTTGTCACTTGCTAGGCTCTGCTGGTTTCCCACCCTGGGCTGCTGTATCTCCTCTTCCACCTGTTGTTGTCTCAGGTTTCCCCAGGGCCCTCCTGCTCTGCTACGCTGGACGTGCTGCACTGCACTGTGGGCTCACCCCCATAGAACAGATCCTTCCTGTGGACCTTCCAGTCTGTCCTGGGCTTGGAATCTGCCATAGTCTGTCTCCTATTGGGTTCTGCACTTCCAAAATTTGGTCAGATTCTCTTTTTAGAGGTATCTGAAGAAGTTTGTCTAAGAGCTTAGGTGAGTCATTGCTCTCACTTCGCCATCTTGACTCCACCCCAACATCTCATTTGATTCTCACAAGAAATTTAGGAGGTAGGTGCTGCTATTGTCCCCATTTTATAGTTGAGAAAATGAAAGCAAATAGAAGTTCAATAATTTGCCCAAAGTCACACAGTAAGTAAGTATCTCAGGCTGGAGTTTGAGATAATGACAGGACATTAATCAAATATTTATTAAGTACCTACTATGTGTCAGGAGCTGTGCTGAAGTCATACAAGTAGAGATCATTGTATCACAGACCTAGAACTAAAAGTGACCTTGAATATTATTTAGTCCAATCTCTTTATTAACAGAGAGGTTAGATTGCTTGTTCAAGGAACCATGGGTAGTAATTGGCAGGTTGAGTCCATATTCCATGGCTGACTTAAGCTTCTTTTCCCCTGTACTACAGAGCCTCCCTATGTCAAACATTTAATGAACTCTCCAGAAGTACATGTTGAATCAATAAATGGATGAATGGATGAAGTAAAGAATAAATAATAGGTATTAGACAGTCTTAAATGTCTAATAGGTATTAGACAACCTTAAATTAGACAGCTCACTCTAGTATAATTTCGGAGAACTGTCCTTCATTTGGCAACAAAAATACATTTAAGCTGATGAATATTTAATTCTTTCCATTCAAAACTACTGCTGGTGGTTTATGTCTCCCCCAAAGCACTTTATGGAGTGCATTAGTAGGACCTTGTGTGTATTTATGAGATGAATTTCACAGACTTCGGGTGTGTTCTGGTGCTGGGGAGCTGTGTGTCTCAGTATACTTTATTGGCCAGCAGAAGCCGTGTGGAGCTTTGTCGTGTTAACATCGAATCCGTTTAACTCACCAAAGGCATAATCATCAGCAGAAATTTTGCCAGAGGCAGAAAATGCTCCCTCTTCCTTGTTTTGAATCCTTCTTTTCACAAAGAGAATGTTTTGATGAGAAAAAAGCTTATAAACGATTAAGCTTGATTTTCTCTTCTCTTGGTATTACAGCCAAGGACATCTCCATCCTCTGGTATCAGGCTTACAGCCCTGTAATTGCTTCATCTTTCTGGACTGAGATGAGGGATTGAACAAGCAGGATATTATGATTTCTTAAAGCAAAAGATGCTAATTCCCAAGTTGGAAGCCACCTCAGAGTCCTGACCTGGAGCTGAACTAGAATCTGTTCCATATATTCCATAATAAGGGAATTATCCAACCACTGCTTGAAGACCTTTAGAGATGAGGAGCTCACTACCTGTCAAGGCATTCCATTTGGATAGTTTTAATTGTTAGGAAATTTTTCCTTATGTCGAATCTATCAATCGGTCACCAAGCTTTATTAAATGTCTATGTTCCAGACACTATGGTAGGGGCTGAGGATGCAAAAACAAAAAACCAAATAGTCCCTTTCCTCTAGAAACTTTGTTCTGTCATGGGAAATCATACAAACATATAAAAGTAAATATAAAATATATGTGGGGAAGCTCGATGATACAGTGGATAGAGGGCCAAGCCTGGAGTTAGGAAACCTCATCCTCCTGAGTTCAAATCTGGCCTCAGACACTTACTAGCTGTGTGACCCTGGGCAAGTCACTTAACCCTGTTTGCCTCAATTTCCTCATCTATAAAATGACCTGGAGAAGGAAATGGAAAACCACTCAAGTATCTTTGCCAAGAAAATCCCAAATGGGATCATGAAGAGTTAGATAGGATTGAAATGACTCTGCAACAATGAAAATGCCAATTGAAATAATGGTAATGTCTGGGGGTGGAGGACTAGCTCTTAGGAGGATCAGGAAAGACATCGTGTGTAGGAAGTGGCATGTGAACTGAAATCAAAGGTAACTCAGGATTCTCAGAAGCAAAAGTGAGGCCAGAGGGAATGGTTCAGCCTGGGCAAAGGCACAGAGATGAAATGCTGCATGTGAGATACATCAAGGAGGACCGTTTGGCTAGACATTAAAGTATGTGAGGGGATTAATATGTAAGAAAGCTTAAAAGGTAGGAATGAGTAACTAGTATTTTGTCCTAAAAGTAGACACATACTTTAGGAATATCACTTTGTCAGCTGTGTGGAGGAAAATTTTGCCTTCCTATAGTTCTCTCTCTATCTCTCCCTGACTTTTCTTGGTCCTAGTTATGTCCTCTGGGGGGCAAATTGAATAAGTCTTGTTGACTGAATCAGAATTGACTTTTAATCTGTGGGTAGACAGAGCCAAACAAACAGAGCAAGCTAGAGACAGGAGAGTAAGGATATAAACAGAAATTTAATAAATTTCAGACTGAGTAAAATGACATATGCATACAGAAGCTATGCCTACTCCCCTTCCCTACCAAGCAGGGCTTAAAACTGCTAAGGCTGGGGCGACATATACATGAAAGGGGTTGACTCACAACACAACCATTCTTAGATCTTGAGATAGTTCTCATGGTTGGCATTTCTTGGGATCATACAGGCATTCTTGAGAACTGTCATTGTTTCAAGTCTTAAGGGTCATGACCAACCTCCCAGGTACAGAATCAGAGTTCTGGGACCAGAATAGGAGCACAGTACCTTTTAGTGATTTGGAACATGTGATGGATGGCCCTGGAAGAAGGGGGCAGGGAATGCTAAATCCCTCAATGAACACCTGATGTTGCCAGAGAGTAATATCATCCTGAGTGCAAAGGATTATTGTTATGCCAAGTTCAGGGCATAGCCTGCTTGTTACATCTTAACTCTGGAAAACAGAGTATCTCCAAAATATTTTCGCATTTTGTTTTTCCCCCAAAGACAACTTTCCAAATACCTAAGGCTTACTATCATGTCCTATCTTCTCCCTCTTGGCTATCACCCTCCAAATTTTCTCTTCTGAAGACAACAAATTCCCAGACATTTCCATCCATCCATGTATGAATGAGACTATCCTGGTTGTCCTTTGAGCCCCATCAGCACAATTGTCAACATCCTTTTAAAAATATGGTATCCAGAAGGGAACTCAACATTCCCATCCGAGTCTTCTATATGTTAGTGTCAGTGTAGCTCTTGGTTCCAGTAGATCTCTTCTTTCGAGGTTGGTACCTCTACTGTATACAGTAGATTGAACATATTTCCACTCTTAAGCCATTTAGGGAGGGAAGCCTAATTTTCAGGAATGGGTTTTAAAGGGGTTGTTGCTACTTGCATGAAAGTGAGAGGCAGGCTAAAATATTCCAGTAAAAACTGAATGACCACTTGTAGATGTAGGTAAGAGAAATCATTCTTCAGGTAGAGGTCTGACCATACCACCATGATCAGATCTAATCAGGTCCAATATTAACAAATGTTGTAAAGTAAATAAGGGCAACCTCTATCAACAATTAGATAGGAGAATACCTGGGAATGCCATTATAAGCTTTTAGGCAAATAGGTGGGTCAGTAAATAGTGTAAGGCTTAGAATCAAGAAGACTTAATTTCAAATCCTGCCTCATAGTTGCTAGCTGTGTGATCCTGGAGCCGTTACTTAGCTTCTTTCTGCTTCAATTTCTTGATCTGTGAAAATGAGAGACTTTATATATTACCAAACAAAATTCACCAGGAAAAGACAGAAAGAGAACTTCCACTTAAAGTATCTATAGCATGTGTGAAATATTTGGAAATATATAAAATACTTAACAAGATATACAACAGAACTATAAGAATGCAACTATAAAATATTCTTTAAAAATATAGACCTAAATATTTGGAGAAATATTAATTGCTTAGGTGTAAACCAAGTCATTATAATAAAAATGATCATATGACCTAAATTAGTTTATTCAGTGCCATACAAATCAAATTGCCAAAGGATTACTCATAGGACTAAAAAAAAAATAATAAAATTCATTTGTAGGCAGAAAAGGTCAAGAATTTCAGAACTAATGAAAAAAATGAAAGAGAGAGTGCTAGTAGAAGTATCAGATTTCATACTATAATACAAAGTCATAATCATCCATATGATTTGATACTCATTAAGGAATAAAGAGGTTAATCAATGGAATGGTTGAGGTAGATAATAAACAGAAGCAAATAAACTCAGTAGTTTAGTGTTTAACAAATATCAAAACCCTGCCTACTGGGATAGAAACTCACTGTTCAATAAAAACTGCTGGAAGAGCAGGAAAGTAGTCTGGCAGAAACTAGATATAGATCAGTATTTCCTATCATTGGTTAAAATAAGATCCAATCAGACATGTGAATTTTATATAAAAGTAACATCACTCACAAATTAAAGAACAAAAAACACCTTTCAGATCTTCAGACAGAAAGTTTATAATCAAGCAAGAGATAGAAAGGATCATAGAAGATAAAATATATAATTTTGATTACATAAAATTGTCAAACAAAGGCAATGGAATTAAAATTAGAAAGGAAATTGATAATTGAAGAAAAATGTTCGGCAGCAAGTTTCTCTGATAAAGGTCTCATTTCCAAAATATACAAGGAACTGATAAAATTTCATAAGAATAATAGTCATTCCCAACTGACAGATGGTCAGTTATATCAGCAGGTAGTATATGAGAGGCACCTGGTGGCACAGTGACTAGAGTGCTGGGCCTGGAGTCAGGAAGACCTGGGTTCAAATCTAGCCTCAGACTGCTGATGAGACCCTAGGCAAGTCACTTAACCTCATTCTGCCTCAGCATCCACGATTCTAAAATGAGGATAACAGTAGTACCTATCTTGTGGAGTTGTTACGAGGATCAAATGGAATATTTGTAAAAAGTGCTTAGCACAGTGCCTAGTAACATGGTAGGGACTATAGAAATGTTTATTCCTTTCTTTTCCTCTTCCCTTTCTATGAAGGAATGTCAGGCTATCACTAGCCATATGAATAAATATTCCAGATCACTAATAATTGGAGAAATGTAAATTAAAGAAATTTTGAGGTTTTGAGGTATTTTCAGATTGGCAAAGTGGATCAAACTAAAGGGGGCTTGGAAATGACAAAGGTGGGAACAGTTGCAGAAAACAGGTACATTATGACACAGGTGGTGGAGTTACAGGTTGGTCCAGCCATTCCGGAAAGCCATTTGGAACTATGCACAAAGAGTTAGTAAGCCGCACATACCATTTGACCCACAAATGCCCTTACTAGGTTTATATCTCAATGAGATTAAATGAAGAAGAAAAATGTCTATTTATACAAAAATATTCATAGAAATTTGTGGTGGCAAAGAACTGGAAACTAAGACAGGGTGTCCATTATTTGGGAATGACTGAACACAATAAATGATCATAATGAGATATTATAGTATTGTAAGAAATCATTAAGGGAGTAGTTTTCGAAAAGCTTGGGTAGATTTGTATGAATTGATGCTGAGATGAGAAGAACCAGGAGAATATAATAAGAATAATATAGCAAAGACAAGCAAATTTGAAAGATTTGAGAACTCCAATCAATGTAATGACCAATGGTGATTCCAGAAGCTCAATGTATGCTAACCTCCCTCTTGAGAGAGAGGAGAGGGATTCATAGTTCAGTTCAAGACATATTTTTTGGATATGACCAACGTGGAAATTTTACTTGATTATACGTATTTGTCACAAAGATTTTCCTTTTCTTTTTTTTAATGGCAGGAGTGGGAGAGAAAATAGATTTTTTTCTTATTTGAAAAATATAATTACATGAAATTTTTTTAAATGAAGGGATTACCCCCTAAGTCTTCCCTTTCAGCTTTAAATCTATGATTCTATAAGTTCTCAGACCTACCTGCTCCATCTAAGATTTTATGACTTCTGGTAACGGCTATTTTTCACTCTTAAAACATTCCTCTGAACTGTAGCAAGTCAATCTACAGATACCCTGTGCCTCAGAAAACTTTAGCCTAGCTTCTACCTACTTTCAGCTGGTATGAAGATCTGGCACCTATTCTAAAAGCAAAAACAACAAATACTATTTAAAACTTGATAGAAAGAAATACTTGAATATTCAA
>CM053771.1:133339010-133360170 GCA_028658325.1 Potorous gilbertii | reverse complement strand
CCAATGATCGGTGAAAAAATAAAATAAAATAAAGATAATAATGCCTGCAGTGCTCACCTCAAAAGGTTGTCATGAGGTGCCTATGAGGTACAGTATATGTATATGTTGTTGTTATTGTTTTCAGTTGTGTCAGGCCCTTTGTGATCCCATTTGTGATACTGGAGTGGTTTGACATTCTCTAGTTTATTTTGTAGATGAGGAAACTGCGGCAAACAGGACTAAGTGACTTGTCCAAGGTCATATAGCTAGTAAATATCTGAGACCAGATTTGAGTTCAGGAAGATGAGCCTATCCACTCTATCCACTGCACCACCTACCTGCCCAATAATTGATAGCATTTAAAAACCTTTAAAATGCTATATAAACATCAGTTATTATTATGAGGTATTTGGGGTTATATGAAGGAAATATGAAATAGTTTCTGTCCTTAAGGAGTTTCTACTCTTGTTGGGGAGAAAAGATATGCACATAGGAAATAGCTATGAAGCAAAGCAAGACTAATAATACAAGATTAATTGTCAAATGAATGGTAGATGTACCAAGTCTGATGGGAGTCCAAAGGAGAGAAAGGATGAATGCTGGAGTAATTCAGTGAAGTTTCCTAGAATATGTGGGTATTGATGTTGAGACTTGAAAGATAAGCTGGATTTGGTTGGGCGTAGACAAGTGAGGAAGGCAAAAATCAGGGGTGAAGAAATAAAGCCTCTGTCATCCTGAATATCTTTCCTCTCATTTGCCTAGGCACATTGCCAGTAACATTATCTATTAATGTGTGCAATTAGGCATGAGACAGGTCCACCTTGGACACTATCCAAGGGTAATTTCATAGAATGTTAGTGCTAGAATGAATCTCAGCAATCATTAAGACCAAGCCCATCATCTTGGAAATGAACAACCTGAGGCCAAAATGATTTTGTGATAGCACTGCTTTACCTTAAATGTGCCCTATGGAAATCAGCTTCTTGAACTGTCATATTGAAATGAGGGAACTTTCCTGAGACTAATGATAGACTTAATTGATATTTGTCCACTCTTTCTAGATGAAGAAATAGTGAGAGAAAACTTTTATGGTCACACAATTGATGAAAAGGTGTAGAGAATATGACATTCCATTTTATTTATTGTTTCCCCTGCTAAAAACCTACTTCATTACGTAGAATAAAATGCAGCCTTAAAGCTTTACCTCTAGCAAGATATATTAGATACAAATGTAAAGATCATGGAAGCTTTGTTGGTAGCTATAACCATAGCAGTAACTTCATTTAATGATGAGTGAAATATAAAATAGAAAGATGTATGATCTCCAAAGTTTGTTTTGCAGGATGTTTAGTGTTATAGAAAGACCTCCAGACCTGGAAGGTTCCAAATCCTGCCTCTGACATGTACTCCTTCTATAACTATGGACAAGTGGTCTACGGTGCTTAGCTCAGTGCTTGGCACACAGTAAATGCTTAATAAATGCATTCATTCGTTCTCAGAATTCAAGTTCCCTCATCCATAGCATCAAGTTCACACTGCTCCCAAAACAGACATTTTTAATCCCAGAAAGCTATCCCAGGTTTGAGTCATTCTGCGGGTCAGCCTTTACTCAAATCATAACTCAGAAACACTTTCTGATGTGTTTAACTTTACCAGATCAAACAGAGGGCACAATAAGTTCAAAGCAAAAGAAAACGAATCAAAAGGTATGATGAAATGAATGGAAAAGAAGATTTTCCCTGAACACAAAAGTTATATCTTCCCACAGATTACACACCATCTATGGAGGAGGGAATTGAATATGGGAAACACTGGCCAGGAAACTTGTGTGGCCATAGTAACTCATGCCTCCAACACCGAAGAGTTGCTAAAACCTTATGGTAATATTATCGTACGTACTACTTTGCTGATTTCTGCTGAGCATCTCTACCAAGCTGCTGCAGTTGTTCCATCCTGACATTTGGCAGTTTTCACCAGCAGTGTAGCTTTTCCCCTACAGGATCTCTCTGGTTGCTCCTTCACTTACAAACCCAGATGTCATATTTAGCTCTTTTGTGAAGCAGACTCTAGCCAGCTACATCTAGTTGACGACTAGAGAAGTACGTAGACCAACTGTTTTTTGAATGATTCTCCTTTGTTGCTACTCAGTCCAAACTCCAAATAATGGCAGGAAATTCCTTTGAACTCCAATCGCATCCCTGTGTTGTTAGCCCTTCAAATCTTCATGATGACTGTACTTACCAAAACTGTGAAAGATGCAAGTGAAGCTGGAATGAAAAGAATATTTTCTATCCCTGTAATGGCCCTGAACCAACTTGGGAACAATACTGTCAAGGGCTGGGTCAAGTTGTTCAAGAGGTCAGCTCTTGCTCTGCTTTCTCCACCCCCACCCATCACCTCCAGCAAATAAAATATTAACATATTAAAATGAGAATAGTAGTACTCACAGTACCTACCTATACACTTTGGAGGATAAGCTGAGATAATATTTCTAACACTTGCAAATCTTAAAAAAGTTCTCTGTAAATGCAATTTATTGTCGTTATTATTTCCACTTCAGGACCCAAATGAAAGAAGCATTCCCTGTGACTGAGGTAAGGATATACAGTTTAACAACCCAATCGGATGTAACAAGTTAGAAAGATGCTGATTCAGAGACATGTAGTTACAGGAAGGATTCTAAATAATCTCTCTGAAATAGGGAGTATGGCAGTTTTTATGGTCTGAGAAAAAGTTTGTTATTTTTGAAGCTCTCTCTAACTTTCCTTCTTGTAAGCAGGGCAGGATGATTTGGTTTTTCTTACCTCCACTAGATGGCAGAGTGAACAGAGTGCTGAGCCTGGAGTCAGGAAGATCTGAGTTCAAATTCATCCTCACACTTACTAGCCATATGAGTCATTTAACCTTTGCCTGCCTCAGTTTCCCCAACTGTAAAGAGGTTCATAATAGCACCTACTTCCCAGATTGTTGTGAGGATCAGATTAGATAGTATTTATAAAGCACTGTGATGGGCACACAGTGGGCACTTAATAAATGCTTATTTCCATTAAGTTATCCTTGTGTGTTCATCCTTCGTTGCTGAAGAAGACCAGGCCATCAGAGAAATTTACTTGCTCTTGACTTTGTTTTGAGTGAGGGAGGGCTGTGCAGGTCACCAGCCTCACTTCTCCTCCAGAGCCATCTGAACCCAGTGACCAGATATTCATCAGGATGACTAGAGATGACACAAGATGAGGTAATTGGGGTTAAGTAACTTGCTCAAGGTCACACAGCTAGTGAGTGTCAAGTGTCTGAGGTGAGATTTGAACTCAGGTCCTCCTGACTCCTGTACTGGTCTCTATCCATTGCACCACCTAGTTGCCCCAAGTTAGCCTTGTAAGGGGATAGAGAAACTTAGTTTTTCTAATTAACCTTGCAAGTGGACTGGGTACAGGGAAGTAAATGTGACTGAGAAATTCACACTGAAATATAGGCTAGTTTAAAAATGGAGTCACTTATGTCAATACAGGATTCCCCTTCCCCCACAGTAAACACTCCTCTTCCCACTATGGATGGAGAGGTCATTCAGATGCCTGTTTTCAGCTGATATTGAGCTGATTGCTTCAGCCCCAGAATACTATAGGGCCTCCTAAATAGGAACCAGAATTTGGCCTAACTATCCACCAAGAAAAACCAAATAGATGAAGAAAGCTTATCTGTAATCCAGATTATGACATGCTGTTGAGTGAGTCTTACAGAACATAAGCACATTTAACTCAGACGCTAGTCAATGTTCATTGATCTGGGCTTCATATCCCATCCAGTCATATACCTAGGCCATCTTGCTACTTGTCCTCCTCTACTGACCTGCTCTTTCTTACTTGGACTAGCACTTTCCACACCAGAAATGAGACTTGGGCTACCATATCCAGGTATTCCTGAAGCCATGTTATAGTCCCTAGGGAAGTTAATCCTCTCTTCTTTGGATGCTCCTGCCCAAAGGTCCAATTCAGCTAATTTGTAACTGATTGTATGAAAACTATTCCACTGCCTTCTATATCCATTGGCCTGGCTGGACTTAGACATTAGACCATTGTTTGGTATCACATTCCATTCATCCATCCATCCATCATCCATCCACCCAGGACATCTTGACCCTCTTCTGTTCCTCCTCCCTCACCCCTCACTTTTCTCCTTCCAAAACAAAACATCCTTTGTAGGTCACCTCTCCCCTATATATATCAACTTACCCTATTTGAATGTAAGTTCCTTGAAGACCTGTCTCTTTTTTCAGTCTTTATATCCACAGTACTTACTATAGTGTAAGGCACATAATAAATGTTTAAATGGTTTTTCATGCATTCATTCATTCATTGAGGAAAAAAGTGGAAATCACATTTGGGAAATTCACAAGACTTTTAACAATCACAACCTGTTTCCTGAAACAAAAAATCACTTTTTGAAAAAAATAACATTTTCATGGTAACTCTATATGGCATCATATTATAGAATGTTACGATTTTGGAAGAATAAAAATTATGGGTGACCCAAAAGACTCTAGGAGGGATGCATGATGAATCATATATAGGTTGCAGCATATTAGCCACAACAAATCACATGTATAAATTGTCCTAAAATATATCATCCAGGAGCTGTTTGACCAAAAAAGGAAATAGGTCAGTCATATGGTATTAGTAAGGGATAACAGATAGATAGCCTGAATTCTGAGCTAGCAGGTGAAGTCAAAAGACTTAGGAAAGGACGTCCAGCTTGTTAGATGAGTACTTTATGGAGAGTCTATGAAAGAACATGGATATTAAGAACACAGGGTATTAAGATATCAGTCAGTACCACTGAAATTACTGCACACATTTGCCTCATACCCATCAGATGGATTCCAAATTTTCCTGTTTCTGCTGAGGGCACTACCATCTGTTCAGTCACATTGGTTGGCAATTTGGCATCATCTTTGATTTTTCACTCTCTCGTACCCTTATTATCCAATCAATTACCAAGTCTCATCAATTTTATACCAACTACACCTCTCCTTCATTATCTTAGTCAACATCCTAGTTCAGGCCCTCATCACTTCTTACCTGGGTTGTTACAGTAGCCTCCTAATTGAACTCCAGGCACCAAGTCTCTTCCCTTTTCCATCTGTACTTGCTGTGATCATATCACTACCCTGTTCAATAGGTTTCAATGGATCCCTCTCATCTCCAGGATAAACTATGAACTTCTCATGTGGCATTTAAATCCCCTTGTAATCTATCATCCACTTCACTTTTCATATTTATTTCATTTTATCCCCCTTCATGCCCTTGAAATTCTAGGCAAAATGGCTTACTTACTTTTTCCTGAATTTGACATTCTGTATGTTCCCTCTGTACTTTATACAGGATGTCTCCATGACTGGAGAGGACTCCAAAAGCACAGCTGTTTGCATGTTATAGATGATGAATAAATATCAGTGGATTGGATTGAGAACAATCAGATGATCCACAAGTATGAAGTCCTCCTGTTAAACACCAGGGTCCCAAGGTTTCTGTTCTCCAATCTTCCAATTCCCACCATAACTGAAGGCACCATTTTTGGCTCTTGTCCCAATTGTAAAAAATCCCTACTTATGGCTCTGGTAGGCAATAAATAATACTAATTTTTATTCCCATGGCATTTTAAGATTTTAAAATTGTTTTATGCACTATAACCCTGTGGGTTAGACAATGTAGCAGTATTAGACCCATTTTTCAGAGATGTCGAAGATGGAGAACTGGTTTCTAAGGTAGGAATATGTGGGTTCAAACCCTGCCTCTGATAACTACTGACTACATAACCCTGGGCTGGTCATTTACATTTGTAGTGCTCTAGGAAACTGTTCGAGACTCTAAGTTGCAGAGGAGATAAGCCGCCTGCATTGGTAGAAGGAGTTTCCTCCCATAAGAGTTTCCCACATGAATGAAAGCACAGGTCTAGCCCCAAACCCTTTCTGGAAGGTAACTGAAGATCATAGAAATAAAGTGACATGCCTATAAGTCAACTATTGTTATCACAAGCCAATATTGCCAGAGTCAGAGTATGAACACAGAGATTCCAACTCCAGGTCCATTTCTCTTTCTACTGAACTAGGGGAACCTATTAATCTGAGTGGAACAACAGACTAAAAATGAAAATAATATTTAAAAAGATTTGGACAAAGAAATGAAAGATAGCCCCATATTCTCTTGGCCTCAGTTTCCACTTTTAAAAGGAAATGTGTGTTAGAACAGACACTCTAGTTCTTTTTACCTCTACCAGTCTTTGACTCTATAGCCACCAAGGGAGAATACGGTTTCCAGGGTTGTGCCCAAATTACTTCAATTACAAATTACCTCAAAAACATTGAGAAGAGGGCTTCTATCGCCAAAAGATTGCAGTAATGAAGGTGTGACCCATGGTTCTAGTATCACAGTCACAGAATCTTAGAGCTAAAAGAGCTCCCAGAAGCTAGCTAGCCCAAGCCATACCTGAACAAGCATTGCCTTGATAACAGGCCTCACAAGTGGTCCTCCAGTTTCTGCTTGATGATCAGGAAGGAGAACACCATTATTACCACTTTCGAATAACTCTGTTGGGATTTTCTTCTTTATGTAGAAGGAAAATCTGCATCTCTTGCTATTTGTACTCATTGCTCCTACTTATATCCCCAGGGGCCCAGGCAAAAAGAAATCTTTCACATGAGAACCTTCTGGATACTTGAAGAAAACCTGATGAGATACATTAGTCTTATCTTTTCACCCAATAAGTAATCATAATGTACATACTGTGTGACAGGCACTGGGAATACAAAGACAAAAGAGAAACAGACCTTGTCCTCAAGGATTCCAAGGAGATGAACTTAAATAACCTAACGTCAGACTCATACAAAATAAATGCAAGATAATTGAAGAGGGGAGGCACTAGGAATGGGGGAGGGTCAGAAAAATGACACACAGAAGGGAGGGCTTCTTGAAGCATTTGAATCTTGAAGGAAAGAAGGATTTCTAAGAGGTGGAGGTAGGAAGTATATGTCAGGCTTTGGGGAGAGCCTGGACAAAGGGACAGGGATGACAGATAGAGTGTCATGTATGAGGAAGAGGAAGATAAGTATGACTGAATCATAGAAGGTGAAGCATACTATTGTATAACAATACTGGAAAGTTAGATTGAGGCTAGGATATGCAAAAATTCAAATCTCAAAAGGAGGTGAACAGGGGAGGATCTGCATTTTTAGAAGGCATTCCCTAAACCAATAAAATTCCAAGTCTAGTCTCTTATCTCTTTCAAATGAGGTAACTGAGGATCAGAGATACATATGCCCAAGGTCACACAGAGTCATACTATGAATCTGATGATGCCAGATAACTAGATCTAGAGAGAAATTACTATTTTGCACTAGAGGCATTAGGAAGTCACTGAAATCTATTGAGTAGGTGAGTTATAGGATCAGATCTGCATTTTTAAAAATATATAATTTATTTTTCAGTTCTTAACATTCACTTCCACAAGAATTTGAATTCAAAATTTTCTCCCCATCTCTCCCCACTCCCCACCACAGAACAGCATGCACTCCATTCACTCCTTCCTCCAGTTTATCTTCCCTTCTGTTACCCACCCTTCTTCCATCCCTTTTCCCCTCTATTTTCCTGTAGGGCAGAATAAATTTCTATACTCCATTGCTTGTATAGCTAAATTTCCAGTTGCATGCTTAAACAATTTTTGACATTATTTTTAAAGCTTTAAGTTCCATATTCTCTCCCTTCCTCCCCATCCACGCTCATTGAGAAAACAAGCAGTTCAATACAGGTCATACATGTGTAACAATGCAAAGCCCTTCCGTAATAGTTATGCTGTAAAAGACTAACCACATTTCTCTCTGTCCTGTCCTGTCCTTTATTTATTCCATTCTCTCCCTTGACCTGTCTTCCCACAATAGTGTTTGCTTCTGATTATCCCTTTCCCCAATTTGCTGTCCCTTCTATTATCTTTCCTCTCCTATCTTCTTCTCCCTTGCCTTCCTGCAGGGTAAAATATATTTCCATAAACAATTGAGTGTGTGTTTTTCCCTCCTTAAACCAAATTCCATGAGAGTAAGGCTCAATTATTTCCTTTCATTTGCCCCCTCTTCCCCTCCATTGTAAAACTTTCTTTCCTATTTTATGTGAGGTGATTAGTTACATTCTACCTCTCCATTTCTCTTACTCTTAGTACATTCCATTCAACAGTAAATTTTAGTTTTTTAGGTATTCTTCCTTCATATTCAGCTCACCCTGTGCCCTCTGGCTATGTATACAAATATATATGTATATATACCTATACACATACACCCATGTACATATACATACATACACATATATAATATATACATACATACATACCCATACCCACCTACATATATATGCATATATATACATACATATAACATATATATGTATGTATATATATAATATATTCCCTCTAGTTACTCTAATACTGTAAAAGGTCTCATGAATTACAAAATCATCTTTCCATGTAGAAATGTAAACAGTTCAACTTTAATGAGTTCCTTAAGACTTCTCTTTCCTGTTTACCTGTTCATGTTTCTCTTGATTCTCATATTTGAAAGTCAAATTTTCTATTCAACTCTGGTCTTTTTAACAAGAGTGCTTGGAAATCCTCTATTTCATTGAAATTTCATTTTTTTCTCCCTGAAGTATTACACTCAATTTTTCTGGGTAAGTGATTCTTGGCTTTAACCCTATCTCCTTTGACCTCTGAAATATCATATTCCAAGCCCTTTGATCCCTTAGTGTAGAGGCTGCTAAATCCTATGTTATCCTGATTGTATTTCCACAATACTTGAATTGTTTCTTTCTGGCTGCTTGTAATATTTTCTCTTTGGCCTGGGAACTCTGGAATTTGACTGCAATATTCCTAGGAGTTTTCCTTTTGGGAACTCTTCTAGGAGGTGATCAGTGAATTCTTTCTATTTCTATTTTACACTCTGGTTCTAGAATATCAGGGCAGTTTCTTGGAAGATGATGTCTAACTTCTTTGTTTCATCACGGTTTTCAGGTAGACCAATAATTTTAAAATGATCTCTCCTGGATCTATTTTCCAGGCCAGTTGTTTATACAGTGAGATAGTTTATATTGTCTTCTATTTTTTCATTCTTTTGGTTTTATTTTGTGATTTCTTGGTTTCTCATAAAGTCATTAGCTTCCATCTGCTCCACTCTAAGTTTTAAAGATTTATTTTCTTCAGTGAGCTTTTGAATCTCCTTTTCCATTTGACTCATTCTGCTTTTTAAAACATTCTTCTCCTCATTGGCTTTTTGGACTTCTTTTGTTACTTGAATTAGTCTGTTTTTAAGGGTGTTATTTTCTTCAGCATTTTTTGGATCTCCTTTAGTAATTTGTTGACTTGCTTTTCATGACATTCTTGTATTGCTCTCATTTCTCTTCTCAATTTTTCCTCCACCTCTCTTACTTGATTTTCAAAATCCTTTTTGAGCTCTTCAATGGCCTGAGACCATTGTATATTTATTTTTAAGGTTTTAGATGTAGAAGGTTTGACTTTGATATCTTTGTCTGATGATATAATTTGTTCTTCCTCATCTGAAAGAATGGAAGAAAAAATACCTTTTCACAAAGAAAGTAACTTTCTATAGTCTTATTTTTTTTCCCTTTTTTGGGTATTTTCCTAGCCAGTTACTTGACTTTTGAGTCCTTTGTCAAGTGGAGGGTATACTCTGGGGACCTGTAAGTTCTCAGTTCCTCCAAGGTGTCACAATCAAGGGAGAGGAGTTTACTCCTCTCTTGGCCCATGCTCTTGTCTGTGAGCAATCACAAGTTCTCTTTTGCCCAGGATCTGTAAGTAGGATTCCCTCTCCACCATCACCACCAGCCTCACCACATCAGAGCTCCTCCTCACCCCAGGACTGCTACTCAGGGCTGAGATTCAGATCAACTGCTTAATTCCCTTAGGGTCTTCAGGCTGAGGGCTCCAAAAGTAGATGCTGCGGCAGTGACTTCTGCCACCCTGGGCCTGGGGGTTGGGCCAGACCCATGCCACCCTCTCACCCAGATGAAAGAGCTTTCTCACTGACCTTTGAAACTGTCTTTGATGGTTGTGAGTTGAGAAATCACAGCTGCTACCTGTGATTCCACACACTGAAGCCTGCTCCGGTCCTGTCTATGCTGTGCAACCAGGACTGGGCTGCTCTGAGCCTTGTGTGATAGACCTTTCCTTTTGGCCTGCCAGGCTGTCTTGGGCTGGAAATCTCTTTCATTCTGTCATTTTGTGGTTTCTGCTCCTCTAGAATTTGTTTAGAGTCATTTTTTACAGGTATTTTATGGCTATGGAGGTAGAGCTAGAGCAGGCCCATCCTTGCACTCCACCATCTTCTAGATCTACATTTTAAGGAAATGACTAGCAGCTGCATGGAGGATGGAATGGATTAGGGAGAGGTGAAGCAGGGAGACTGATCTGTAGGCTTTTGCATTAACCTAGGCAAGAAGGGATGAAAGCTTGAACAAGGGTGGTTTTAAGGTAAATAGACAGGAAGATGGATACAAGAGTTTTGTAGGAATAGAAATGAAAAGATATGGCCAAGAACTGGAAGAGGGATATTGAGGAGAGCACTAAGTTGTGAACCTGGGAGGCTGGGATGATGATGTACTCCATAAAAACAGAGAAGTTTGGGAAAAGGACTCTTTTTTAGAATGTGGAGGAGAAGATATTGAGTTCTGTTTTGAGCATGTTGGTTTTGAGAAGTATATGAGAAATGCATTTGGAAATGTCCAATAAGGAGATAGTGATGTGGGCTTTCAGCTCAAGAAAGAGACTATGGATGGATACTTAAATTGGGGAGTCATCTGCCTAGAGATGATAGTTAAAACCATGGAAACTGATGAGCTCACCAAATGAGAGTGTAAATATGGAAGAGGGCCCAAGACAGATCCTTGGAGTATACCTATAATTAGGGGGCTTGATATGGATGATGATCTGGCAAGAGTGGTCAGACAGGTAAGAGGAGAACTGAGAGAGCAGTATCATAGAAACCCAGAGAAATGCAAGGATCAGGATGAGAGGATAATTAATAATGTCACATGCTGCAAAGAGCTCAGGAGCAATGAAGATTGAAAAATAACTATTAGCTCTAGCAACTAACAGATGATAAATAACTTTGGAAATATAAAATGATGCCCCTAGTTGAGGTCAGGAGTCAGATTATAAAGGACTGAGAAATAAATGGAAGGAGAAGTGGAAGATAAGATAGCTTAAAATTTTTTTAAATTTTGACTGTGAACAGGAGGAAAGACTCAGCTCGAAAGCCTGAAGTAGAGTCTGATGAGAATTTATTAAGGATGAGAGAGAGTTGGATATGTCTGTAGGTGGTTGGGAAGAAGCCAATAGCTAGAGAGATACTGAAGATTGGGGGAGGGATTTTTGTGGGAGTAATAAATTGGAGAATATGAGAGGAGATGGGAGTAAAGGTATAGATAGAGGGGATCATCTTGGTGAGGAGCAATGCCTCTTTAACAAGGACTAAAGACAGTAGTTTCTCTAGTAGAGGAGAGAAAAGGGGTTAACGACAGGGGTTTTGAGCTATACATATAAGATTATTTATGTGAAAGACAAGGTGTCAGATAAAAATGAAACAGACTGCCTTCAAGAAACTACTTATGAGGCTAGTGTCCAATCTTTATACATTTTAAATGTGGGAGTCATTTCCTATGGAAGCTAATGAGCTAACCAAGTGAGAGAGTGCAAAGATGGAGGAGTGCCCAAGATAGAGGCTTGGAGTACACCTATAATCAGGGGGCCAGCTAGGATCTTGCTGCAGAGATTTAGGCATGAAGTGATGAGGACTGGTAATAGTGTGATAGCTATGAAAAGAAAATTAGTGTTAAGGAGATGTCATCAGTTTTCTGAAGATCTAAAAGAGCCCCGTGTTCTTCCCTCCATCCCTCTCTTTGCTCTCCAAGCCTTTTTATCCTTCTCCTATGTGAGGAATCTTTCTTCCAGGGGAAAAAATATCAACATTGGAGGCCTCTAACTAAATTTTGAAAATGATGCACCTAGTTTAGTTTTCTCTGTATATACTAGATAGTGATCTGTATCCCTGTGCTGCAATGGAAAGATCCCTGGATTCAGAATAGGATGACACAAACCTGAGATCCAGTTTGGACATTCACAAGCTCTGTAACTTTGGGTGACCAACTTAAGCTTTTGCAGACTCACTGTCCTCAACTATAAACAGAGGCTAATAATATTTGCCCTGCCTGCCTCATATCATTGGGGTGATGACGAAATGGAATAATGTATATAAAGTGCTTTGTAAAGCGAAATATAAAAGTGAGCTACTATTATTAGGGGTTGATGTTATGGATCATAAATCCTCAAGTAGCTCTCTCTGATTCCCCTCATCTTCCAGTTTGACTAGCAGTGGTAGTGCAAACAGTGAGTGGGTGACTCTGACGCTTTGCCTTTAGCTGTTCCCATCACTGTTGAGCTCAGGGATTAGACATCATAAAGCTGCATCTACTATTGATACTCCTCAATGAGTTTCAGATGAAACCCCCTCCACCCCCACCTCCCCACCCCTTGGCAATGCAATTTCAGTATTAAAAAGACTGCAGGTCACAGAACATCAGAACTGGTAAGGATCCATCTTAGACATCATCTTGACAGAAAATCACAGGATTTCAGAAGAGAAGGAACATCAGAGAAGGGAGGCAGCATAGTACAAAGGGGAGGGTGCTGGATTTGGTGACATAGGATGTGGGTTCAAATCCTGACTATAGATGGCAGATATTACCTGTGTGACCTTAAGAAAGACATTTGACTTCTTTGGGACTCAGTTTCCTCATCTGTAAAATGAGAAGTTTGGATTAGATGACCTCAAAGTTCCATTCTAGCTGTAAATCTATGATTCTGTGACAGTATAGCCATAGAATTAAAGTCTGTAAAATTCAATTTAATATGATCCTTGTCGTATCTTTATAAATGAGGAACATAAGGCCAGATAAGTGACTTTTCTGCCATGCCTGGAATTCTCTCCCTCCTTATCTCTACCTCCTGGATCTCCTGGTTTCCTTTGACTCTTAGTTAAAACCCAAGCCCCCTTAATGCTACTGTTTTACCTCTGTTGGGTATTTCCAATTTATCATATATATGCATGTATATATACATATACAGATATACACACATATAATACATATACATCCACATATTCCTTGTTTGTACATTGCTATTTATGTATCATTTCATCCACTAGACCATGAGCTTCCTAAGACTATGGACTGCTTTTGCCTCTCTGTATCCTTAGCACTGAGCACAGTGCCTGGTACACAGTAGGTGCTTAATAAATGCTTGTCTCCTGACTATTATTTAACTCACAGGTCTCAGACCCTTAGAGTTAAAAGAGACCTTTTTCCCTTCAGTCTTTTTTCTTCCAGATGAAATGTCCCCAGGTATTTCAGTCAGCATGATATGAACTTGAGGCCCTTCCCTCTCCTGTCTGTGCTGCTTTGAATGTTTGGTAGCTTCTCCAACATATGGCAGCCAGGACTGGATGTTATGCTCCATAGGTCAGACAAGGACAGAGTCAGCAGGAGCTCCCTTGAACTCAGTATTCTTCCTTTCCCAACACTGTCCAAGGTCATATTAGCTTTCTTCCCTAGCATGTCATGCTGTTGACTCATAATGAGTTTTTACTCCACTAAAAGTCTCAAATCTTTTTTTCAGACCTACTGGTTTCTAGCTATGGCACACTGCCTTGGGTGGGTGGATTTGCCTTTTTTAACTAAGATTGAACTTTTATCCCTATTAGATGTTATTTCGTTATTTTAGTCTAAAGTTCTAGCCTGCCAGATCTTCCTGAGTTCTAACTTTCTCATCTAGTGTGTTATCTCTCCCTTCCTTGCCTTATTTACATTTTTGATAAGTCAAGCCTGCCATTCACACTTTTATCTAAGTCATCAATTTGATGCAAGATCAAATATAAATCTTTGGGATTCTCTACTGCAGAAATCATCCCAGACCTCAGTGACCAACTTTTGAATCTAGTCATGTGACTAAAATTATTGGTTTTAGCTATCAACTGCCACATGTAGGACAGATTAATTTTTTGGTTTTTAAGGAAAGAAACAAAGCAAATAAAAAGGTGCACATTAGCATAGGGAGATGTGGTTTCAATCTGAAGTTGAAATTCAAACTGGGGTCACTGGGGAACTACAGAAGGGTCTTGTGGAAACCTCTGGAAAGACTCAAAATGAGACTGATCATTTTTGGCCAGGGGACTAGTGATCAGCAGTCTTTTCTCCTGGCCTATCCATTCCCCTTTCCTTGTCCTTTCTTATTCCGTGTGAAAGATACAGTGCCTGAATCAGAGCTGGTTTGAGTAGACTGAGAGGCCTGAAAGGGGAGAAGGGGTGTCCTGAATGTCACCTCCACTAAAATCTGCTGCTATGGAATCCTTTTTCACCTCTCTATCAGCTTGAGCAAAAGGAAAGGACTTCTGTAATTTCAAGTAATTATGTATCCCAAACATTAGGTGCCAAGATAAACTTGTTAGGGGCTGTGGTGTCCTGGCACCTGTGGTTTGGCAAGCCCTCATCTAATTAATGATTCAAATGGTAATAATTTCTGTTAAGATCAGAGACAGAAATAATTAGGGTTAATTGGGTCCTCGGTATGCCTCGGTTCACACTATACAGACAGCCCAGACAGCTGGGATTAGCCCTGTTGGGTATTTGGCTTATTATCTACATCTAAGGGTCTGTTCCTACAGCCTTGTGGAAGTCATAGGAGGGCACACAGTTTTGTTACCTGGCTAATGCTTTCCTCCCTTACGTAGATGGTTGGACTCAAAGTTCCAAAAGGGGATGTTATCAGGAGAGAAAGGATAAGATTTAAGAATGAAGGAGGGAAGGAAAGGAAGGAAAAGAAAAAATAAAGGAAGGAAATAAACATTTATGAAGTTCCTACCATATACCAGGCACTATGCTTACCACTTGACAAATATCTCATCTAATTTTCACAGCAACCCTGGAAAGTAGGTGTGGTTATTGTCCCTATTTTACAGTTGAGGAAACTGACTCAGGCAGAGATTAAATGATCTTCCCAGGCTTACAGAGCTAGGTCAGACTTGAACTCAGGTCTTCCTGAGTCTAGGCTCAGTTTCCATCCAGTGTGCCATCTAGCTGCCTCTTCATATAGAAAATGGTGACCTATTATCTCAGGGAGGGAAAATGCGGGTTGGGCATGACTGTTAGGAGATGTTCCCTGAGGCCTTACCCTGTCCACACATTTGATGCTTCCTGGAGAGCCATTTTGTTGGCCTAACATGGTGAATCTGTGGTTCTAGTTGTATAGGGCCTCCTTTTTAAGGTTTCTTCCGTATTGATGAAATGCCCAGGGTCATAAATAGAACTGAATTCAGATACTCTGAATTAAGTAAGAACCAAGAGCGTAACGTACACAGCAGTCATAATGATGGAGATGAAAACCGCCCTGGAAGGCAACTCAACTGAGATTAATTGCAATAACCAGTTTTGAATTCCAAGACCAGAAATAAACTCACTTCCCTCCTCTCAGCGGAAAGGCAGAGGAATATGAGTATTGCATACTCTGCCAGAGGAGGCTTCTTTTTGGCACTGGTCAGCTTTACTTGACTATTTTTATTTGTTACTCCATATTTGTTTTGGCCTAGTAAGATTGCTAGCCTCTGCCTTCTAAGATTATTTTCTATTTATCCCATGAGTATTTGTATTTACAATTACCTTCAATTTATTTCCCTATTAGATTGAGAGCAGGGCCATATTTTTTGCTCTTTCTTTGAATTAGCAGTGCCTAGCCCAAGGCCTGATCCTTGGTAAATCTTTAATAAATGTTTATTTTCTGACTGAATGAGTATTACAAGGAAGGGTTCAGAGAGTGTGGACTAGGAATAAGTCAGAAATGACTGTAGTAAAAAATATGCATGTATATATTTAAATAAAAATCATTTATAATTAGAAATAATTGGTGAGAAAGACTGAGCAACTTTGTAGCTCTCGTTGTCCAAGAGATTACACTTAAATTTCTAGACCTAGAGGAGTCGAGTGGTTTGAATAAAGCAAGGTACTCCTAACCTGGTAGATAGGGAGGGAGGAGAGAAAAGAGAGGGGGAGAGGGAAGGAAGGAGAAAGAGAGAGAGAGGGAGGGGAAGAGACAGAGAGGAGGAGAGTAAGGGAAGGAATAAGGAGAGAGAGAAGGGGAAGAATGACAGAGACAGACAGAGACAGATAAAGACAGAGAAATTCTCCACCCTCTTAAGGTTTCCTGTCACGCAGGAGTTCCTTCTTGGACAGCAGTGAGTTAATCCTTTACATTATTTTTATCAGAGGGCAGAAAAGACTCTTCCAAAGGTCACCTGTGCTACCTTGCTTCCTAGGAACTTTTCTATTTCATTCCTAAAAATCCCCACTGAAGATTCTATGACTTCCTTTGCTCACACCAAATGCCATGATTAGAAGAAGCCCTTTGAATGAGGCTAAAATTAAAAACCAAGACTTTATTCCTGTTTTTTGTCCCCTCCCACTTATCCCCCTCTTCTAGGATCTTGGGCTGTGAGATACTCAGATGTGTTCCCCGCCAACTCCACTGAAAGATGCTATGGAAAATGTGGAGGATAGGTCTCTGGGCTCCTTGAGCTACAAAGAACACTGCCGACTAAAACAGCAATTTAACTTGGTTGCTCAGAAGCCCAAGGGACTTTCCCCAAAAATACTGGGTTTTTAGAAATGGCTCTTCTTTAATCTTGATGACTCACACATCCTAAATCAGCTTGTGTGCTTTCATAGAGTGCTATCCCGCATATAATTTTAGTAGTGTGGTTGGTATTGTGTCCATCTCATTGATAATTGTTGGCTGCATGAAGCCTTTCAGTGAAAAGCAACAGGTGGGTACTAGTTTAGGGGAATGCAAAGCAAAGCTGAGGTGCCTGCCAGGCTCATCCCCTAGGTCCAGAGTGCTGCCATGCACCAGAGGAAAAGTCTGGGTTGGTGCCAAATCTGATAATGGATTTGCTTTCTAGGGTAGGCAGCTTCTGTAATCTGACAATATACACAAAGGGGATTGGCCAGAAGTTTAAGGTCAATATGCAGCTTCTGAATTTATTTCCAAGAGAAAAATTTCCAGATTTTTGATATACTTAGTGAAAGGGACTGAGAATCACCCAAACAGCCCCTATATGACATGAGATAAGCATAGGAAGAGGAGCATGGGTCTCTCTCTCTCTCTCTCTCTCTCTCTCTCTCTCTCTCTCTCTCTCTCTCCCTCTCTCTCTTTCTCTCTCTCTGTCTTTCTTTCTGTCTGTCTCTGTCTCTGTTTCACACAGAGTGGGGAGGGGAGAGAGAAAAAGAGAGAGAGACACTCATTTCCAATTAAGGGTTAGCTATCTGACCATAGTGGATAGATTGCTGAAACTGCCCTCGGGAAGACCTGGAATTCCTTTTGGGAAAGAACAAGCAGGGTAATTTTTCTTTCTGTAGGTAAGTCTAACCCTAGGTAAGATCCAGAAGTTTCTTGGTATTCTACCATCATTCCTGCCAGTGCCTCCTCAACCCTGCTGCTAAGTATGAAAGCTAGACATTCTGCCCCTTCTAGGTGACTGTCTTGCTCCAGTTCTCCACAATGTCTGTTAAGATCATGGATTCCTAGAAAGCACTTAAAAGTTATCTTTGGCATAATTTAGTATGTCTTTTTTTTCTAGTTAAGGAGACCCAGAGAAGTGAAAATAATTAATTCACCCTAGGTCACACAGGAAGCAAGCAATAGAAGTGGCATCTGAACGCAGGTCCTCTGACTCCAAATGCAGAACTTTTTCCAATGTCCTATGCTGCTTCTCTACTGAAGAAGTATTAGCTGATCATGACTTAATGTGTCCCTCCTCTTAGGAGTAATGCTATTTTAACATGGGACTCTTTTTATAAAACTTTATTTCTTTTTAACATTCATTTTAAAGAATTGGTATTCTAAATTCTGTTCACACACCTTGCTCACCCATTGAGCAGGCAAGCAATGTATCAATTATACATGTGAAGTCATGGAAAATATACTTCCATATTAGTGATGTTGCAAAAAAATAAATAAATAAGCAAGTAAAAAGCAAGAAACACAGAGTCAAAAAAGTATGCTTCAATATGCACTTAAGAGTTCTCCCTCTAGAGGTTGATAGTATTTTTCATCATGAGTCCTTTAGAATTGTCTTGGATCATGGTATTGATCAGAGTAGCTATGTCTTTCTTGGTTTACCATTGTTACAATATTGTTGTGACTATGTACAATGTTCTGTAAAATGGGACTCTTTAAGACCTTTAAATGCCAACTATAATTGTTGTTATTTTCTCCCCAGTGTCTCTCTTCCTTTTTCATTCTCATTGCCACTATTCCTATGGGGTTCCTTAATTGCCTCATGTCTGATCTACTTTTTTTTGGAAAGGCAATCAGGGATTAAGTGACTTACTCTGGGTCACATGGATAGTAAATGCCAAGATTCCGAGGCTGAATTTAAACTCAGGTCCTCTTGACTCCAGGACCAGTACTTCATCCCCTGAGCCACTTAGCTGCCTCTCTGAGCTATTAATTTTTGCTTCCAAATAATGTACCTGGTTCTCCCAACCACTCTGCACACAGCCACCATTTTAATCTTAGGACTGCATAGCATGGATAATGGTTCTACCCTGCTCTAAAATCCCCCTGTGATTCCTCTTTGCCTACTGAATCAAATATAGACTACTCAATCTGGCATTTAAGGTCATCAAAATTTTGGCCCCAACCCACATTTCCAGACTTCCAAACTGACCTTATATCCTGTTGAACGGAACTATTTGTGATTCTTTTGTACTTTTCCAAGCCTATGACTATTCTTACACTGTACTTTCGGCTAAAAATATCCTCTCCACTTATAAAAATTCTACCCAAAATTCATCTCAGGTGATACTTCCTCTATGAAACTTTCACCCCAACTAAGGAGTGAAGTAATGTTTCTCCTTCTATCTTCCAGTGTTTGTTTGTACAGATTCTCAGATACTTCTGGAATTCTTCCATACTTATTTTCCCCCCGTAGAGGCAGCTGATGACAGAGTGAATAAAGCACTACGCCTGGAGTCGATAAATCCTGAGGTAAAATATACCCTCAAACACTTAGTCGTTGTATGACCTTAGGCAAGTCACTAAATCTATTTGTCTCAGTTTTCTCAGCTGTAAAATGAAGATCACAATAGCGCCTACTTCCCAGGGTTGTTGTAAGAACAAATGCTAAGCAAAAGGAAGACACGGAAAATTCTTGAGTCAGTCAACAAACAATTAAACTTTGACGAAGGAAGAAAAAACTTGGAAAACCCCAATGTGGTTAATGGGAGCATGACTTGTTTAGGGAGGTGTAAACAGATTTCCTTGTCATGCTGGGGGCCCACTGAGATTATGACAGATCTGTAGCGTACCCAGCCAGCACAGTTTTGTTATTTTCTCTACCTTTGTGCAGTAGCTCCTGAGTAGGAGAGAAGGGAACAGATCATGGCAATAATCCACAGCTGATACTTGGCTGGGCAAAAAAACCAACAGAATAAGGGAACTCAGGACTCAAAAGAAGAGGAGAGTGAGGAACAGGGTTTGCCATTGTCAGTGGAATGACATCAGATTGAGATCAGACAAAGGAGTAACCTGAAATGATCAAACCTATGCTTTTGATTTTAATTGAAAGATTTTCTGGTGAAAGTTTTGGAAGGAAAGATGAATTTCTGTTGTCTATGCTCTAGACCAGAGGTGGCTATTTACCAGAAACTACAGGAAGGTTATAGCCTTCTCTGGAGGGCTTTTACCTTACTTGTCTGTGGCCTCTGAAACTTCCTCTTCCGTTTTCCTTCCCTTCCCTTCCCAGTTGTGGGAATCCACAATCCCAGTTGTGGATTTACATTTAGCATTTCCCATATTCCAGGGCCATTTCAACTAATATGGCCACAGTGCTTGCTCCTCCCTCCCTGGATATGGATGTGGTTGTTTTTGTCCCTTTGCTATCCTTAATTACAATCCAGGAGAAGGCAGACACTGAATCAGGATTTTAATTTTTATCTAAGACTCATAGCCCCCTGTTGCCCAACTCCCTAAATCTCTGTGTTTGCCAGACTGGGAGGATTTGTGTCAAGAATAACTCTGATGTGGAGAGATAGGGTGAGAAGGACAATCTGCACAGCTCCTATAATTGAGCATATATGGTGGATAGACCCAGATAGACAGATTTGGGCAAATCAATGTTGCAAATTAATGAGCTCTGGGGAATCTTTCAAAAATAGCCTTGGGCTATGCTTTACAGGATAGAATTAGAGAAATTACTAATGAGCTTGTAGAATCATAGATTGGGAGCTAGGAAGAACCTCAGGTTTGAACCTTTAGCTAACCTTTCCCCCCTCTTATTTTACAAAAGAGGAAATAGAGATACAGAGAGGTAAAGTCTTGCCTAAGTCCTTTTGGCTCATGTGTAGATTTTTTTTAAAGTATCAGACTGAATTTTCACATTTCAGTCATCTATTTTGCTATGGCATACCAGCCGTAGTCTAAATATATATTCTTACTTATATCCTCCTGTGATTTGAGGACCAGCAAAGGACACTCTCCAGAATATCAAACCCATTCCCCTTTCCCAGAATACATTTCCCCTTCTCTGCCTTTGAGATTTTTCCCTTCCTTAAGCCTTAGCTTGGTGGCCTCCTCTCCTGTGTAACCTGCCACAAAGCTCCAATTGAAAGTATACCTCAAGATGGTGGAGTAGAAAGACTCACATATGCTAGCTCCGAACACACAGCCCATGGATTTCCTCTAAAAAGAACTCCCAACAAATTCTGGAGCAGTGGAAGCTGCACAGCAACACAGTGAAGGAGATTCCAGAGAGCCCTGAAAAACCGATCCCAAAGGTCCGTCACACACCAGACAGGAGTGGAGCCCAGCCCTGCCCTGGCCACGCGGCAATGAGAGGAGGAACAGATCTGAGCAGGCTTCAGGGACAGAATCTCTGGCGGCCACAAAGGTTCCCTCCACCCACAGGCACTACAGGTCAGTGAGAGACACTTCTGGGCTGGCAGAGAGGGGAGTGGAGTGTCTCCATAACTCAGGGCCCCTTGGGAGGCAGTGGTAGAGTCAGTGGTGGCCAGAGGCTCCCAGA
>CM053771.1:133309506-133338510 GCA_028658325.1 Potorous gilbertii | reverse complement strand
AAAAGAGATGCAAGAAAAGTATGAAAAATGGGTCAATACCTTGATAAAGGAGACCCAAAAAAATGCTGAAGAAAATAACACCTTGAAAAATAGGCCAACTCAATTGGCAAAAGAGGTTCAAAAAACCAATGAGGAGAAGAATGCTTTCAAAAGCAGAATTAGCCAAGTGGAAAAAGAGGTGCAAAAGCTCACTGAAGAAAATAGTTCTCTCAAAATTAGAATGGAACAGATGGAGGCTAATGACTTTCTGAGAAACCAGGAAATCACAAAACAAAACCAAAAGAATGACAAAATGGAAGATAAATGTGAAATATCTCATTGGAAAAACAACTGACCTGGAAAATAGATCCAGGAGAGACAATTTAAAGATTATGGGACTACCTGAAAGTCATGATCAAAAAAAGAGCCTAGACACCATCTTTTATGAAATTATCAAGGAAACCTGTCCTGATATTCTAGAACCAGAGGGCAAAATAAGTAATCAAGGAATCCATGGATCACTGCCTGAAAGAGATCCAAAAAGAGAAACTCCTAGGAACATTGTGGCCAAATTCCAGAGTTCGCAAGCCAAGGAGAAAATATTGTAAGCAGCTAGAAAGAACAATGAAAGTATACCTCATCTCAAATATTTCTAGAGTACTCTTATCTGGATCTCTCCTTCACTCCTATCACTTTCTACCTCATTAAATTTGTACTTGCATCTTCACACATAACCCAGTGCTTTGTACTAGGAGGTACTTAATGAATGTCCACGGAATTGATTTGGTCTACATAGTGTATCTCTACAGTGCCATATGTTTCTTGGACTGTGCCCTTTTAAACTGAACCACTAATATGGTACTTTGTATATAGTATGTATTCACTAACAAATGTTTGTTGAATTTAATAGAATCGCATATGTAGGACCAGAAAGAGAGTTAGGCTAATCCACATAACTGACATAATAAATATATTTTCTTAAAAAAATTTGGAATATCAACCACAGCAGTAGTTCCCCAAATTTTCTAGTATGAAGCATTTTGGCCAGGGTAGACCATTAAGATTAGAATTATGAGACTTGGGTTCAAATCTTGCTTCAGTCAGTTACCAGCTCTTTGCCAATGGACAAGAGATTTAATATCTCAGAGCCTCTACTTCCTCACTCATTTTTTTAAAAGGGAGGATAATGGTTTGCAAATATCTCAAAGCATGATACAAACGTGAGTTATGAGTATGAGATTGACTTTGTGAAACTGCACAGCTTTTATTGACTCCTAGTTTCTCCATGAAGTATATTTTTAATCCTGCCATAGGACTTCAAGTCACGAAATAGTGATCTGTGAAATCAAAATTGAGGGTCACCTGGAGAAGAATGGAGAGGTGCACAGGTGAGATGATTGGGCAGCAACATAATCATCATGAAGAACTGTGTTGGAGAAAGAGTCGTGAAGAGTTTCATTGCAGCGGTACATAACTAGGAAAGGAAGTAGACTAGTCATACAGCAAGAGTGAGGAGTAATTGATAGAGAATTCTGCCCATGTGCTCCATTGGTACAGAATGTCAAGAGCTTTAGAAGGAAGCCCAGCAGGTTGAGTAAACCCCTTCAGTAGGGCTTATAGGGAGGAAGCGCACAAGCCTTGAGCAGGATGAATAAAGATGAATGGATTGCAAATTGCATCATTAGAGGGAGTATTCCCATAAATGAGATCATAGACTATCAAAGTATTATTGTGGATTAATTAATCAACAAGCATATATTTAGCAACTACTGCATGTCATGCATGCATTGTACTAAATGCTGAGGATTAAAAAAATAAATAAAAGTCGGTACCTGTTCTCAAGGAGCTTATCTTCTATCTGGGTTAACAATGTATATATAGATAAGTAGATATGAATACACACATATACATATATATATACACATATAATACACATAGATATATATATGTATATATATATGTATATATGTCTATAAGTAACCTTCTACCAGAACTTTTAAGATAAGATTTATTGGCATAAAATAATTCTATGCAATGTAGTCCTAACTTAAAAAACAAATAAACAAAGGCAGCAACAGAAATAACAACATTCCTTTTTCAGATTTATCTCTCCCTTATATCTCCTTCCTCATCCTGCAACATGACAGAAACTTCACTGCTGATAACCGAAAAAATGTGTGGTAACAAAAAGCTGCTAGGAATTCAATAGCACTTTAAAATTGTTCGTATTTTACTACTCATAACAACATTTCTTGAGTACTATATAGTACTGCAATTTCACTAGTATTAGGAACTGTTGGTATGAAAATCCTCTCTATTGATGAAGACCGACAATTTATCTATAACTGTCTTATAGAGTTGTCTGGGGCATTGAGAATCTAGGCAAATTTCCATGGTCATACAAGCTAGTTTGTGCCAGAGGTTTTCTTGACTTTGCAGCAGGTTTTCTATTCCTTCTGCCACACTGTCTCTTCTTAAGTTTTTATTGATGTTTTTTGTTTTTTATATCACTATAACTCCCCCCAGTATCCTCCCCTTCCTGGAGAGTCATTCTTACATCAGAGTGTATTTTTAAGATAAAGAAAGGAAAAAATGAAGAAAAAACAGGATAATTGATCAAAAAATTGAAAATATGTGCAATATTCAATATGTGTGAACCTCTCACCTCTAAAAAAGGGATGAATTGGGAGGCTTCTTTCAAGCTATGTTTATTATTTATAATTATGCAACATTCACTTTTTATTTATTTTGGTTATGTGGTTGTTCTTGCTTTCACACTGTTTTAAATATTGTGTATTTTGTTTTCTTGACTCTGCTTACTTCCCTCTGCATCATTTCATGTAGATGTTTCCATGCTTATCTGTATTCATCACACTCATTATTTCTTTAGTGTATATAGGGACTTTCTTCTTATTAATAGCCTTCTTGAGTTAAAAGCCTAGTAATGGAATTTCAGGGTCAAAGGGTATGTACATTTTAGTCCCTTTATTGTCATAATTCAAATTGCTTTCCAAAATGATTGTACCAATTCACAGCTCTTCAAACAATGTATCAGTGTATCTAGGTTCTCACAAGCCCTCCAACATTGACCATTTTCATCTTTTGTCATTTTTTACCAATATTCAGAGTATGAGGCAAAAACTCAGGGTTGTTTTGGTTTTGGTCTCTCTTATGTGATTTGGAGCATTTTTTCATGTAGTTGTGAACATTTTTCAATTATTCTTTTGAGAATTATTTTGTTCACTTTTTAAACTATTCATCTACTGGTCAATGAGCTGCTTGAGTCACTAGAGCACTGGGCTTGGAATCTGAAAGTCTCATCTTCATGAATTCAAATCCAGCTTTAGACATTTACTAGCTGTGTGACCCTGGGCAAGTCACTTAAAATTTTGTTTACCTCAGATCTATAAAATGAGCTAGAGAAGGATATGGTAAACCACTCCAGTATCTTTGTCAAGAAAATTCCAAAATGCAGTCATAAGGAGTTGGACATGGGTAAAGGGGTAGAGTCAAGATGGCGGAGTAACAGCACTCACTTTCTAGAGAGCTGCCCCCAAGCCCAGTCAAATACCTGTAAAAAATGACTCTAAACAAATTCTGGAGCTGCAGAACCCACCAAATGTTGGAGTGAAGCAAATCTTCAGTCCAAGACAGCCTGTAAGGGCAGCAGGAGATCAGTGGAAAAAGTCTGTGATACCAATGTGGGAGAATCCCAGGGCAGCAGAGGGGGAAGGGGGTGGAGGAAACCTCAGAAGCCACAGCAGTAGCAGGAACAGCTGCAACCACTGTTTCTGGAGCTCTTGGCCCACAAATTGTGAGGGAATCAAAGGACTGACAGTACAAACCCCTACCCCCACTGGAAGTGGATATCTGCCTTGACAAAGAGCTCAGAAGTTAAGTAAATGGCTGGGGAAATGAACAAAAACCAAGAAAAGAATCAGACTATAGAACCTCACTTTGGTGACAAGGAAGATCAAAACATATAAACAGAAAACAACAAAGTAAAGTTCCTCCATCCAAAGCCTCCAAGAAAAATGTGAATTTGTCTCAGGCCATGGAAGAGCTCAGAAAGGATTTTGAAAATCAAATAAGAGAAGTGGAGGAAAAATTGGGAAGAGAAATGAGATGATGCAAGAAGATTATGAAAAATGAGTCAATTGCTTGCCCCCCAAATGCTGAAGAAAATAATACTGAAAAAAATAGACTAATCCAAATGACAAAAGAGATCCAAAAAGCCAATGAAAAGAAGAATGTCCTAAAAAGCAGAATTGGCCAGATGGAAAAAGAGGTCCAAAAACTCAGTGAAGAAAATAATTCCCTAAAGATTAGAATGGAGCATATGGAAGGTAATGGCTTTATGAAAAATCAAGAAATTATAAAACAAAAACAAAGTAATGAAAAAATAGCAGACAATGTGAAATATATCATTGAAAAAACAACTGACCTGGAAAATAGATCCAGGAGAGACAATTTAAAAATTATGGGAGTACCTGAAAGCCATGATCAAAAAAAGAGTATAGACATCATGTTTAAAGAAATTATCAAGGAAAGTTGCCCTGATATTCTAAAACTAGAAGGTAAAATAAATATTGAAAGAATCAACTGATTGCCTCCTGAAAGAGGTCTCCAAAGGAGGATAGGGTCAAAAGAGAGAATAGAATAAATGGGGGGCAGGATATGATGGAGAGAAATATAGTCTTTCATAACATGACTTTTATGGAAGTATTTTGCATAACTACACATGTATAACATATATTGAATTGCTTGCCTCCTCAGTGGGGATGGGTGAGAAGGGAGAAAGGGAGAGAAGTTGGAACTCAAAGTTTTAAAAGCGAATGTGAAAAATTGTTTTTGCATGCAAGTGCAAAATAAGATATACAGGCAATGGGGTTTAGAAATCTGTCTTGCCCTCCAAGAAGATAGAAGGGATGAGGATAAGAGAAGGGAGGGGTGTGATAGAAGGGAGGGGGGGTAATCAGAATGCATGCTGTCTTGGGGGTAGGCAGAGTGAAGAGATGGGGAGAATTCAAAAAAAGTGGATGGAATTCAAAATCTTGTGGAAATGAATGTTGAAAACTAAAAATAAATACATAAATTAGAAAAAAGAGTTGGATATGAGTAAAATGAATGAAAAACAACACGCACATATACATACATATAATATGAAAGCATCCATATATATAATTTACTTATATGATAATTTATATGTCTTGGATTGGAAAAATCTGATACATGATTTTTTTCCCCATTTAACCTTTTCTCTTCCTGTCCAATGTGTATTGCTTTTCAGTTTCATGTTATTAAAGTCGTCTTTTTATCTATTATAATTTCCTCTATCTCTTGTTTAGTTAGGGATACATCCCCTATCTATAGCTGTGAGAATTATATGATCTGCTTCTCTTCTAATTTTTTTAATAACCTGATCTTTAATATTCAGTCACATATCAATTTAGAAGATATTATGGAATGTGGTAGGTGTTGATCTCAATCTAATTTCTGCCAGACTGCCTTCCAGTTTCCCCAGCAGTTTTAAAAAAGTCAGAGTTTTTTTTCCTCCTGAGCAATTAATGTTTTCCACTTTACTGGTCTCTGGCTTATTTAGTTCACTTTTTTCTGTTTTCTCCTTTTTCTACTCTGTTTCAGATATCTTTTTATTTTTAAAATAATACCTGATGGTGTGGATGATTGTTGCTTTATAGTATAATTTGAGATCTGGGATTTCTACTCCCCCTTTGTCTCTATTTCTTTTTATCATCTACCTTGATATTCTAGATCTTTTGTTTTTCGAATTGCCTCTTGTTATTATTTTAGCAAGTTCTATGAAGTATACCTTTGATAATTTGATTGACATGGCATAAAAGTATACATTAACTTTGGCAGTATTGCCATTTTTATTTATTGAATATCCCAATCATAAGTTTTAAATATTCCCTCAGCTATTTCAGTTGTTAATTTCTCTAGGAAATGCTTTGTAATTGAATTTACTTACCTCTTCTATGCACACAGGTAGATGGATTCCCAGATATTATGCAATTTCTGGTTATTTGGACAGGAATTACCCTTTCTATTATATATAATTATAAATTATTTTTTAGAAGTTCATGTTCCCCAGTTTAGTATTTTTTTTTTAGAGAGCTCCTTGAGGCTCACAGAAGTCAAGTGACTTGCCCCTAGTTACATGGCTAGAAAATATAATAAACTAGATTTTAACCCAGGCCTTCTCTAACTCAAAGTACAAGACTTCATCTTTTATATTCCTGTGCTTCTCTGTAAGTGAATAACTTTAAATTAAATTGAATGGACTGAAAGACCTGGTCTATAGTCTTAGCTTTTCTAGTTGTCAGTTTCCCACTTGGAAGTGGTCCAAATCCTGAAGAAAAGGTCCATGGTTTAGCTAAACTTTGTTTCCACACAGTGGCAGTCTGATAAATGTTTAACAACCAGCTTTCCAGGGGAACAGTATTCCTGGCACAAATTTAAGTTTAATCTGTAATATTAACATTTCAGTCATCACTTCCTTAAGTCTAGACAACTAACAAAATAAATCAAGCCCTGATTTGTAGCATTTGCCAATTTCTAAGGTATAAATATTCTGAAAATTTAAGAATCTGTTCTCCTAAAAGCCAGCTCCAGCATACCCCTATTTCTACTTCATAATCTAGAACAATGCTATGCTCTGATAGGGTCTTAATACATATTTGCTGAATGAGTGAATCAGTAGATGAGAAGATACCAAGCAGCTTGAATGAATGTTCCCAAAGAATAGTGATTAATGGACCAATGTCCACCTAGATGGGAAGGCTGTGTCCATAGGGTATTCCACGGCTATTTACTTGGTGTTATACTAGTGAATATTTTATTAGTGACTTAGTTAAAGATAAAGCTGGCATGTTTATCAAGTTTGCAACTATTATAAAGCTGAAAGATAGTTAACACAAATGATAATGGTGTTGGAATCCCAAAACATCCAGACAGGTTAGAAGTATGGTTATAACCTGATAAAGTAAAAACTAATAAAGGTAAGTGGAGAGACTAATAAACTTATAAAATAAAGATGATGAATAGAGTGCTGGACTTGAAGTCAGGAAGAAGTGGGTTTGAATCCAGATATTTGCTCATTGTATGGCCCAGGACAAATTATCTAACCTCCCTGACTCTCAGTTTTTTCATTTTCAAAATGAAATGTTTGCTCTTGGTGACCTTTAAAGTCCAAATTCTATGTCTAGATTTTTTTTTAAAAATCAGCCACATAAATACTAAATAGGAAAAGTAGGATTAGACAACGGAGCTTATAAATACAATATGGGGCTTTAATGGCAAAGGGTAAGGAAAAATATCAAGAATGAAGGATGTACTGTTCCTTTCCACGATCAGACTATATTTAGAGTATATTCAGAATGTGTGTTCAGTACAATATGTGATGGGCAGTACAGTTAGGAAAGTTAGGAAGAATCTAGGTTACGAAGAGCTTTTGAAAGCCAAAAATTGAAAAATTAGATGAAAGGATATATGGATAATGAGATGTGTGGAGACTATGCCATAGGAAGAATGATTGAGGAAATTGGGAATGGTCAGCCCAGAAAAGAGAAATTGTAGTGGGAGCTTCATTCAAATATCTGAAGGGTCGTCATGAGGTATAATAGATGCCTTCAAAAGATATATAGAAAAGAAAAAGAGATGAACGAGTCCCATAGCAAAAGTAAGGATTACATTGATTGCTCCCATGAAATACTTATGATAAGATAATGTTGGGGAAGCCCTCAGTATGTTGAGTGGACTTCTGAGGGTGAGTGTATAGGTAGACGTATAGAGTAGCATAGAATGGATGAGCATGGATGGGCAATCTACATCAGCTCAACACATCCAAACAGAAATCACACTTTTCCTCCCAAATTCTCTTCCAAACTTCACATTTTCTGTCAAAGGCATCCCCGCTCCAGTTTCCCAGGGTTCATAATCTCATTATCCAGTTTTGATAGTTTCATCGGATAGTTCTTTGTATTTAGCTGAAATCTATCTCCTTGTAATTTCCACCCAATAATGCTAGTTTTGCCTTATAGGACAACATAGAAAAAATCCACTCTTTTTTCCACATTTCTACACAACTCCAGTGCTCTAATAGGTCTGTGATCTCCTTGATGTGATATTCCTTCCAGTGCTAAAGCAGTAAATCAGTAAGCACTCTAATCAGCATTATCCTGGCCTCCTCAGACAAAACTTGCTATTCCTAATGCCATAACATGTTCACGTCTGACATTTTTTCTTCAGTCTTAAAGTATCAACTTTGTCCAGGTCCTTAATCCCTCTTTCTTAAATTACTGGAACAACCCAATTGGTTTCCAGGCCTCAAGTCTCTTTCTAATCCAGTCCATTAATTTTCCTTAAACACGGATCTAGCCATGTCACTCTCCCACTTCATCATTTCCAGGGAACTTTCTTTTTACCCCTTAAGATAAAATAAAAAATCCTTGTTTAGCTTTTAAAGTCTTACAAAACTTGCCTCCAATCTTTTTTTTTCTGGTTACATTGGATATAATTTGCTCTTCTGCGCTCTGAAATCCAGCCAAACTGGCTTTTTCTCTGTTTCTCACACATAACATTCCTCTGGTCTTCATGCCTCTGTACTGATGGTACCACATGCCTGGATTGTACTCACTTCTAATTTCCACTTTTCCTTCAAAATGTAGCTCAAGTACCACCTTTAACATGAAATTTTTCCTGATCTTTCAAACTAGTAGTACCCTCCTTTCCAAATTACCTCACAATGATTTTGTAATTATTTGTAGTTAATCGTTTTGTATTTATACTGTGTATGCTTGTGTGTTTACTAAGTGTCTTTCCCTATAGAATGTAATCTCCTTGCAAATGGGGATTGTTTCATTTATATCTATATCCCTCGTGCCTAGAACACTATGGGTGACTAATAAGTGCTTACTGATTTACTGCTTCAACACTGGAAGGAATATCACATCAATGTATCAAAACTGGAACAGTTTCATTACTGGAGCCATTTGAACTGAGGCTGGACAAACATAATTTGGGATTGTTGGAGAGAGGACTCTTGAATTTGATAGAGAAACGGAGTCAATGACCTCTGGAGTCCTTTCCATCTCTAAAATTGTATGCCTTGCTCTCTTTCTACCCTTTCCCTCTTTTTTGTCACTTGTTGCCACTATCAAAACTTGCTCTTAGGAAAAGAGGCAACAGATTCATTCACACTGAGGTCCTCAAAGAACCATCTCCATTCAAATTCTGATGTTACACCTTATTATAGTATGCAGGTGTCTGAGCTACCAAGGGTTCTGCCAACAATACATAAGCTCTGGAAGGTTCTTCCTAGAAAGAAAGTCTTAAAGTATAGATCCAGATCCATCCACAAAGACTAGTCTAGTTAAATTTGGAGAGAACCTGTTTGGGGGTTGGATTCAGACAGCCTCAACAATTTTATAAGATCATCAGCTAAGTAATGGATGGTCTGTGATGCACCCATGGAGAGGCATCAGTGGAGGAAATATTCACTACAATGTAAGAATGTACCCTTAAAATACTGCATTGTAAGTAAAGTCAGTCAGTCAACAAACTTCTATTAAGCTCTTACCACATGTCACACACTACACTAAATGCGGGGGACATAAAGAAAGAAAAAAATGAAAAGATTATAAGGCACTTGAAAGGTGAATACCAAAGGATATCTCTATCTTGACTAGGACATTCTCAAGACCAAGGAATGAAGCATTAATTATGGAATTTTAGATACTCCTGAGCAGGTAAGGGACGATTTTATTTTTGATCAGAGGGATCTTAGTGCCTATGAAAGCACATTCCCCAGTGACTATTTGTTCTAACACTGTCTTGGTCTATATATTTAAGTGCCTAAATTCCTACGAGGAATTCCTACCTAGCAAGTCCTTTGGGGCTATCTTGAGATGATGTTTGGAGGCTATGGATCTCCTGGGAACCCCTCTGTCAGGGAGGTCTCAGGCACTGCAGGTCCCCACATAGAGCCAGCCCCCTCTTTCCTGACATGAATTAACTCTCTGAAACCACACCCTGCAATTTGCTGCCAGTTAGTAGCGTCTCTGATGCTATATAACAGGGTTTCCTGAAGTTCTTTTCTCCACAGGTGGGACTTTTAGGAAGCACTGGGACCAACAATCTGGCACTGTCCCAGAAAACCTGGGGGCCCCTCCATTCCTAGGTTGTCCCATCCAGCTCTTCCATACTCCCTGGGGTGCTAGGTTATTGAAGGTTTCAGTAAAACTAGCGCAGATAAGCCATTAGGGAGGAGAATAAGGAGAAATGAAGAAAGGAGGAGAGGAAAAAGATGAGAACTCCTTACATTGACAGATAACAATAACAGCTAGCATTTATATAGTGCTTTCAAGTTTGCTAAGTGTTTCACATATTTGATCCTCACAATACCCTTGTAAGGTAAGTGCTTTCATTCTTCTCATTTTATCGATGAGGAAACTGGGGAAGGGAGAGTTAAATGACTGCCCAGGGTCATATAGCTAGTTAAGGGTCTGAAGCAAAATTTGAACTCAAGACTTCCCAACTCCAAAACAATCACTCTATCATTGAACTACTTAGTTGAGGGGGTAAGGGACAGACATGGACCTTCTGGTTTTATGTAACATTATGTCATGGAAAGATTCCTGGATTTAGAGGCATGAAACTTGGTCTCAAATCTTGGCTTTGACACTTACTAGCCTTGTAATTATGGGAGTCACTTAATTTATTTGTTCCTCAGTTTTCTCATCTGTAAAATGGAGATGATAGTATTGACACCATTTAGCTTACAAGGTTCTTATGTGGCAATTGTTTTGTAAAGTATTAAACGGCCAAGAGTTCAAACTCTGCTTCAGAGCGCGCAACTCTGATGGATTGGACATGGACTTGTCAAAAAGACTACTTTATGGAGAACTCACGCAGGGCAAGTGTTTGCATGGAGGTCAGAAGAAGTGATACAGGGCTACTCCCAAGGTCTGTCTTAAGAACTTTGGAATTGATTATGTGACATGGGAGGCACTGGCACAGGACCGCTCAGCATGGTGTGCCCACATCTATGAGCAAAGCAGAATTGAAATAGTTCAAAGGAAATGCAGGATGTGAAAATTTAGAAAATCCACCCTAAATGTTCACACGGAATAATTGTGCCCAACTTGTGGTAGAGCATTCCAACAGTCGGACACATGGTAACAACTCTAGCATAGTGATGTCGTTTTGGTCATCTTCAAGAACAAAGGATACCAAGCAACCAAACAACCAACCAAAGTGCTTTATAAATGTGAGTTGTTATTTACAGTAACAATAATCCATTTCACTGAAAGGTCTTGTGGTCTCACTGAGCTTTTGTGTCCTTCAGGACATTAACAACAAGAAAAAAAAAGATAGTGTGATTCCTTTCTCCCATGCAGGTCAAATCACTATGCAACAACATCACCTATAAATAACAACTCAAATTTCCGTGGACCAAAAAGAGAGCTCATTTCCAGCAGATGGTCCATATAAAGGAATAATTTTTAGAAAATCACAGGATACTTGGTTTCATTCTTTAGACTCATAGGATCCTAGATGTTGAAGTGGAAGGAACCTCAGAGCTCAACTAGTTGAACGCTCTTACTTTACAGATGAGAAAACTGAGTAATAAGCTTGGTGCTGACTCTTTTACCCCCTCAGTGAGGTGAGTTCTTTGTTGCTAATGAACATAATTGCATTAATCACTTCTTCTAAAATGGCTCTTTTTCTATTATGACTTGTTCTTGATTGTGCAACCTTGGCTTAGTGATATTTCCTCCAAGGGTTTTCATTATAAGAAATACAACATTTTGGAAGTAGAGATGAGAAAAGAAGAATTTATTAAACATCTACAATGAATCAGGCATGATGCTAATTGCTTTATAGTCATTACCTCATTTGATTCTCATAACAATCTTGTGACACAGGTGCTGTTAGTCTCATTTTACAGTTGAGGAAACTGAGGCAGGTATCAATTGAGTGATTTGCCCAGCTAGTAAGTGTTGGAAGCTAACTCCCTAACTCCAGATATAGGACTCTGAATCGTCTAACTGCCATAAAACTGCCATAAAAAGGTTAAAACTTTTTCATGTTTCTTGATTTGGGATGAGGTAGGATGGTGGTGGCCTGTATATTTTCTTCCTCATGCTAGAAATAAGGTATTTGAATAGTGCACATCATTAATACTAAGCTAAACACTAAATACTTGCTTCTCTAGAGAATGAACTGAGATTTATACTTTTTAGAATCTACCTAGGATGCTTTTGGTAGAAGAATTCCCTCAAATCAGCTCTCTTTGAAAGATGTCCTAAAAGAGAGTAGCTGGCTCACCGAATCTTTTCTCTCTTATGCAGAAGCTGCTGTGTAGGCCCACTCCATACAAACTCTTAGTTAACGATCAATATTTTGTGTTAAACACTGTGCTAAGATTTGTAGTTATTGTTCAGTCATATCCAACTCCTCATGACCTCATATAGGATGAGGTGACCTGAAAACTCTCCTGTTGTGCCTTACACATCTGTGGCCCCGAAGCATAGAATGCTAAAGCCAAAAGGTTCCTTGGAGACTGCCTGGTCCATTGTTCTCATTGTTTTTGGCACCTGCACTCTCCCATTATCTTCTCTTGCCAGATGCCTTGCCACCAAGACTAGAGACAGTGCCTTGGAAAACTTAACCCTTTAATCTCCAGAATTTCCAGTTTGAAGCCCTTAGGTCCTAATGAATGAACGCTTCATGTGTGGCTCACTATACTAGTATGACTACTCTGGCCATATTTCACTTTTCTATTTTACCATCTTATCAAAAGCTACCTTGCTACTGTATTCATACACTCTCTGTGTCCCCTCTTTCCATTCTATGACTATAACTCAACACATATTCCACTATTATTAGGAAGAATGTGTCATCCTTGTGACTTTTTCCAACCAAAATATCCCTCCCTAGTCACCACTTTCCTCTAAGTTGTTTCCCTCTTGGAACATAAGCCTTTTGAGGGAAGAAATGGTCTTCATTTTGAATTTTTATCTCTAATTCTTAGAGAAGGAAATGGCAAACCACTCTGGTATCTTTGCCAAGAAAATCCTATATGAGGTCATGAGGAGTTGGATATGACTGAACAATAACTACAAATCTTAGCACAGTGTTTAACACAAAATAAGCACTTAGTACATATCAATATTATTTAATATCAATGTCACAAATTTTGCAAATGTGAGTAGAAACCAAGATTTCAATCATTAATTTTACTAACTTAATCAAGATATTTATTCAAAGCCTTTTGCTGTAAGGAAGGATCTGTCACCAGAAGAGAAGTCTACTTAAGTCTGATGAGGGCAGCAGGGCAGGGCATGTAAGGAATGGTGGTGACAAACCTGTGGAATTGACTATGGAGACTGAAGGAAGCAAATTACTCCCATCAACTCAGTTGTATACGCACCTTCCCGGAGTCGTTCCTTAAGTTTTCACACACTCTTGATGTATGGAGACAACAAATGCATCACTATCTCATCTAATTTGAATTTCTCATTTTACGAATGAGTAAACTGAGGTTCAATAAGATTAATTGATTGGCCCCATGTCACACAGGTAACAAACCTAGGGTTCAAACACAGGTTATAGAATAATAGCTTTAGATCTGTAAGAGACCTTAGAGGTCATCTGATTCAAACCTCTTATTTTTCAGATGAGGAAACTGAGGCCTAGAGAGATTGAGTGATTTACCCAGGAACCCATAGGTAGTGAGGGATTCCCAATGCTGTGCTCCTTTTATTGTACCATACTGCCTATCAAATTGCACTGGAGACATACAGAAAAAAATGGATGGATTATATGGGATGGGAGTAGAACCTGTCATGAGCTAAAGTTAATTCTGTGCTTCCATCAATGAAGTCAACCTATCTGGAAGATGATGATATGTTGTTGCTATGAAACTCATGAATAGTTAAGGACTAGAAGAAGAATAGGATAGAGGTAGAAAATGATGTACAGAGGAGGATTAGGAACAAGTTTGGAATAAAGAACAGGTCAAGGGTATACAAGGATATGAACTCTAAGGTCAAGGTTTAAGGACTGGATACTGAGATAAGGAACAGGGGTACAAGTTTGACAGCTCATTTACTCAATTTACTGCACTCAGCATTCTGTAGGGTGTGGATGTTTTAATGTTTGTCCCAGTACAGCCAACCCCGCCCTGCTAGGGCTTCCTTTTAACTGAAGTAGCTGGACAGCTCCCACCACTCCAGCTCCCATTATTCTCCATAGCAACAGTGGACTCCAAGTAGACATGGGCTTGTTAAAATATAAGTTCAAGACCCAAAGGCCTAGGGCTGATTACTGAATTCATGTGTCTAAATGTTCTCTTCCAATGTATAACTCCCTCATTCATCTTAGGAAATGTGGTTCATTTTAGTGGGTATAACGTGATGCCATCTCCTAATCTTGGGCTAAGCTGGGCAGTCAGATTAGTATTTGGTGATGGTGGGATTTCACAAAGAGAATCTAGGGGATATGGGCAGTGAGTAAAGGGAGAATTAGTGGGATTGTATAGCCAGGTTGCATATTTTATGATGAGTGATCTTTTCATGTTTCTCTATAAAACAAGTTGAAGATGGCAGAGAACTGTTACATCATCTCTCTGTCCCTCTCTTAATGTAAGATTGTTACCCATAAGTTTATGATATTTCCTTGTATCCTATTCAGGCGAACTTGATTTTCAGATTTTAATATATGACTGAAATAGGTGTGGAGGAAAAAAAAAGAGGAAGAAGGAAAAAAATACTCAAACACCTAAGGGGTCAAATTGTCCAACTGTCATTTCTAGTTAAAAAAAAAACCAACAACACATATGACTAATGGGCACCCAATCTTAAAAACATACCTGGGCAGCAAATAAGTCAGTTGTACATTTTCTGGAAGGCTAGAAAATATCTTGTCACCTTAGTAACTCCCTCATTGGACCTGCTCTACTTCAATAAGTTTTCAAACTCCATCCCAACCCCAAAGTGAAAATAGGCGGAGTCATACTTCATCCAGTCCTTCCTTATAACTAGTTTTAGGTGAGGGGGAGGGACAGGGCAAGGCTCTCTCTTGAACACATTGCTGCCTGAGTTACATTCACCAATGCCTCCAGAGCAGCTCACTGGCTGCATCCTTTTCCTCACATTCCTTCACCTGTCTGGGCTGGTTGAAGCAGTCACAAGGACATACTATATTGGGATTGTGGAAGAACTCTGGGATTATGTACCCCAAGGGAAGAATGTTATTACGGGGAAAAGTTTCTCAGAAGACAAGTGAGTAAATCTGGGGCTCTAGAATAGATACCTAGGGTTGTATTTTGTTTGTTTGCTTTTGGGTTTTTTTTTTTGCTTTTAAATTCCCTCCTTGAGAGGTTTTACATTTCTGAAACTATAAAAGTGGCCAGTTATAGTATATGTTGATTTAGCTACCATGGAAAGGGAGGAATTTATAGAATGGCAATAAAAGGCATTTGTTGATAGTTTGGGAGGGATGGTGTGTGTTCCCAGTGGAGAATGAGTCTATGGATCTCATTCTGTGAACAGGCAAGTGGATAGTCAGGTATCCTCCTTAACAGCAATTCATATTCTAGACCAAATTTTAAAAAACAATGACAACAAGAAACTTCATTATGTCCCTACCCACTCTGGTCTTGTTGGTAAAAGTCTAAGTTTGGTTTGTAGGAAAATGGTGTATATACCTTTTGTATATACATACCATATATACAAATACATCCTCTTTTTTGTATTTTTGCTTGTTATCAGATGCTTTGGGGGTTTTTCTTTTATAATAAAAAGGAAATAAGAGTGTCCTGCAGGCAGTAATCTCTTTTGGAAACTTTAAGAGAAGAGTAAGAGACTGGTAGATTAATTTATCTTAATTTTTAGATCAGCTTAGGAGTTCATAGGGTTTGTTAGAACCTACAGAGTACCTTAAACATCAGAAAGGTTCAACTAATAATTAAATTGAATTAGATTAGTTGTTTCCTTTTTTCTCTTTCATCAATGGTAAGAGGAGGGTTGTTCCTCCACTCACTCCTTCCTAGGATGGGGCAATATGGCTAGAGACTGTAGCACAGGTTTATAGGATAGTACTAAATTTTCAGGGATTTTTTTAGTTGAGTGGATGTGGTGTGGTGGAAGGAGGACTTGACTGATTTAGAAGACCTAGATTTGAGTAAAGTCTCTAACATTTAATAACTGTACAACCAAGGGCATACCACCATGATCTGCAATTTCTTCCTCTATATAATAGGAATAACACTTCTTGAAATACTCCAAGTGTTCCCCCTTATTATTTGTGTGACATTGGGCAAGTCACAACTCAGATGTGTCACATACACACACATACACACACACACACACACACACACCCTCACACGCACGCACATGTATATGTACCTGGCTGGCTCCATACTTTAGAATGTGTCCTGAATCAGATTAAAAATGTAGTTGGGAAATATTTAAGAAAATAAATAAAAATATAATAGAACACAAATGTTCATATATGATTTTCTAAGTCAATATGCAGCAACAAAATTCTTATGTTCCATTTAGTGGCCCCATTTCTATTTGAGTTTGATACCATTGACTTAACCTCTCTGGGCCTTAGTCTTTTCATCTGTAAAGTGAGGAGACTGGACTAGATCTGTGAGATCCCTTTCACTTCTACATTTATGATCCTATGGGGTTGTTGTAAAGAAAGAATTTTGCAAACTGTGAAGAGTTATGTGCATGTGAGTTTTGCTGTGGTTTTATGTACCTTTATTTCTTAATTTACTTTTTGGGGAGGAGAGGGTGACAATAAATGTATAATAACCTAAGAACATTTCTCATCAGGGACTCCTTCCTTTTCTCCCATCTCCTCCTGCTACCTGTTACTCCAAAGGTTAAACACCTAGGATTCCTCTCTTCTCTTATTATCTACCATCTTACCTCAGACACTTGACACTCACTAGTTGTGTGATCTTGGGCAAGTCACTTAACCCTAATTGCCTCATCCAGGGTCATCTCCAGTCATCCTGATGAATATATCTGCTCACTGAATTCAGATGGCTCTGGAGGAGAAATGAGGCTGGTGACCTGCATAGCGCTGCTTCACTCAAAACAAAGTCAAGTGCAAGTCATCATTATTTCTCTGATGACATCGTCTTCTTTGGCAATGAAAGACAAACACACACACACATCTCTCCTGAACTAAAGGAGCATTGGTGTTTGCTTTTATTTTCTTGTTTTTTGAACACTCTTTCAGATGTTTTGGCAATTGTTGCTGAAAGTCCAGAACTTTGTGCTTTAGATAAGCAGAACTTTTCCCATGGACACCCAAGCTCCATTTCTAAGGAGATCAGTTGATAAAAATGTTATTGGGAATATAGAACAGTGAAAGTTCAGTTCTACTAAGTTTTTTAATAAACCTGATAATCTTTGGAAATTTTTTCCCTCTGAATCCTTGAGGGCAAGCCAACAAAATTTGAAGATACAGAAGCATTGGAGATAGGGGTGGTGGGATTGGTGGGATTCAATTGGTTTACTGTATTTGGTAGTTACGGTCCCTGAAACCAATCAATCAATCATAGATTTAGAGCTAGAAAGGACCTTAAAGGCCAACCTCCTAATTTCAGAGATGAGGATACTGAGGAACAAAGTGGTGAAATGACTTGTTCAAGGACACACAGCTAGGAAGAGTCTAAAGCAAGATAGGCTATGCACAGGGGATGTAAAGAAAAAGAAAACAGCATCTGCCTTTAATCCAAACACAATGCAGGCACAATCCAAATTTGCTTGCTGAGAAAGAACTGTGCATCTCCTGCCGAGACTGCTAAGAAGAACTTCTCCATCAGCCTCAGAGGACTTGTGTAGAAGTTGTCAAGAGCCAGATTTCTGATGCATATAAGGATAAACTTCCTAAAAATTAGAGATTTTAAAGTGGAATGAACTACGTTTAGAGATTTTTCTTCACTGGAGATCTTCAAATGGAGACTGGAAGAAGACTGGGCAGAAATGTTGCAGATGATATTTCTATTTGGCCACAAGGTTGGACAAGATGGTTTCTGAGTCTCTGTATTTCTCTGTAATTGGAGCCAGGAGCTATAGCTTCCTGGAGAGGCTAATCCAATTCCTGGTTCCAATTACAAGGAAATACAACTGAGGACTAATTACAAGGAAGGGCTATATCCCCTTGAAAATATTTCAAAAGGTCCAAATACCCACATAAATTTTCCCAGGGAGAAATTGAAATGTACATTGGTGGTCAGCTGATCAAACAGGCAATATGCCTCCTATTGATCTAAAGTCTCAGTTACTGTTTCCCTAAAATAGTTTCCAAGGAGCTTTTCTTTGGTTTCATTCTAATTCACACAAAAATCTTCTCAATCAGAAACAGAAAGTGCTATGGAGAAAATGTTAAAGTAAGGAAAAGAAGCAAAAGGTGGAACATAAGGCAAGATAGAAAGGGGATTGGAAGAATTTGGTTGCATCAGAATTAGTGACTGAATGAGACTGAGCAACCTGCACTTTGACTCTGTAAGAGGAAGAGAATGGGTGCCACAGACTGTCCTAAATCTGATTCTCAGAAGAGGGAAGGAGGTTGGGTGGAAATTTAGTGCTCACTGCTGGCTGATTCTCTGAGTGAACAGCTGGTAGTCATAAAGCATTGGATAGGCTTTGGGTCATTTGGGGGACACTAACCCCTGTTCTGAAGCAATGAAACATGCACCATATATATGATATCATCTTATATGAAAGATATGTAGTTTGGATGGATTTCCCTGAACAATGTACACCTTTACTTTCTTCCCTAGTCTTTTTCATGAGAAACAGGATACGCTGGCAAAATAGTGGACAGGAACTAAGAGTATTATCAATATCCAGAGACAGGTAACTATGGAAAAATGTAAATTTATATTGGATTTAGAGTCAGAGAGTCTGGGCTTGAATCTTGGTCATGTTATTTATTGTTATGACTTTTGGCAAGTCATTTAACTTCTCTCGGCTTCAGTTTCCTCACTAATTAAATGAGGCCGTTGAACTAGAAACTCACTGAGATCCCCTCCAATTTCTATGATCATATGAACAGAGAACTAGGCTGTTTAGGCTTGGGGAATTCAGTTACCCTATATACAGACCAGTCTGTGATTGATCTCATGAAGAGCTGTGTTCTCCATTCAACCAACTGCTCATTGTGCATTCCACCAGTTTAGAACCTTGCATGTAGTAGGTTCTTTTAAAATGTTTGTTGAATTTGTTGAAGGACATTGACAAATGGGATGTCATCCATATCTATAGGAGGGCTACCAGGAGGGGGAAGGCAATCCACCATGATGACACCGTGTCATATGAAAAACACTGAAATTTTTAGCCTGGAAAAGAGAAGATGATTTAAGAATGACTTCGGAGCAACCTCGAATTACATGAAACTGTAAATCTACTATGCACAACTTTCAAATATACAACACAATTTTCATGTAGAAAAGATAGTAGACTCATTTCTTTTTGCCCCAGAGGATAGAACTAGGCACAATGGGTAGAAGTTGCAAAGAGATCGACTTATTTGGGCTTAGCACAAAGATTCTCTGAGAAGGACAGATATGGTCTTAGGAAAAGTATCCTGGACTAATGGACCTTAAGATCACATGACCATGGTTTAAATTCTATCTCTAACTACTAACCAATTGTATAATTTCAGGCAAGTCACTTCTCTGTGGGCTTCAGTTTTCTCAGTTGTAAATTAGGCACTCAGGAAACATTTCCATCTCGGTGTCTTAGGATGGCAAAATAATTCAAAAGTGGAATGGGCTGCCTCCAGTGGTAGAGAGTTCCCTTTCAGAAGAGGTCTTTAAAAGAGAAGACTGGATGAACAAGACTGGATGAACACTTGTCCAGTGTGTTATAGTGGGTCCTTTCCTGTTCAGAGACTCTGTGATTCTATTTATAAGTATGAAAGCTGTGCGGTCAAGTTCGTTGCTCTCTGTGATTAGTTCTGGCTTTTTTGGTTTTTTCTCTCTCTTTTTTCCTTTTACTTTAAACATCTCATGATGATTAGAGGCACAGCACTTTACAGAGAAGTGAAATTTTAAAGTTTGTTGCATAAATAAATGAATTACAATTGGAAGAGGTATAAATTAAGGAATGAAAAACAGAAGTAGATATAAGGGAGGCACATAATCTATACATGTAGACAATGTAGGGTAGTTGGGAGAATCACTGGACTAGGAGGAGAACTGGGTTTTATTTCTGACTTGTTCACTAATAATTGACCTTGAAGAAACTACTTAAACCCCTTAGTTCTTACTACCTACTTAGTAACTAATATTGACCTCATTTTTAAAATAAAGGTATTGAATTAGATCATCTCTAAAGTTTGACTCAAACTCTTTATTCCAGGAAAGCTTCTTTCAAGAAGTCAGTGAAATTAAAAAAAAAACAGATACAAAAACAATTTGCAACCTATTTAGTAACATGGACCAGAATGGAAGATATCAAGGAAAGAACTGGAAAAAGTATTAAAGATTTTCAATTTACCTTCATCTATCCAACTTTTGCCTTCAAGGCAACTCAACTCAAACCTGGACTTTTCTACAAAGGCTTTCCAAACAATCCTAATCTATGCTACAATCACTCCCCTTCCTAAATACTCATAGAATTTATGAGCCATATCCTGCATTTTGGTACTTGATTATATTCCAGTTTTTCCCTAATCCTTTCAAGTACATCAGTTTTGCTTCCTCTACTAGACTTAAGAACTTTTGGTCTTACTAAACTACATTAACATCCTCATAATCATTAGTAGGGAGCTCAGCAGTCATTAAAATAGTATACCTAAGTAAATATCTACAATCAATTAGAGCTTACTTCCCTTTTCCTTAATCCTGTAGTCTAACTACAGGTGAATTCTTCATAGCAGCCTTTTCAATAGCTTCTTCCTGGAGTCTAAGGATCTCTAAGCCCCTAGAAACTTATGTCCTAACGACAGAAGTCTTTTTCCTCCTCCCCATGATCTAAATTGAATTTTTCTTTTTTCAAGCTTTGAGGAGAAAAAAGGGAGTAGTTTTCATGCTGCTTGTCACAAGAACAAGACTTGCTAGTTGGGTTTCTATTCTTGACGTCAACAAGACTATAAATTAGGAGGCATCAGATGAAATTAGAAGCAGAAAAAATTGGGGGGGATCCAAACTGGCCAATGTCATACGTATCTACTAACTACTCAGTTCTGAGGATGAGATAGAAATTAAATGCTCAGAGCCTTCACCTCTTCAAGAAAAGTTGTTAAGTACCTACACTATGCAGAGCTTCATGCTGTGTAGTTAGGGAGATGCAAAGTTTATGTAAGACATAGCACCTGCCTTCAGGAAGTTTATAGTCTAGCAGGAGGATAAAAGACAAAATAGTTATATACAGTGAATAGTGAATAACTATATGGTATGCCATGTTACATGATAAAGTGCTAAGTGAGAGCTGAACAGGGAACTTGCTACTGACTAATCAGAGAGATTTCTTAGAGGCAATGTCATTTGAATGGGAATAAGGATGGATAAGAAATCAACGGGTAAAGACGGAGTAGGGGAGGACAGCATAGGCTCAGGGGAAAGCCCAAGAAAAGGCACAGAGGTGGGAGCATGGGGTGTTTGTTTGATATGGAAGCAGAAAGAGAGAGAGAGACAATTGTCCATTCTGGCTGGATAATTTTACTTGAAGGAGGAGTCATTTGACAGAAGACTGGAGAGGTAGCTTGGCATCAGATTATGAAGGATCTTGAAGGTCAACATTTTTACAAAACTAAGATGGTACAATTTAATAGATTCCTCATACATGCAAGTAACTTGACTAGTGGCATGAAAAATACAATTGACGATACAATTGAGACTATGTGACAATGTTTTTAGGAAAGTGTGACATTTAGAAGCTGGAGCCTTTGAGAAAGACTCATACCAGGTTCTCATTCTGCATCTCTTAGCTGGATTTAATTTGAACAAACGTGCTCCTTTGATTCACTTGGCAACTGTGCCAACATTTTGATCTACTTAAGCTAAACCTAGTTGGGCCAATAAAGTATTTAATTAAAGCTTCTGAATCTTGGATACTCTGCTTTGGAGTATCCAAGCCACAATCCTCACCCTAGGCTTAAACATCATTCTGGTTCAATAGAGGAGAATTCATTTCTGGTCAATGCCAAACTAATAAAAAAAAGATATAGGCAAAGTAACTCCTGGACCTTGACTGTGGTGGCAATCATATGGTGACATTTGCCTTCATTCCAGGGTTTTAGGAGATGGTAAAAGGAAAACTGTGCTAACCACATTATTTCTTCATGGAGTCAGCCAGTAGAAAACCTGATATTAGGGAGAGATTTGCATATCTGCAGGGAGGACCAGTACAAGGCTAGGAAGAGACAGGGCTACTTGTCCAAGTTTTGAAGGCAAGAGGGAGAAAAGGGATATCATTCACAATTTATTTACATTCTCACCTCCATCACCATCATCATCATTATCAAAAAGTATTTATTAAGTTCTTGGATAAGGATGTGGTCATGTACTGTGGATTCCCCTTTCCCCCATCCTCTTTCTATTGTATTGGTTTTCATTACTACTTCATCCCTCCTTTTCCCATAAGGCATGATCATCTATTTTGCCTCTTTCCCTTCCTACTCTCTACTTAGCCCTTTGTCGTTCTCCTCCCACTTGGGCTGGTTCTGGGGAGGGAAAAAAGGAGGCCTCTAGGCTGATAACAGGGAAAAGTCCACCATAAGGGTCCTTGGGGTGTAGAGGAAGTAATGAAGTGAACCAAAACAGATGAAGGAAGGAGAGCAAAAATAACCTTCATTGTTAAGAGTGTCTTACAGTTTTGGTTGATGGCATCACAGACTTAGCTGGAAGAAACCTGAAAGGCCATCATGCTTGACTCTCTCATCATACAGATGAGGAAAGGCTCAAAGAGGCCAAGGGACTTGCCCAACAGTTTATAAAGTGTAAGTTCCTTGCGACAATCTTCCAACAGGAATCAGCAAACATTATTGTCCCCATTTTACAGATGAGGCAGAGGACTGAAATTCAGAGAGGTTTCATGTTGTTGCCCATCATCAAATATCTAGCTAGTGTCAGAGGTGGACTTGAAGTCAGGTCTTCTGATTCCCCACCCCTTGCCATACTGTTGCCAATTCTTCCCAAAGGACCAGCTCATTTGTCTGCAAAGGCACTACACATTAGGGATGGGCTGGAGTTGGCTCCAGTTGGCTCAAGAGAGTTGATTGTTAAATTTTACATGTGCATTTACAATCTTACAATGAGCAAATGCTATAATTCAGGGCTTGATTTATTGGTTTTTTTTTTAATTTAAACTCAAGAACGTAAGGGATAAAATATTAATAATGCAGATTAATATTTTAAAGTGTATTATATGTACATTTTTTTTCTCCCTGCAATGTCAGCTTTTAAACATTTACTAGCATATCCATACTACAGACCACACTGTCTCCAAACCCCAGCAGGGCAGGTTACTGTTTCCACACAAGGATTTCTGAGCCATAACCCTCCTCCTTTAAAGATCCCTCCCCATAGTACCAGGACCAGAGGACTCACTCTGGGACAAGGTTCATCTCTGTCTTCACACTTTCCCTTTCTTCCCTCTATATTCAGCTACAACTTAGTGATTCATTTTGGAATGAACCTTGTCTATCTTAGAGAAGACTCTGAGGGAAATGAAAAAGTCTCAGGATGAGGGATTACAAGGGGAAATACATAACTCAGAAGACTTTAAAATGATTAATTTAATTAGGGAGGGTGTGTAGGCTTTGCAGTTGACTGTAGTGTATAATCAAGATCTTCACCTCTTTTTTTTTAACCATATTTGAAGTAGTCCTAGCTCTTTTTCCTTCTTGTTGGGGAATAATAGTCTTCCTCAGTTTCAGACAACTCTCAATTAACGCCCTTAAACAGTGCCTGACAAATAGTAGATGCTTAATAAATGTTAGTTCCTGAAGTGTCTTTAGTAAGCTCCTTACTACTCACAAAATTTTTTTGCTTCCATATGTGGAACCACTTCCCTCATATTTTTTGCTTGGAACAATCCTTCCCTTCCTCCAGGGCTCAGCTCAAGTCCTGAACACCTCTGAGAAGTTTTCACAAATTATCTCAGTCCACGTTGATACTGCTCTTCTCTGAATTCCTACATTATTCCCCCTTTTAATGAAACCATAAGATCATTCAGATCAATTGTCATCAAATATTGTAATCAATCTAGATTGAGAGCTAGAAGGGATCTCAGAAATCATCTCATTTGACAAATGAGAAAACCAAGGCTCCAAGGTCACACAGGGAGCAAATAGTCTAAGTAGGATTTGAACTCAGGCTCTCTGGGTCCAAATTCAAGGATCTTTCCAATGTGCCAACTTTTACAGGTACTTGTCCCTTGCCACCTTATGTTGTTATTGAACCCTTTATTTACATGTCTAATCATCTCAATTAGGTTAGAAGCTACTAGAGGGCAGTCAAACAAGTATTAAACCTCTGTGTACTCCATGCCCAGTACATAGCAAGCATTTAATAAATGATCAACATGGTGGTGATGCTGCTGCTGACTGATCACAGAAGAGTAACCTGTTTCAAAGACCCAATTTGCTAGGTATGGATTTTTTTACTCTAAGAACCATTTAGACCTTGACCTTGACATCTACCTTTTTTTAAAAAAAACCCCACAAAACTAATTTCCAAGGATTTCTAGTGACTTTCCTTAAGCAGCTTACATGGAATTGTTTTTGTTTTGTTTTAAAAAAAAACCCAGTAACTATAACAAAGCTAATTTTGACAAACAAGTTCTCTTTCTGGCTTAAAAGGTGTCTGTGCTGACATCACTGCCCCCAGGGCTTTGGCAGGATCTGAGAAGCTTCATCCTGTTTTAGTCCTTGTCCTGTGTCATAGCAGCAGGTAAGGCAAGGAGGCCTGACTCAACTGGATTCCTTAGCAATAGGAAATGAATTTCTCATAAGCTTCCATACCTGTAGCCAGTGGTGGAATGTCTTGGGGGTGGGAGTAGTGGGGAGGAGTTCTTTTGCAGTTGCTCCTAATGGTGTCCTCCTGGGGCTATGCTATAAACAATAAACTCACCCTTCCTTGGCATTCTAATTAATATTTCATCTGGAATTAATTCCTTCGGAGAGCTCCCTTGAAGTTACACCCTCATGACCTTGCTGGAACATATATGGTTCTCATTTTCCAAGAAGAACAGGATCTAGGATATTAGACATATACTATATATTTTATTCTTACTATGCTCACATATGTACCTACTCTGAGCCTTTTGTTCTTTTTCTCCTCTTTGTCTGTGATTATCTTGTCAGTGTGATCACTTCAAATTTCTCACAAGACAGAAATTAGACTAGAATAATAGTTGAACAGAAAGGAACAGAGCCAGCTCCAGAATTGAGTCACAAGATGGAATCGGTCTGGTTCATTCCAATTCCCAAAATTAACCACTTGCTGTCCTAATCACATCAATTCCCTCAATTTTCTCAATGCAAAACCTAACCTGGATTCTAACTCCAGGATTTCTGTGACTTGCTCTCTGAAGGTCAGAGACTCAATTTTTTTAAACCTAGAATGGGAAAGAACAAACAAAAAAAATGGCTTAAGGACTGAGTCTTACATATATTATATCCTTCCCTTATTAGAATGTAAATTTTGTGATCAGGGACTAACCTTGCTTTTCTATTTGTATCGCCAGCACTTAACACAATCTTTTCTTTGTGGTAAGCACATTAATTTTTTTTAATTTCCTTCATTCATTTTCATTCATTTCATCAAGCACCAATATGTGCAGTACAGTACTAAGATGGCTGAATAGAAGGAAATAGCAGCATTTAGCTCAATCTTGCCATTAAACAAAAGGATTACTAAATTATTTGCTGCTTAGACAAGTCGTAAATACAATCCCCTTAGGGATGAAGATGAAAGACTTCAGATCTCAGCAGTAAGAAATTCCACATGAGATGAACATAAAACAAAAAGTGAAATCAGGGGTAATTATTATAATTTCAGACAAGGCAACAACAAAAATGGACAAAAGAGATAAAGAAGAAAACTACATTTGGCTGAAAGGTAACAGAAAATGAGCTAATTTCAATACTTAACACATACAACCAATGGCATAGCTTTTAATACTTAAAGAACTGATGGATTACAGGGAGAAGTAGATAATATAACTGTAATAAGGGACCTCAATTTGCTCTATCAGCCCTAGATAAGTAACCAAAAAATAATCTGAAAAGAAGTTAAGGATGAATGGATTTTAAAAAATTAGATATGATAGACCTTTGATGATTATTGAATGGAAATAGAAAGGAGTATACATATCTCTGACAGCTATAAGAACTATGATCAATAGAATGACTATTCATGGTTCCAGAGGACTGATAATGAAACATTATCCATTTTCATATAGGTGATATCTACATCTGTATATTTGTATACAAATATATATATATATATATGTGTGTGTGTGTGTGTGTGTGTGTGTGTGTGTGAATACAAATATACACACAAATATATGGCTGTATAAAAAAATGTGTCTCTTTTTTTATAGACTTTTATAGATTTTTATAGACTATGGGGCTATAGTCTATAAAAATGTATGTGTATGTATGTATAGCCATATGAGTGTTGTGTGTATGTGTATGTGTGTGTACACAGTCATTGTAGGAATTGATTTTGTTTGACTATACATATTTGTTACTAGAAGCTTGTTTTTTTTCTTTTTTAATAGAGTAAGGAAGGGAGTGGGAGGGAGAGAAAACAGAATTTTGTTCATTTTTTTTTTAAATTAGAGAGTTGGGAGGTGATGCAGATATGAAATGTTGCATGAACTTTCAGATGAGGTCACCATATTACTAATTTTTCTTAACTGTTATATTTTGTTACAAGAGATCTGTCACAAAATGGAAGCAAAGTGAAAAAGTATGTAATATAAATGTGTGTATGTAAAGTAAAAACAAAGCACATTAATAAAGTTGAAAGTTCCCCTCCTTCCCAAAAATGTTGCATAAGGTCAGTCAGAGCCTAATTTCTCCTGCTTCTGGGTTTCTCTGCTAGGCTAGTGGAATGTGAAACACTGAGAGAAGGCAAGTGGATTGTTTGGAACTTTGTAGGGTTCTTGAGAGCACAAATGTGATTTTTTTCCCTCTCTGTCTACCCAGCACTGAGCACAGTTCCTGGCGTATATTAGGAACCTCATCAATTTCTGCTGCCTGAGTGAAGGTGGCAGAGATGGGTGTGGAGTTGGTATCTAGATTCTGAGCATCTAGATTCTGTACATCTTCGTGTATGAGAATGAGGATCATAGGAGGAGATGGAGAGGAATTCTGAAAAAGGTGAAAGAAAAGAAAGGGAGAAGAGAGAAAAAAAGGGAGAGAGAAGGGGAAATAAGAGAAATGTGGGGAGGATACGAGACTGGCAGAGTGGAGGAGTACAAATATTTGGGGTTTGTGTATTGTTGGGAGGGGTATGAGAGGGGTAGCTGTGTCCATATGAATCTGCGTAGCCCTGCTCAGGAACTTCATGAGTTTTTTACTGAGTCAATGTTTGTGTCTTATTTCTGGTATTTCACAGATTTGTTGGTCAACCTTTGGCTAATCATGTCACCCAGGCCATTCTGGATTATTGAGAAGTTAATTAACTAGTTTGTGAATTACCAAGGCTTTACTCTTGTTCCTATGTTTTCTCTTCCTATTTGTTGTTTTTCTGTAGATCCAACCAGAAGTCTCACAAGTGCCCTGTATGCCACTGGTGAGAAGGGAAACTGGGTCAGGAAGTAGAGACAGTAACAATTATACTTTACGTTTACAAAACATTTTCATGTAATGATAATAGTATTAATGATAGGTGATTTCTATATGGCACTTTAAGGTTGCAAAGTGCCTTACATTATCTCATTTGTTCTTCAAGATAATCTTATAAGAAAGACACTCTTGTTTCAGTTTTACAAATGAAGAAACCAAGGTCAAAAGAAATTAAATGATTTCCCCAGGTTCATACAGTTAGTATCAAAAGGTGAATTAATTAATTCAAAAGTCTTTTCAAAAGTGCTAACCATGTGCCAAGCACTGTGCTAAGTGCTAGAGACACAAAAGTAAGGAGAGCAAATCTGTCTACATATTTGCCTTAATCAGGGGTTCCTGTTCCTGTCTAATAGTAATAACTTCTCCCTCTCTGTCTCTCAGTCCTATCATTCTTGAATGATTAATTCCCACCAGAGTAAACTAGGTCAGTCCCTCACCACTGAGATCATTCAGGAACTGTGATTCCAGAAATACCTGAGAGCTTGCCTTTGAGTCAGGGAGAAGATTCGTATATCTACTTGGAAAGGTGATACAAGACCTACAAGACCAATTGGTGTATTCTGATAACAACTTTGAGGAAGTAAATGTGAATCCATGAATCTAGCTCTTCCTTAATTGTTCCATCCATTTACGTTTTTCAGAAAACATAGCTAAAGGAGATAGAATAAAGATGTTTTATCTACTTGGTCGGACGGATGAAGTTCCACTTCAAATATCAATCAATCAATAAACCTTTATTATTTTTAAATTTGCTTATTTATTTTTAGTTTTCAACATTTATTTCAACAAGATTTTGAGTTCCAAATTTTCTCCCCATCTTTCCCTTCTCCAACCCTGAGACGGAACACATTCTGGCTACCCCTTCCCCAAGCCTGCCCTCCTTTTTATCATTCCCCCCCCATCCCCTTTCCATTTACTTTATTGAAGGGCAAAATAGATCGCTATACTTCGTTGCCTGTATATCTTATTTCCCAGTTGCATGTAAAAGCAATTTTTAAACATTTATTTTTAAAACTTTGGGTTCCAAATTCTCTCACTTCTTCCCTCCCCACCTACCTACATTGAGAAGGCAAGCAATTTAATATAGGTTATACATGTGTAATTATGCAAAATACCTCCATAATAGTCATGTTGTGAAAGACTAACTATATTTCCCTCCATCCTATCCCCCCG
>CM053771.1:133246841-133309006 GCA_028658325.1 Potorous gilbertii | reverse complement strand
TGTTTGTAATCTGGGTGATGGGACTTTTCCTTATCTTAAATCACAAAGGGATGCTACAGAAAAAAGATGCCCATAGCCTGGGATCATTAAACCCAATTGATGCCACTTTGTTTACAATGTGTTTATCTAAGAGAACTCCTTTCTCATGGCAAAATGTATATAAGGGAGAAGATTTCTGTCCTGGGTAGCCAGAATATTTCTCGCTCCATAATGCATTATGTTACCGTTTTCTTTAACAGGGAATTGATCAATTAATTAATTAAATCATAAAATGTATGCATTTAGCCTGTTACCTTTTCTTTAACCAAGTTTTCAGGTTAACAGTATTCACAGGAGTTTTGGAACCTGACAAAGCTTCCAGCCTACCTATTTTTAGAAAAGATAACTTCTAGGCTGGTTTCATCATCATTTGACACCCCTGGGGCAGGCAGAGCAACAGAAACTGCTGCAAAAGAAAAATAGAAATGATAAAAAGCAGTGTGCAACTAGGAGATGGAGAAATGTGGAATTTGGAGTCGGGAGAGGCCGAGGTTTGAATTCTGCCTCCCATACTTAGTGTAAGCCATGGATAAATCTAAACCTCTCTGAGCCTCTGTCTCCCCATATGTAAAATGGGATAATACTATGCACCTCATACAGCTTTAAAGAGAATTAAATAAGAGGTAAGGGTGATGCTTCAACCCCACTCACAATCAAGGGAGTAAATGAAGTATTTTCTGTAGGATTTTATTGTTACCTGTTGTTTTTACATTACCAAGAGGTTCTCTGTATCCCTGCCTTTCCTATTCCCAGAGAGCCATCCCTTATAACAAATAATTTTTTTAAAAGGAAGAGGAGGAAAAAGAAGATGAAAATAGATCAATAGCTTTGAAAAATCTGACTTTGTGTGTGTAACCAGGATGAACACATGCAGAGTGCTTCGGATAGCATTTCCTCTTGAAAGTGTTATGGTGATGTAAAGGAAGTATTTTGAGAAACACTGGAGCAAGTATTGTCATTCTGTAATGCATTCCAGTGAGCTAACTAGGTGGTGAGTAGGAGGCTCTTTCATTGGCTGACAAATAAAATAAAAAGTACTAGAGACCGAACCTTGGCCATGCTCTCTCGGTTTGACTCCAATATGAGAGACAATGTCTGAGGCAGACACTTGGATCCCCTGGAAACAGGCTTCAGTTCTTTGCAGAGAACATTGGGGTTTTTCTTTTTCTGGTTAAGGTCAAAGAGAAATTATCTAGAGGTACCAAGCTTGTGAGTTTCAAAAGGTAAGGAGAGTCAGCCTCCAGGAAATCTGGGAGTCTGAGCCTATTCAGAGGTTTTGAGGCCAGCCCAATATGGAGGTGCTGAAGGGCAAGGAATGACCTTCCAGATCCAACCCAACTGTGGCTGAGATGAGGACTCATCAAGTAGGCTTGTTACATCTGGATATAACTTGGTTGGATCAACATTACTATGCTAAGCATGAGCTCACTCTCCCCAGAGACCAAGCTGAGATAGGAAAACATGTACCCCCTCCCAAGGATTAATGGAAGGACTCTTTGTATCATTGTTCTTATTATATCTTCAGGTGAATATTCCTTGGCAAAAGCTAATTGACATTTTGTGATTAAACAGAAATAGGCACTCATTACTGACACCTGGCAACAACTTGTAGGGGCTTGTGCCAAAGGCATTAAAAAAGAGGTAATACCCCTTGAATCCTGAGTGGGCAAATGTAGCTGACCTGGTTCTGGGACAGTGGGACAAAGCATGCTCACTAGGTGTGCAATGTTCCTTGCCCTAGGAATCTCTGCTTTTGCATAGGAGTGGGGGAAATATCTTTTCATATCTCTTTTAAAACTTGTTCTTTACAATTTCACAACATTCATTTTCCATCATTTTATGGTTATTATCCTTTCCATTTATGAAGTCTTTGTGTATGTGTGTTCATCCTTCATTGCCGAAGAAGACTATGCCATCAGAGAAATAATGACATGACTTGCACTTGACTTTGTTTTGAGTGAGGGAGGGCTATGCAGGTCACCAGCCTCACTTCTCCTCCAGAGTCATCTGAATCCAGTGACCAGATACTCATCAGGATGACTGGAGATGACCCAGGATGAGGCAATTGGGGTTAAGTGATTTGCCCAAGGTCACACAGCTAAAGTGTCTGAAGTGAGATTTGTACTCAGGTCCTCCTGACTCCTGCACTGGTGCTCTATCCATTGAACCACCATTGTTTTCCTGACTCTGCTTACCTCACTTTGTATCCATTCATGTAAGTCTTTTGAAGCTTCTCTATATTTATCCAATTTGCTATTTCTTACAGCACAGTAATATCCCATTACATGCATAGCCCCAAATTTGAGTATCTACTTTGTTTCCAATTCTTTGCTACCACTGATAATGTTTAATATAAAATTTTGGAATAATCTCTTTATTCTCTCTGAAGCAAACTCAGAGAATGCCTCTTCCTATGTCAACAAAAACCAGCCCAGGGCTGACAACATTCCTTGGGAGACCTTTAACCCAAGACACTATCTTGAATAATGGGACGTTTTCCATATCTTAATATTTGTAGACATATACTATGTTATGGCAGGTTAATGGTAAAGAAAACAGACATCTTGGGTCGTAATTTCTATGTGAAACTTTGTCAAACTCTGTTATCTTATTGTATTTACAACCTATGCAATTAAGAAATTCCTTTCTAATGATCTAGTTAATCACTTACAGAGATCATAAATCTGAAGGACACAGAATACTTCTTTGTCCTAAAACACATTTAAGGCTGCTCAATTCTTTGTATCAGTACCCAGAACATTTCTGGCACCATAATGCATTATGTTACCGTTTTCTCTAATAGGGAATTGATTAATTAATTAATTAAATCATAAAATGTATGCATTTAGCCTGTTGCCTTTTCTTTAATCAAGTTTTCAGGTTAACACCACCAAAAATGTTGCTGTCAGTATTTTGTATTTGGAGTCTGTTTTTTAAGTTAATGATCTCCTTTGGGGGTATATCTAGCCGTGGAATCTCTTCATCCAAAATGATGTTCAGCCACTTTATTTGTGTGGTCCAGCAGAGATCACTGCGACTGGCTCAGGGTGTGACTTCCCTCCCTCTAGTGAGTAGAAAAAAAAGAAAAAAAATCCTAGACTTAAAAGATCTATCCGCTTGGAGACAATGAAATTAGTTCCTGGGGGTTTAGTTTAGACCAGGGGAAGGTCTCAGTGCCACGAGACTTCTTTTCTCTGCAAAGCTTTAAAAAAAAAAAACAAAAAACCTCTAAAAATGCAAATTGAACAATAGATTCTTAAGATACTTTGAGCCCCCAGGCAATCTGTTGATTGCCAAACCAGCATAATAATCTCCCAGTCTGCTGAATTTAGAACAGTTAAATATCGGCCAGGCTGGTTTTCCTTCCTTCGCACGCACTTTCTACAGCAAAACACAAACCCAGAGTGCCACAAAATGATCTTATACTTATTGAACCATATTTTTGGAAAGATGAGTAACTAGTGGGCGAAATATTTAAATATCAAAGCAATCCTTAGTGCTTAACCTTGTCATCCATTGCAAGAGAAAAGAGATAAAAGAAAGAATACAGTGTTCACTGTTGCAGCACTTTCTCAGAGAAGCCGGGATTCAGTCACCTGGATCCTCTTACTAAACTTGAGTGTGATGAAGGGAAAGCAAGGATCCAGATTCAAAATAGACTTCCACGTCTCACGGGAAGAGTCAAAAGCCACATCTGTGGCCATTGCTACTCGCTCTCCAACTCCTCTCCTGTCACCAAAGAGGTTTTGCAACTGCTTCTGCACCTTGGAAGAAATACAGCTCCCGTGATCTATAGCGATGTATGCTTCTTCAGAGACAGTTTCTCCAGCCGTGCCAGAAGAGCTATTACATTTGCATAGAACTAAATTGCTTTCTAGAATGGCTCTGTTAATTCACAGCTCCACCAATTGTACAACAGCGTGTCTATCTTTGCAACCTCAGGGTTGCTTTCAAGTGCACTTCTTTTATTCTTTGTTAGTGAATTGAAACATTTTTTTCACAGTTACTAATTATTTGCAATTCTTTTGAGAACAATATGGGGTGTTCAGGGAGGATTAGTACCTCTGGTGTGAGGGCTTGCCTAGTCCTTTTTAGGGCTGCTCATCCACCTATCAATCTGCAACTCTCCCCTGGGGTTCCAACAAACAGTATCATGTGTAGTGTCTGCACCCTGGCAAAACCATCTTGGCAAATGGGCTAAACCTTGAGGGTAACTGACCCATCTGTGAGTTAGGGGGATATTCACCTCCGGCAAGTGAAGACGTCCCCCAGCAGAATGGGTAGATGAGAACAATTTGTTTCAATAACCATGAAGATAACTGAAGCAGATGCTATGGAATGCTTAGAACTTGGTCCAATGCCGAAGATGCCAAGGTCATCCACTGCATTCCAGAGAATCACCAGTCATTTTTACTTTTGTCTGGCACTGAATTTTGATGACTCCAGAAGAGAAAGTGAGGCTGATGATTTTATGCAGCTCTACCTTACTTAAATTTAATTCACCCCCCATTCAGGACATCAGCCCATGAGGTCATAGATCCTCTTAAAAAATGAAGGACAAACAACAGTTACAACGTTTATATCATTTGACCGTCTGTCTAATGAGAATGTTATTTTGGTCTTAGTTGTTTTTACATCTTTGGTGTGTTAGTTGTTTATACATCTTGGATACCAAACCCATATTAGAGATAATGCATACAAAGGCTTTTTTCCAGGTTGATTACTTTTTTTAAAAAATACTCTACTAAGTATTTATTAAGAAACTTTTCTATAAACTCATCATAATGTGTAGATAAGTCCTTAATAAATTTGAAAGAAATATGAGACATTAGATGGAAAGCAAGGTAAACAAGAGGCACTCTCAGAAGTAGGACACTAAGTAGTGGGAATGAGGGCATGGGAATGAGGAAACGTCTTTAAGGAAGCCAGAAAAGACAAGAGGTAAAGATGAGAAGAGAGGATCTTCCAGGCATAGGAGAAAGACAGAGAAAAATGCTGAGTCAGGAGTGTTGCCTTAGAGAAACAACTGGAAGGCTGCTGTCACTAGATTGCAGCTTACGGGAAAGGGAATAAAGCTCATCAAGTCGGGAAGCGTAGAAAGGATCCAGATTGTGAAGGGTTTTAAAAGACAAAGTATTTTATATTTGATCCTAAAAGTAATAAGGAGCCATTAAATAGGGAGGGGGACATAATAACTATGGAAACTTAGTGGGGAAAAGCTTGATGTAGGGAGATGAACTAGTAGGCTATTATTATTAAAATAACTTCCTAAAAGGTTGGGTTAATTATCTCTGTTCTGTTAGATATTGATGTATTTTTTCAAAATACTATGCTGTAATTCCAGATACCAAATATAGCCAATTTTTCAAGGTACTAAAAATTTCTAAAACCCAGGAAGGAATGTAATAGGGATTTGAGAACTGATTGGCAATAGTAATCCTACTATACTCTTCCCTAGTCAGATCACATTGATGGGGTTCAGACTCTGGGAACCTCCCGGAACTCCCCTTGAAACTTCCCACTTAATCTGGCCTTTCATAGTCAAATCTGTTACACTTAACCTAGCCTGACCCTCCATTGTCTGTTATCTCCGGATTGCCCCACCTGCTTCCCACCCAAGTCATCCATTGTCTGATAGCTCTGGATTGCCTCCAACTGTTTCCAAACCTTGACCAGTTACCCAGTTCCAATAAGGTCCTCCCTGGACTTCTCCTCAAGACCCTACCTAAACCCCTTCTCCCATCACCCTAGACTACCAGACCACCCCCAGATCCCTCCTACACTCTTTTCTGTATTTAAGTTCCATATTGCCTTCATGAAGGCACTCAGACTCTGTCTAGCTGAGATTCTATCTGGCCCACTTGTTAATACAAGCATTACAAATGCTTAGGCTCCTTAAGAGTCAACCCAATATGGCAAACCTTTAATAAACTTTGCTTTTCTTTGGCTTTAAGAAGGCTTATGTTGAATCCAGGACTTGGCATGTCGGTATTTTAGGGTCTCCGAGCACCCCAAACCTCAACAGAGGTTCAGAGCAATTGTTACCGAACATAGGACTTTTCATCTAAAACAAGCTCTCCAAAACCTAAGAGAAGGGAACCTCTGGATCATTGTATTGGCCCCCAAGTTTAAAATGCGCTAATAATTGTAACAGGCTAAGATGAAGTCTATTCTTTTGTTTATCTGTGTCTGGGGCTAATTTGAAGTTAGTAGTTCCGGACAATCGTCTGATTTAAGGTAGACAATTTCCTGTAGGTATCCTATACTGTCCAATATCCATTTTTGGGACTCTGATCAACCAAACAGAAGTTGTAGGAAAGCTAGGGCTACACAACCCAGATTGCTCCCAAGAATCTCTTTGATTGGCATGCAAATGAAATTGAGAAAGAACAAAGGCTGAAGCCATAGGCCAGACCACGGCCCTCTACATTTCTGATCCTAGTCAGCATTCCTATTTTTACTGTGTCTGCCTATGAGCAAGAACAAGAAAAATGCCAAACCTGCTTTGTGTTAACTCTGGCCAAAGGAAAACTTGCTGGTCTCCTTAGAAATAGAAGCAGTGTATTACATTAAGAGGAAATAAATAAGACATTTATAAAAAATAATTCAGGGTACAAAACTGTGCCTTCCATGATTCATTTACTACAAGGAGCAGTGACCAATAGAAATTGGAAATCTTTATTCACATGCTCTTACAAAGCCCAGGAATTAGAGAGGACACTCAGTATGTCCATAGTGGGGAATGCCTCATCACGAAAGGCAACTTTCCAAAGGTACCTCAGGGCTTCCTCCTGTGAGAACTCTCTCTGCCCCACTCTAATTACTCCATAGGCTGGTACCTCATCATCTTCAGTGATGATGTCCAGGATTCATAGGGCTCTGGTGGTGAGAAAGTAGTACCTTGAAAGATTAACATTTAGGATAATCAAGGAAACCATATGTAGATCTCCTTCCTATCATCCATAACTCTAAAATGGATTAATATTCTCTGCTGAAATCTATAGATAAATACTAGCAGCACAGAAACCACAATGGCTTCTTTTTTACATCCTAACATAAAAATAACTTTTAAAACCTAGTATATTTTCTACTGATTTTAACACTAAAGAAGGAAGAACATATATGTACATATACACACATATATATACATACATAAACATATGTGTATGCTTATATACATTATAGTATGTAGATTATTATATATAGTGCTTGTATATGTATGTAATATATATGTCATGGTGCTTGAATTAGTGGCATTGAGTAGGATAAGGGAGGTATATGGAGGCTAGTTATTTTTGGAAAGTGGGAGACAGTGTGCTGTGATATAGTATAATATGGCATCATACTATACATGACAAAAAGTTTGAGAGGCATAGTTTCTAAGTAATTAATCATTTTATTAATCATGCTAGTGGATAATTAATAAAAAGGGTCATGGGAACTCTCAAAGTCAAAGACTCCTTATGGAACTCACTCAACGTTTATATGCCCTTGGAAGAATGGGTGTTCCTATCTGATTGGTTAACAATTAACGAGAAAAATGAATATTATAATGAGAAGTGGGATTATTCTTATTTATATATACACACACATATATAAATTTATTCTTTCCTAATTACATATTAAGACAATTTTAAAACATTTTTAAAAAAAGTTTTAGTTCCAAATTCTATTCCTCCCTGTATCCCCCCTCCAACTCACTCCCTCAGATGATAAGCAATCCAGTATAAATTATACACATCCAATCATGTAAAACATTTCATATTGGTCACTTTGTACAAGAAGACTCAAGGAAGGAAGGAACGAAAAAAGGAGAGTGGGAGGGAGAAAAAAGAAGGAAGAGAGGAAGAAGAAATAAAGAGAAAAATGGCATGTGTCATTCTGTATTCAGACAGTATCAATTCTTTTTCTGGAGGCAGAGAATGCTTCAGAAGCATGTTTTGTCATCAGTCCTTTGGGATCATCTTGGATCATTGTGTTTCTAAGAATAGCTAAGTCATTCACAGTTTTTCATCATACAATCAATATTGCTGTTACTGTGTGCAACTTTCTCCTGGTTCTGTTTATTTCACTCTATACCAGTTCATGGAGGTCTTTTCAAGTTTTTCTGAAATCATCCTACTCATCATCATTTCTTATAACACAATGATATTCCATTACAATTATATACCACAGTTTGTTTAACCATTTCCTAATTGATGGGTATCTTCTCAGTTTCCAATTCCTGGCCACCACAAAAAGAACTACTACTAATATTGTTGTACAAATGGGCCCTTTCCCCCCTTTTTGTATGTCTTTGGGATATAGACCTAGCAGTGGGGCTGCTGTGTCAAAGGGTGTGTGTACACAGTTCTATAGCCCTTTGGGCATAGTTCCAATTGCTTTCCAGAATGTCTCAATCAGTTTACAACTCCACCAACAATATCTTAGTATTCCAGTTTTCCCATGTTCCCTCCAACATGTATCATTTCCTTTTTTGTCATATCAGCCAATCTGATAGGTGTGAGGTGGTTACCTGAGAGTTGTTTTAATTTGCATTTCTCTAATCAATAGTGATTTAGAGCATTTTTTCATACAACTATAGATAGCTTTGATTTCTTTGTCTAAGAACTTCCTGTTCATATCCTTTGACCATTTATCATTTGGGAAATGACTTGTATTTTTATAAATCTGACTCACTTCTCCATATATTTGAAAAATGAGACCTTTATTAGAAATACTTATTGCAAAAAAAAAATGCCCAATTTTCTGCTTTCCTTTTAATTTTGGTTACATTAATTTTGTTTGTTCAAAAACCTTTAAATTTTATATAATTAAAATTATCTATTTTATATATTGTAATGCTCTATTTTCTTTCATCCTAAACTCTTCTCTTATCCATAGATCTGACAAATAAACCATTCCATGCTCTCCTATTTTGCTTATGTATCACCCTTTGTGTGTAAATCATGTACCTATCTTGACTTTATCTTGTACATGGTGTAAGATGTTAGTCTAAACTTAGTTTCTGAAGGTGGGTTTATTCTAATGAGGGGCTGAAGGATTTATCCATACTATCCCCATTTAGGGCACTCTAGGCAAAAGGCAATCTACCTCTACTCAGACCTGACTAACTAAAGCACAATGGGCTGTATTCCACATTAACTTAAATTCTTTGTAAGGTTTTCTAGTTAGATGAAGTCTCCCACCTAGAATCCAAAAGTATTTTGGGGATTTGGGCAATCTCATCCATCAACAGTGTTCTTCAGAGACTGAACAACCTACAGGTTCCTGAAAAAAAATACTCATCCTAATTCAATAATTGATTATTAATATGAGAGAAATAAGAATTTCTCTCATGTAGAAATAATACTCCTTGTCTTTGACTCGGGAGACTTGCATTTGAATCTTAGTCTGCACATTTACTGGTTGATTCTAGATTTAAAACTGGAAAGGACCTTAGATGTCATGTAGTCAACCCCTTCCTTTTGCCTATGAGGAAACTGAAGCCCAGGAAAGTTAAGTCATTTGCCCAATGTGACTGGGCAGGTAGAAGGTACAGTAGATAGAGCACTAGGCCTGGAGTCAGGAAGGCCTGAGTTCAAATTCAACCTCAGAAACGAATTAACTGGGTAACTGAGCAAATCACTTAACCTCCGTTTGTCTCAATATTTTCAACTGTAAAATTAAGGATAATTGAGGCCAAAATGGAATACTTGTAAATATTTGTTTAACAAAGTGCCTGGCACATAGTAGAAGCTATATAGATGGTTATTCTTCTCCTCTAGCTCCTGTACCCCCACATCACAAAACTAGTGTCAGAGTTGCAATCTGAAGCTGGAGCCTCAGCTGCTTTATCCAATACCCTTTCCTTTCCACTGGAGAATATTGTCTCTAAAGTTTACTCATCTATGACAGAGAGACAAATAATATTTGCACTCCTTTTCACCTAGTATTTGTGAGGAAAGTTGTTTTTTATTTTTTTTGTACACCACAAAGCAGTGGTGTCAAAATCCCTGCTGGCTATCTGACTTTGAAAATCACAAATTAAAATGATCTGTGTTGTATTATTAGGGAAGCTAGGTGGTGAAGGGAATAGAAGGCTGGGCTTTAAGTCAGAAAGACTCATCTTCTTGAGTTCAAATTTGGCTTCAGACACTTCCTGGCTCTGTGACCCTGAACAAGTCACTTAACCCTGTTTGCCTCATCTTCATCCATAAAATGATCTGCAGAAGGAAATGGCAAACTGCTCCAGTATCTCTGCCAAGAAAACCCAAAATAGGATCACAAAGAGTTGGAAATGACTGAAAAATGATGGAAGAACAGAAGTGTTATATTTATAATTAGTTTATTAAACATGTCCCAATTACATTTTAACTTGGTTCTGATCACACTAGGGAGTTTTGGGGGCAACTGACTGCCTAGGATTTGACCCCTCTGCCTTAAGATTTACCTAAATGTGAGTTATTGTAACTTTTGTTATCTGTCAATATTACCTTGTAAGATGGCATTGTTCTTCAAAGCCCTGATAACAATTGACACAGGATCTTTTCCTGCCTTGAGATAAACAGCTCCCTAAAGATGACATGTTTTAATATCTCACACGAATACAAGAAACCTCAGAGGCCTTGTAGTCCTGCCCTTACCTGAATAACAATCCTCTCTACATCCTCACAAATGATCCTCCAAGTTTTGCCTCCAGACCTCCGTTGAGAGGGATCTGGCTAAATCCTGGGCTGATAGCCCAACCCACTTTTGTATAATAGTTATCCCTTCCACATTGTGGATGTTGGAGGCATGACACCCCCATGATCTTGAAAATCCTGGAAAAATTTTTTGGTCCTCTCTTCGTATCAGAGAAGAATTTTTTTCTTTTTCTTTTATGGGATATTGATTATATTATACATACACACACACACACACACACATATATATATACATATGCACATATACATATACATATATACATATGGATGGATGTATATATGTACATACATGCATATATATATGTATAAAAAAATGCATTTTTGAGTTTCTAAACTTTTTCTGTGTCATCTACTGGCCTTTGTGTGAGATCTGAGTTCTGCAAAACTCCCCCAAAATTCCCACTTAATTTTCTTATGCCAACCTGCAATATATCAAAATCTCAATGGGGAAAGACCAAGAACCATCCTGTGTGCCGTCCTCTGGATTTTCTTCAGCTTATCAATGCCCTCCCTAAAAGAGACATCCAGAATTGAAAACAATAGTGGAATAGATATCTAGAGATTTCCTCTGAGCATGGCAGAGTGTAGTGAGATTATCACCTCTTCTATTCTCAGCACAAGACAACCTAGAATCACATTAGCTTTTTTGGTTTACTAATCACATTGTTAATGAATTTGAGTGTTAGTTAACTTAAATTGAGTGGGTACCAAAATTCCCAGATCTTTTTCAGTTGAAATTTAAATCTATAGTACTCCCTTAGCCTAGTAACTCTGTCTAGTATCCCTGTCAAACCAATCAACCAACAAATAAATAAATAATAAAATAGATTAAAAGATAAAGAAATGACTAAATAAATGAACGAATAAGTAAATAGATGAATAGAGATAGATGATAGACAGATGAACAAAGGAATGAATAAATTCAGTCTGACATGACCAGTTCTAAATTAAGCCATGCTTCCTTTTCTAGGTATTTACTAACCATCCCTATAATAATACCTTCTCGAATTTTGTCAATGGTCAAAGTCAAACTCGTTGGTTCATTTCGCAGACTCCACTCTCTTCTCCAGTCCTATGGCACCTCTCCCTTTTTCCACAATCTTTTTGCTGAGAATGTCTGATCAATCGCCCTCACCATTTCTTTCTATACAATGTAATAGTTTTTCTTAGCCCATTGACTTAAAGTTATTAAAGGCAACTAGATGCTCTTACTATCTCCCTATCATCTTATGTTCAACTCCTTAACAGCCTTTTTTGTTCTCTCTTTTCCACTGCAAAGAGTATTCTTGGCAAAACAGGAGCAAAAGTAGAGTTGAACAATTCTGTCATTTCTCTGTCTTCCGCTATTAACATTTTATCCAATCATCCTATTTAACCTGAAAAACAATTCTGTGCTTTCTTTGATCCTCTCCAATACAATGAAAAACAAAAACAAAGACTTCTCAACTTAATAAATTCTTCCTAGGGCAAAAGTTTCAGAACATCAAAACTGGAAGGGACCCAGAGATTTTTCCATTTCAACTCCTACCTGATGCTGGAGTCATCTCTAGAATATTCCTGACGAGGTGTCATCCAATCTTTCTCTTTAAGACCTCTGGGGACAATAACACGACCCAGAGGCAGCCCCTTCCAGTCTTCAAAGCCAGTCATCATTATTAAGTTTTTCTTTATAATATTATACCAAAATCTGCCTCCCTATAATTTCCATGCATTGGACCAAATTCTGCTGTCTAGACTAGAACCAAACAAAACAGGTCTAATACCTCTTCCACAGATTACAAAATGTTAAAATGTCAAAAGACCTCATAGATTATATTCTTTAGCACCTTTATTTTACACATGTGTAAAATGAGCCCCAGACTGCTCCAAGACCACAGGGCTAGTTAATGATAAAAATAGAGCCCAAGATACAAGTCTCTTGATTCCTAATGCTTTTTTTATGTGAGATAATTTACCCAATTCTATCTCCCCCTGCCTACTTCTCCCAGTGCCTCCCCTTTTCTACCCTTTAATTTTATTTCTTTATATCATCTTATCATAGTCAACTTACACCATGTCCTCGGTCTGTGTATACTCCTTCTAACTATGCTAATAATGAGAAAATTCTTAAAAGTTCTAAGTTTCAATTTCCTATGTAGGAATGTAAGCAGTTTAACATTATTGCCTATCTTAGAATTTCTCTTTCCTGTTTGCCTCTTTTATGGTTATTTTGAATCTCGTATTTGAAAGTCAAATTTTCTATTTACCTCTGTTTTTTCATCAAGAATGCTTGGAAAATCTATTTCATTAAATGCCCATTTCCCACCCCCAACCCCCAACCCCCAATCCCGAAAGAATTATCCTTAGTTTGGTTGGATGAGTGATTCTTGGTTGTAATCCTGGCATCTTTGCCCCTCAGAAAATCATAGTCCAAGCCATCCAAACCTTTATTGTAGAATCTTCTAAATCTTGGGACATCTTGACTGTGGCTCCACAATATTTTGAATTGTTTCTTTCTGGCTCCTTGTAGTATTTCCTCCTTAGTCTGGTAACTCTGGAATTTGACTATACTATTCCTGGGAGTTTTTCGTTTTGGGATGTCTTTCAGGTGATGATTATAGATTCTTTCCATTTCTATTTTGCCCTCTTGTTCTAGGATATCAGATATCTAGAAAGTCAGTTTTCCTTGATAATTTTTTGAAAGATGATGTTTAGACTCTTTTTTTGATCATGACTTTCAGGTAGTCTAGTAATTCTTAAATAATCTCTTATCAATCTATTTTCCAGGTTAGTTGTTTTTCCAATGAGGTATTTTACATTTTCTTCTGTTTTTTTCATTCTTTTGATTTTGTTTTATTGTTTTGTGATGTCTCATGGAGTCATTTGCTTCCACTTGACCAATTCTAATTTTTAAGGAATTATTTTCTTCAGTGAGCTTTTGTACCTCCTTTTCTATTTTGCCAATTTTAAATTTGAAGAAGTTCTTGTCTTTGGTGAATTTTTGTTCATATTATTTCATTTTGCCAATTCTGTTGTTTTAAGGGGATACTCCTCTTCCATGGATGTTTGTGCCTTTTTTAAACCAACTGGCCTATTCTGTTTTTTAAGGTGTTATGGTTTTCAGTATTTTTGTGCTTCCTTTACCAAGCTATTGACTTTTTTTCTTGCATCACTCTCATTTCTTTTTCCAATTCTTCTCACCCTCTTATTTGATTTTTAAAATCCTTTTTGAGCTCTTTCAGGAATTCTTTTGGGACTTGAGACCAATTCATATTTTTCTTTGAGGTTTTGGATGTAGCTATTTTGACTTGGTTGTTTTCTGAGTTTGTGTCTTGATCTTTCTGTCATCATAGTAACTTTCTATGGTCACGTTCATTTTTTGTTGCTTTAAAAAAATAGCCTATTTCTTGAAATTTAACTTTATGTTAAAGTTGGCCTTTGTTTCCAGGGTGAAGGGGGCACTGTCCTTGGCTCCAGGGTTTTTTGTGCTACTGTTTTCAGAGCTTGGGTTCTATAAGTTTTCAGAGTTCTTGTGTTCTAAAAGTTTTCAGTTCTTCCAAAGAGATCTAAGAAAGGACAGGTCACTGCTCTCCTGGCCTGTGCTCTGGTCTATGAGAGATCACAAGCATTCTTTTCCTCCCTGGAACTGTGACCAGGGTCCCCACTCCCCTGTGGCTATGCTCTAGTGTGTTAATCCTCCTCCTCATCCTAGGACTGTGACCCAGAACCACATATGGGCAATGCAACAGAGTCCTGCACCTAATACCAGCAAAGGGTCTCCTGTAATCTCCTTCTGACCAATTGTCCAACCCTTACTGTTTGTGAGCTGAGAGCTCTGGAAGCTGCTGCCGCTGATTCAATCCTGCCCCCTTCCAAAGCCTGCTGCTGGCTTTCTAGGGTGTAGCCTGCACTGAACTTCTCTCCATTCTTACCCTAGTGAGATAAATCTTTTTGACTAACCTCTTAAGTTGTCTTGGTGGTAAAATTTTTCACCACATCCTTTTGTTTGTTCTCCTGCTCCAGAATTCATTCTGAGGAGTTATTTTAAAGTTATTTGGAGATGACACTAAAAAACCACGGGTCTTGGAACACTATACATCGAAGAACAAAAGAACTGGGCCTCTAGCTGAAAGTATCATACCCAGCAAAGCTAAGCATAATTCTGAATGAAAAAAAAAATGAATGTTTAAAAGAACTGTCAGACTTTCAGGACTGTTAAAAAAAATAACCTGAACTTAACAGAAGATTAGATATAAGGAGCCAAGAGAAATATAATGTACATACCAAAGACTAATTACAAGGGATTCAATAAGGACTAACTGTTCACCTTTCATGTATGTAGAATGTAAAATGTATGTCTAAGATTGTTATTAGTGATTGGGTAGTTCATAAGAAAGATTGGGGTAAACCTGTATATGATATGACTTTAAAAAGTAAAAACATTTAGGAACATCTAAAAAGAGTAATTATACAAATGAGGTGTGAAAGGAATACCTGACACATAGAATTTAGATGGGGGAGGAGAGCTGGTAGTTCTGGAAGCCTACTTTCATTGGGAATGAGTTCCAGAGGGAACAATACATATTTATTTAGAAGAGTATAAAAGTCTTCTGAATTCAGAAAGAAATAAAACAAGGGATGGGTGGGGAGAAGATAAGGGAGGGATATCTAGAGGTGAGGGTGAGGGAGTAGCTTTAGAAGGTCTTAGATCAATAGGAATGAGAGGATAAGGGAGTGATCTTTACAGGTGAGGGTGAGGGAATAGGTTATAGGAACTACAGAAGACGGTGTTTAGATTTATGGGAATGGGAAGACAAGGGAGGGATCCTTGAAGAGGGGTAGGTTAAATAAGGGTAAGGTAGCAGGTAGAAGTAAAGTAGAAGAGTCAGAAGGAATAGGAAATAAGAGATATGCACAAACATAAAAACAAAGATCTGGAGTAGAATTTGTTAAGGAAAATATATGTCTACATATGTATGTATATATATATGTTTATATGTATATGTGTATGTATATATCTCTATCTGTATATAAATATATCGGCATTTAATTGTAGCCTTCAGGGGATGGGGTAGGAGGAGAAAGGAAGAAAAGAACAAAGTAAAAAGTGCACAGCAGGGCATAAAAGAAAACTTACAGGGAAGCAAGAAAAATATGGATAGCTCTCAACACAATGTATAGTATTTATTATACAGGCTTTCTTGAAATGGAAATTTGAATCTTCCTATGTTCTGCTATGCACATGACATGCTTTTTTCTTTCTTTTCTTTCTTTGTATTTAAGTTTCAATATTTAAGTTTATGAAATGTTTCTTTTTCTTTTTCTGACTACATATTTGAGTTTTGCTGTTTGAGTCTAAAATTTAAAAAAAAAAAAGAAGAAAAGAGAAAGAAAGGGAGGAGAATTTGGGAGAGGTCTGGTCAGTCCCTGTCTTTACTCCACCATCTTGCTCCACTCCACTTATTTTCAATCTATCCCTTTTCTACAGCCTCATTTTCTACTTTCTATAAACATGCCCATATCTCTCTCATCCTGAAAAGATCTCATTTGATCTTTCCACCTCTACTCTCATCCTATATCTCTTCCACCCTTTGCAGCTAACATCCTCACCATCAAAATTGCAGTCTCCAAAGTTACTAAAGATCTCTTAAATGCTAAATCCAATGGTCTTTTCTCAATCTGCACTCTTTTTTTTACCTCTCTGCAGCCTTAGAACCTGTTGGCCACTCTTTTTTCCTTGATCCCCTCTTCTCCCTAGGTTTTCTGTTGGTCCACCTCCTACCTATTTCTTTGGGTAAGTCACTTAACCCTCAGTTTTCTGCCTCTTGAGGAATCCTATGGGGTAAATGTCATTAATCTCTATTGTCTCCACTCTGTGTCTTGGTTCCCCTTGTAAAGAAACATCTTCCTGGATAACCATTTTTCAGGTAAGTCACAGAGCGGATTCTTCTTATTCAGGCATGGGTAGGAATAGACAGCCTCGAAGACCTCTTCTATCTCTGAGGTTCCTTGATTCATTGCAAAATGAGCTGGGGAACGGAATGACAAACCACTACAGTATCTTTGCCATAAGAACCCCAAATGGGGTCAGGAAGGGTTGCACATAACTCAAATGACTGAATGACAACAACCCTCTTTGTCAAGAGAACAAAAGAAGTATCCATTGTTGGGCCAGGAGACCCTATCAAGGGAATGTTATGGTACAGTGAAAAGTTCAATAGTTTTGAGTCATAGGACTTGGGTTCAAATTCCCACTTCTGCTACTTGCTAGCTATGTTATAGTGGTTCAGTCGTGTAATTTCTCTGCGCCTTAATTTCCTCATCTGTTAAATGAAGAAGTTATACACAATGACCTCTAAGGTTACCAGCAGCTCCAAGTCTTTGTTCCATGATGCAATGAATATGAGTCCCTGGGAAGATATGACAGTTGTGACAGTAAGACATTCCAACAGTTCTGGGCATGGCTCCTTAGAGCAAAGCACAAAGGAACCCCAGATAGACTCTAGTCAGGATTCATCTCATGGCATTGGCCCCTTCTCACCTGCAATTGTTTCTTCACAAGGCACAAGAACTACAAATTTCAAAACAAGTCACCAAATGAACATTACCAGGTCCTTTATTGGAAAAGAACAGGACAGGCATCACGTAGTCCCTCAAAATTGACTCTTTTGAGTAGCTCTTTGATAGAAGTAGTTGATATGCACTTAAACTTAATTAAAATTTTCTGTAGTAATAATGAGACAGGAAATACAGTGAAGTCTTTGAGGAAAGTTCAGCGCTATCTACCTCCAGAAGTATCTGGAGAGACCTCCTAGAGCAAGGAAGACAGGGTTGGAAACCTCTGCCCACTAAGACAATCACATTCCCATGAGACTGAGCAATGAATCAAGGAACCTCAGAGATAGAAGAGGTCTTCGAGGCTGTCTATTCCTACCCATGCCTGAATAAGAAGAATCCGCTCTGTGACTTACCTGAAAAATGGTTATCCAGGAAGATGTTTCTTTACAAGGGGAACCAAGACACAGAGTGGAGACAATAGAGATTAATGACATTTACCCCATAGGACTCCTCAAGAGGCAGAATTAGAGAGGAGACAAAGCAGCTATATGGGTAGCTAGTGACAGAGTGCCAGGCATAAAGGCAGGAAGACTCATCTTCCTGAGTTCAAATCTGGCCTTAGATACTTAGCTAGCTGTGTGACCCTGGGCAAGTCACTTAACCCTGTTTGCCTCAGTTCCCTCATCTGTGAAATGACCTAAAGAAGGAAATGGCAAACCACTCTAATATCTTTGCCAAGAAAACCCCAAATGGGGTCACAAAGAGTCAGACACAACTGAAACAATTGAACAAAGTGACTATAGATATCCCATTTTCACCAACTGTTAGCCAGGGGAAATGCCCAAAAATCTGGGTAAGTCTGACTTAGGGGAACCTCCTGGCAAGTCTATTTAATGTTGTGTTTATTCTTCATTCTTGAAGAGGGCCATGACATTAAGATGATGGCATGACTAGCAATTGACATTGATTTGAGTGAGGGAGGACTGTGCAAGGTCACCAGCCTCACTTTCTTTTCCTGAGACATCAGGGTCCAGTGGCCTGATATTCATCAGGACAACTGGAGATGACCCAAGATGCAATGGGAGATCCTGACCCTTTCAGGCTAAAGTTGTATCACATTCTCACTTTGAGAGAGATACACCCATTCAATGAATGGATTTCTTTAAGTTACTGAAGGGATGGTCCTTTTAATTAAAAAAAAAAGTCAAACTAGGAGGGGAAGACCCTCAGGGTTCCTGGGTGAAAGAGAAACAATTACTTTTTAGTTATTCAGTGTTAGCCCAACAATAAGAGATGAAGGAAAATTCCCTCCTTCTAAGCACTTAAGTGCCTAAAACTATAATAGCTACAATATCAGCATCATCATAGCTAACATTTATATAGCATTTACTATGTGCCAACCCATTGCTGAATTGGAGGGATGTCTACCCCAGGTATGTGAAGACTTCCCATGGCAGAATGATAAGAACAATTTGTTCTAACAGCCATGAAGGCAGTCAAAGCAGGTGCTGTAGAATACTTAGAGTGTAGTCAGAATCCAAGACACCAAAGTTATCCACTGCATCCTGGGCCATCATCATCAGACTGGCTTTTGTCTTGCCACTGGACTCTGATGACTCTTGAAGAGAGAGTAAGGTTGCTGATGACTTTGTGCAACTCTGCCTCACTGAAATCCAATTCATACATGAGTCAAGACATCACCCTGCAATATCATTGGTCCTCTTAGAAAACAAAAGATGAACAACAACTATGTTCCAAGTACTACACTAAGCCCCTTTATAAACAACTTATTTGATTCTCACAACAACTCTGGAATGTAGGTGCTGTTATGATACCCATTTTATAATTGAGGAAACTGAGTCAGACAGAGGTTAAATGACTTGCCCAAGCTCACACAGCTAAAATAGGTAGAAGACTGGATTTGAACTCAGGTGTTCCAGACTCCCAGCCTTCTATCCACTTCACCACTTAACTACTTAAATGGATAGCAAGTATTTTCTTCACTTTGCTGAGACTGGAAGTCTTAAGTTCTCCCAGAGGACACCACCTCAGTTTTTCTCAGTGTTCTTGGATATAACCTACACATCTCAAAGTAGAAGAGCAAAAATAACTCATGCTGGATTTGTGTCCCATCCTCATCGTCACCCCCTTCAAACTGTGGGAGCATAGAGCTACCAGATGCCAGGAAGGAAGATGGCAACATTTAGCTCTAATTCTACTCCCTCCTCCCCTTTCCCTAGTGATGCCAAGATACCCTACACCCCTGACACCCTACATCTCTTCCTACTGGAGTGCAAATTCTTCAAGAGGTCACATCTTATTCATCTTTTTTATCCCTAATAATACCCAGCAGAGTATGTACTTCATCTATGGGCTGCAATTACCCAGAAATGATTTCTTGCCATAAGTTAGTGTGTGCTGTATTAGCAGTGATAGCTGTAGAACGCTGTAGCTCAGTTTTCTAGTCTTAGCAATGCTATCTGTAAATGTCAAAGATGATGTCCCCCCTCCTATTCTAGACATCTCTAAATTGAATGATTTCTGGGTTTTTGTCTGTGTTTCACTCCAGACATTGTTTCTCAAGGTGCGTGTGAATCCCCTGGATGGTCCACAGACTGGTTTATGATAGCATCTCCATTAATAATGCAATGGTATTTATACTTGGGTTTCTAGCTAGAATATATTATCTCTGCAACAAAAAATAATGATAGCAAATAAGGACTGGACCTGTGATTTCACTGTCCTAGGAAACTCCCTCTGAGGGAACTCTTTTTTCTGATAAATTATCACTTTTTCTAGAAGTTGTAATTCAAGATAACTGCCTATATAGCCATGAGAGGTTAAATGACCTGTGCAGGGTTACCTAGCCAGCATGTGTCCGAGACAGAATTTAAATCCAGGTCTTGAGAACTCTTAAAACAGTTCTCTATATACTTTGACATTATCATCTCCAATAATTTAGATAGTGTTTTGAAGTTTTCAAAGTGCTTTATAAAAATCATTTCACTTTAGGTTTATCATGACTCATTAAGGTAGGTACTATAGGTATCTTGTTTCCCTTTTACAGAAGAAGGAATGAGAGAGAGTTTAAGTGATTTGTCCAAGGTCACCCAGCTAGTAAGTATCAGAGAAAGAATATGAATCCAGGTCTTCCTGATTCCCAATTCAAACCTCTAACTAGAATGTAGGCTTCTTGAGAAGCTATGAGATATAGTGGAAAGACAGTTGATCTAGAAAGAAAAAGACCAGGGTGTAAGTCCTAGTATTTGAAACTAACTCATTGTGAGACCTTAGACAAGTCACTTAAAGTGATACCTTGGCCTGAATTTCTTTATCTATAAAGTGAGATAATCTCTAAAATCCCTTCTAGGGGTCATGAAGGGGATCACAAAGAGTTGAATGTGACTGGAAAATAAATGAACAAAATCCTTTCTGGCTTCCACATCCTCCACATTTTTCTGGTGCTCTTTTTTTTTTTGCAGTGGTGAGTGGAAGTGAACCCCCAAAGTTAGTATCGAAATCCTTGGCCTATCCACTCATTGGCACATTGTAAAAGTTTCAGAATCACTGGGCTGCCCTGTGAGAGTGACCTAAGAAAATCAGGTGGCAGGCCCAAGGGAAACTTAATTAACTCTCCCTCTCCTATCACTGAATAGGTTTCCATGGGAACCAGCATTTGTGGGTGGATCTGTGAGTATAAAAATACCTTCACTTTCCATCGCTCATTTCTTTATGAAGACTTTTCCACACATTATTGCATTCATATGCAAATTCTCCCTGTGAGGCACAGACCTCCACAGAGCATTTAACAAGTGGAGAAACCAGGTACACTGACATTACTGGCACCTTCTAATACCCACTCTAGCCAGCTAGCCATGTATAGATCTACTTGGAAGTTCATAGAGAGTTAGAGCATGAAGGGGTCCTAGTGTTTATCAATCCCAGTGCCCTCATTTCACAGATGAGCATATGGAGGCCCAGAATGGTCAGAGAATGAACATTCTTACCCAAGTCTTTGTCCTGTGCGTTACCACAATGTTCAAGTCAATTTAAAATATCTACTGTGGGAAATATAAACAAAGAAATCCTTCCTTATGGGTAAGGAATTTCTGGAGATGTTGCTGTAAGGGGAACCACTCCCCTTATTTACATAAATGAGGAGGGGACAGTTAGACTAGTGATTTCACAGAGGTGAGCAACATTCCTTAGAAAATTGCCTTGGGGCATTCAAATGTTCAGTGACTTGATACAACTAGTATACATAAGAGGCAGGATTTAAATATAGGACTTCCTGGCTCCTAGGCTGGTCCTCCATCCACCATATTAGACCGCCTCTTATTTAGACACAGATTGTTCACCTCCGGTCCTGCACACTACTCCACATAGTCATTTAGCAAACACATGTCTACCCTCCTCCTTCTCATGTTTCCCATGGGCAGATGCATGCTTTTAAAATATCAGAAAGGATGGAAAATGAATAAATCAAATGAAAAATATGAATAAGCTGCTAAGTAAGAGAAAGTGTATGGATCAGTGGACACTTTCACAGAAGGAGGAGGAAGCTGAGTAGAGCTGAGCTGGTGAGAGAAAATGAGTAAGTAAAGAAAGGAAGTGAGAACTGACTTCAGCTAGTTGCCTGATCCCCTAGGTGACTAGTCTCCCCATCCCTTTAATGTCCTTTTATCCTGGTCAACTCAAGTTAAAAAAAAAAGGTGAGGGGAGGAAACAGAGTACAAAAACTATCCAAGTGAGTGTAAGCACTTTTTTTTTAGACACAATCTTTGGATAATATTGATGTTGCCCAATCTAAGGGACAGTAAGCTCTGCTGTGTTTGGAAGTATATTCTTAAGTTTTCTCTGCACATCCTAAGTAAAGAACTGCTCAATGGCCCAGGGAAGTGATGCTATGCCCTTGAAAGAGAACAGACTTCAAAGGATGTGAACTGGAAAACTCTTTTAGAATTTTTGAACACTATTGTCAGGGTAACTTTCCCTAGTTTCTTCAAAACAATAGGAATTTGGGCAACATCATCCAGCTAAATGAAGTCATTTAATGATTTTAATTCTTTAAGTAGATATAGTAGTTTTACACTTCCAATTCAGTTCAACAAAATTTAAGATATATAGTGCAGTAAAGGTACAAAATTGAAAAAATGACGATCTCTCTCTGTTGAAAAATAATTACACAAGGCAAAGTTTCAGGTAATAAAAATCAATTTATTAATTAAACCAGACAACAATCCATAGATTGATGGTCAATAATGTCTCTCAGTGATCAAAAATGAAAAGGTGGCAACTAGTGTCAACTTAAATGTCAGTATTTACCGAGGTGGTAGGCCAACTCAGCTCCTTCTGACTGTTTCACCATTGAGCGGAGGAGAGGTCAGCTAGGGAAAGGGGGCCTGGTCATGAGAGTCAACAGCCTCTAGCAATGTGGGCAAGCAAAACCACTCTCTCCTGTCTTAGTTTCTCCTTCGTGTGCCAGATTGCTCCAAGTTTGACTAGGAACCAAGGATACAAGAGTCAGTTCTAAGGGGTATGGATTCATTCAGGTTAGCTTTCACTTATGTTTAGCTTTTTGTTTATGTGTAACCGAGAGGCCCAGATCATTCCTCAATCCATTCCTAGAAGTAATTTTTCTATTTGAGCTAAACTACAAAGTGGGGATTTAAAACATAGAAGGGATTAATAGTAACTATTAGTAATATTTAGTAGTGATAATCAAATGCTATAGCATCAGAACTAATTTTCCCCATTTCACCCTTTGATTCAGTGAAAGTTACAGTCTCCTCAATGAATCACTAGCTTGTATGACAATTCGGGATTTACTCACCAGTACACAAGAAGACCTGAAGATATTAAACATTTCTTTACAGATTCTTAACTATAACTTAACTATAATTTAATGTGATGGGAATAGTATGAGGGGAAGGAAGAGTGAGATTGACCAACACATTGGCAGGAGCTGTTGGGGAAGTCCCCTTTGGCGGGGAAGTCCCCTTTGGCGAGCAAGTCTTACAAAGAACAGTGGCATATGAGGAAATGAAAGACATGGGGAAAACACTCCTATTTTCCATTTCATCAAACTTTCATATCTTAGAGGTCAGACATCTCATACATTTTCTTGGTTTCTAAGAGCATCTCTCAATGCATTCCTCTGGTTTCCTGGAAATCTTGCCTCCTGGGCATTCTGGAATAGATAGGTTCTCAGGATTCAAGTCACAGAAAGGGAAAGAACTTCAGTTTATTTGTGATATAAGTCAGCAAATTGTTGTGTTGATATATTCAGGAAAATACCTTATCATAGTAATCCTTAATAACTTACCTAATAATTTCATAATTTTTATAAGAGCCCTATAAATAAAATATTTATTTTTTAATTTAAAAATTTAATTTAAAAATTATTTTCATAATTTTTATAAGAGCCCTATAAATAAAATATTTATTATCCAATAAAGCTTCCTCTTTACTATAGGCAAACCTGAAAGTTTCTAATTTCTTAAATTACAGTAATTCAGATTATAAAACACATAATCAATAGGGTTAAAACATAACAATTCTCAAGATTCAAATTGAACATAATCTACAAACTTTGGTTGGGGGATCCAATTTAAACTGGATCAATAAGTTTTTAGTATTTAAAATCATTTTCCAATTAAAGCTTTAGTTAATTAGAAACAAATTCCTTAAAAGCAGGTAAAAAAAATTAAGCTATATTCACTCCCTAACTACCTCTCTGTGTAAATTACCTTTCTGACAATTCTGCTCTGGGTTTGCATGACTCAGTGAGCAATCTTATCAATGGAAAGGGACTTATTCAAATCAATTGGTTGGGGAAGGAAAAGGGAACATCTGGAGAAAAAAACCATCAAGTGCTGGTCTCATATTGTTTTTTCTCACTGTTGTTTTTGCTGCTTTTGATTCCCATCACACATAAAAAATTTCTTAATTGTGATCTAAGCTTAAATCTTTTAGTGTAATTTCCTATGCCAGCTTTTTAAGATACGGTCTGCAAGAATGCTCTTAAGGGTTTCAATTGCTTTTCAAGAGCTCCCCTGGAGGCATCACATGATTCGACTGGATAACCTTGGTACTTGGTTTTATAAATCTAGTTAGGTTTCAGGGGTCCCCCAGTAGGAGTCTCTTCCTGACTGTTCAAGATGTCAAGAAACTAGATGCTAGTTTCTCAGCACCAGAAATGGTAATCAGTTAAGGGCTAAAGAAAAGGAAAAAAAAAAACCAAACTATGGGTTATATGCTTTTGGTGCAAATGAAGCCTCCTGGGAGGACAAAGAATTCCTTCATTGACCCTTGCTTTCTAACAGGTTCATAGCATCATACTGGTCCTATGTAGGTATGCCTGCCAATGAATTTCATTCTGTCTGGAGGATTCCATTTCATAAGCTATAGTAAGGATCTGAAGACTGTTTCTCCCTCCCTAAACCAACTGAAGGGTGTTTATTGTCTGACCTAGTGTCCCTGATGAAATGATCAGTATGCTACTGTTACTGTCCCTGTACCTTCCCCCTTCCCCCAGTAATCAGACCACAAGGAAGAAGAGAAAAGAAAAAAGCTTCATTATTTTACTCACAGAAACAGAGGATATATATAGATATAGATATAGATATATTAAATGTGTGTGTATATGTATATACATACATACATATATTTCTTTTTCATATCCTCTTAAGGACCTTGTAGGCTAGGGTAACAAGTATTAGGCCCCTCAATTCTTTTAAGCAAGAAAAACACCTAAGGGTGAGACTGCCAAAACAACTCAGTGTCTACTCAGACAGGAAGACAGGACTTCCTCAGCAACTCAAGCTTGATAAAATGTCAAAGTGGAGCCCTCTTTTAATATCCCCAATCTTTCTTAATGTCCTCCTTGAAGGCTAATAGCCCAATTACGTTCAAAGGTACATCACCCAATCCTGTTGGAGAGTTCTTCTTTGAGAGACAAATTAATCCTCTGCGAAAGATAGTCTAGAAAATGTACCTGAGTTTTAAAATATTACCAAATATTTCCAAATTTTCTGACATAAACTAGGACACAAAACAAAATACACAAAAATATTCACTTACTCTTTTTCTTTTCCCTGGAGAAGATCGTATTGTCATGACTAGGGAGAGAGCTAATCCATGACCACAGATTACCCTAACAGAAACCTCTATTCTTGTGGACAAAATTTTCCACTTGGACCAAAAAAAAAAAAATGATATAAGGAAGGTTTTTATAAGTATCTGAAGTGCAGAGCTCTGAAGCCCTTCATGGTCACCAGCTGTTGCAAATAAAACTCTGAGAGATAAAGTACTGGGTAAGAAAAAATCAACTTATGAATTAGGCCAGTACTCCATGAATTGATGGTTAATAATCTCTCTTGGTGATCAAAGATGAAAAAGTAGTGCCTGCTGTCACTGGTGGGAGGTTAGCTAAGTAAAGAGGCCCAATCATGAGATTCAATCTGGGCAAACAAAAGCACTCTATCCTGGCTTAGTCTCCTTTGTGAGCCTGATTGCCCCAACTTTGAATAGAAACCAAGGACGCAAGAGTCAGTTCTAAGTAGCATGGGCTCATTCAGGTTAGCTTTTGTTTATGGGATAAACCAGGTCCAGGGCTGGTGCTGGAATGGTCTGGAATGTGATCACATTCCTCAGCCAGTTCCCAAAAGTGTTTTTTCCATGTGAGCTAAACTAAAAAGTGGGGAATTTAAACTTAAAGGGAATAATACAAATTAATGGTAACAGTTAAATGACATAGCATTAAAATTAATTTTCCTCAGTCTCTATCCTCTAGGACATTATAGTGTAAGAGTTACAAAACACTTTCATCCCATCTCATCTGATCCTTACAAAACCTGCAAGATAGTCAAGATAGAGATTACTATGTCCATTTTATATATAAGCAAACTGAGGCTATGTGACTTACCCAAAGTCATATAACTAGCAAATGGCCAAGCTGGAAATTATGGTATTGTGGGAGACTCCAGATTCCAAAGTCAGAGACTTTAAAAACTTCTGTTTCTAGTATTTATTACTTAACTTACCTTTCTGGGCTTCAGTTTTCTCATCTGTGAAAAATGAAAGGGTTGAGTTGGCTGGTCAATGAGATCCTTTCCAGATCTTTAATTCGAAGTTTCCAAAATGGTAGTTAATAGCCTTTCCACTTCACCAATGTACTTCTCATCTTGTATCTTCATTATATTCTGCTAAGTGAAGGTATTATTTTAAATGTGAGGGAGAGAGGTGAATCTTGACTCATTACTCACCTTTGTACCACTCTCCCCCTTTGTATCAGGTTATTAGTAGGAGAAGAATGGAGAGCCCTAGGAGTGAAAGTTATGGTGTTCAGTCCAAACTGATTTGGAAGGATGATGATTTTTATAATATTCTCTTTTCTTCTACTGTCTTTCTCTTGGGTGTTTATGAAATGATCAATTAAAAGTGACATCATCTATCTTTGTACCTCCCCCACAGTGTTCTGCATATATCAAAACTGAACTGACTACTGTTAATAATAGTAACTATTTAAATCTGTAATCCTTTTGTTTTTTTCGCACTTAATATTCTCTTCTCACATATCCTTTTTCTTAACTGATGAAAAACTGGAGCCAAGAAATAAAGTGGTTTGCCCAGGCTTTACACATGAAATATTTATCTCATTTATTTGCACGGCAACCCTGCGACACAGGCCAAGCAATTGTTATTATACCCCTATCAGTCAATCGTTATTTGGAGTAGACTATAAGCTCCTTAAGGACAGAAACTCATTTTCCTTTTGTCTTTCATATTTCCATTCCCTGGCACAGTGAGCACTTGGGAAATAACAGGTAATGAATTAATCAAAAGTAGAATGGAGTGAATGAAATGGCTACACTCTTGAACCTCTACTCCTTGGTGATGGAGGAAGAGAAGAAGTATTTATGGGTAAAGTAAATAGAGATGGGTTTTTTTAATTCTTCCAAATTTATAATTCACTTTCTCTGTCACCTTGCGAACCAAGATTCATAATTGCTTTCTTGGTAGCCATTGTGTGCTAGGTCCTACTTCTCTTTTCTCATTGTGGGTAAAGTCACTAATTAATTATAGTAGCAGAAGTCAGTCAATCAATTAAGATTTGATAAGCATTACACTAAGCATCGCAGATGCAAAGAAACATAAAAGTCAGTCTTGTTATCAGGGACCTCAGTCTAGTGGAGGAGACAATCTACAAACTTGTGTTAGGGAGACTAACAGGTTTTGTTTAATCCAGGAGTGAGGTGATGAGAACCTGCACCAGCTTGGTGGCCGTGTCAGAGAAGGGTACATATATAAAAGGGTACATACATGCATAAATGCTTTACAATGTACAAAATTCTTTCCATATGTTATCTCTTTTTGTGATTAGCTCTCATTTTCATCATCTCATTGTGATTCTCACAACCTGAGAAGTAGGTGCTATTATCTGCATTTTACTGATAAAGAAGAAAGACTCAGAGATATTAAATGACTTGCCCACGTTAACACAAGGATCTGAGGTAGGATTAATTTCCCCCTGTGCACATCCTTCATTATAGACATGGCAGGTAACAGCCTACATTAATTTGAATAATCTTTGTCAAATTCTCAAAGGAGACTCAGTGGGTTTTAAGAGATAAGTAAGGAGAAACTAGGGTCCTTTCTCAAGTCTCTAAACCAGTGTAAAATGCTCATTTTTTTAGAGAGCACTGGCTAGCTATAAGAGCATGTGATGGCTTTTGCTATGGAATCAACCTATTTGAGTCTGGTGTTGGTGAATGAGACCCTCTGGAAGTTGAGAGGGACTGGGAGAAAGGGAAGGGTGCATGTATCATTCCCAGGAAGAACGTCACAGAATCTGAGAGGTAGAAGAGACTCCAGTAGCAATCTGGTCTGAGTCATACCACAAAGGCATCCCCTACTCTAACATACCCAACAAGAAACGTTAGAGAAAACAGACAAAAGATACTTTTCCTTCTTTGATATGTTGGAAACAAGTGATTGTAAAAGAAATTGGGGGGCAAGGGTGGAGGTTTCCCTGGGTATGGGTTGTGATCTAGAGAAATGAGAACTCTGCTCAAGGGTAGCAAGGTATATTATGTCTCAAGCGAGTCTTTCATACAAAGACTACATTTATGAATGTGGATTGTCTCAGCCAAAGGATAATTTACAATTTTTTAAAAATATATCATTCCCAAAATCACAGAATTTGACAGTTGAAGGGGACCTCAGTGGTCTACCTATGCATGAAAGGAATCCCCTCCTTAACATACTGATAAATAGTCATCTGGTTGTTACTTAAAGTTCTCCAAAGAAGAGTAACACACTACCTCTCAAGGTAGATCTTTCCACTTTTGTACAGTTCCAATTGTTAAACAGTTTTTCCTGATGTCCAACCCAAACTAGACAGTTTACAACATCCAACCATTGCTCTTGGTTCTAATTTCTGGGTCAAACACAACATATCTAATCCATTTTCAGCATGACAGTCATTATTTATTATTTAATGACCTTATTTAATGACAGCCCTCAAATACTTGAAGACAGCTATCATGTTCCCCTTGACTCTTATTTTTTCAGGTTAAGCATTCCCAGGTGCTCTGACTGATCCCCATATGCCATGTACTTCATGTACTTGGTTTGCCCCACTCTGGACACATTTATTAAAATCCTTCTCAAATTGGAGTGCCAATAACTTAATATAAAACTGCAGATGAAGTCCGAAAAGAGCAATACATGATATGAATATCATTTCCTTATTCCTGAAAGCCCTCCTTCCCTTATTTAATACATGATAATACTTGTTTTTTGGCCACCATATCATACTGCTGATTTATATTAAGCTTGCAGTCCACTAAAAATTCCAGATCTCTTCAGAAGCACAGCCTTTTATCCATACTTCTCTCTACATCTTTGAAGCTGATTTTTTGAACTCAAGATTTTACAATTATTCATATTGAATTTCATTTTATCAGATTTAGCTCAATAATCTAACCTGTCAAGATCATTTTAGATCCTTCCTCTGTCATCAAATGTGTTACTTTCCTATCACCTGAAAATTTGATGAATGTCATCTACATCTTTTTCCAATTCATTGATTGCAATGTTAAACAACACAGAGTCAAGAAGAGATTCCCGAGGAACTCCATTTGAGATCTCTGCCAAGCTGATCATGAACAATTAAAAGCTACTCTGAATTCAGACAACCAACTCATTCTGAATCTGATTGTATTATCAACTAGTTCACATCTCTCCATTTTCTCTGCAGGAAAGGTATATAAGACACTTTATCAAAAGCTTGGCTAAAATCTAGGTAAAGTTTATCCACAACATTCCACTCTTCCACTAACTTAGTAATGCTGTCAGGCAAAGGATAGGTAGGTTAGTCTGACATGTTCTCTTGAAGTAATGCTGGCTGTTTGTAATCACTGCTTCCCTTTCTATGTGTTCATCAACGGTCTCTTCAACGATGATCTTTTGTAGAATTTTCTCAGGAATCTAAATCAAACCCACTGGCCTATAGTTTGCAGAGGCTGTTCTCTTTCCTTTTTGAAAGTCAGAATATTTACCTTTCTCTAGTCTTCTGCTTGGTTTCAACTCCATGGGAACAAGATGTGCCTCCCAGGATAAGTCGACCATTTCAAATCTCATCTCCATCTTGCTAATTCAGTCCTAGCTAGTGAGATACCTTCCCACCTCCCTTAGCCTCTCCTCCCTATGACTGGAGGGCTAGACAGTGGAGCACTAAACTCCTCCCTCAGTTTTTCTTCACAAAGGGTAGGACTTGGATTTAGTTTACTCTTCTACTTGTTTTCAAATCCATGGAACAAGATATCCTGAGTTAAGTACCTCCTATGTGTCCCTGCAACCCCTTTCCACTTCCTTTTGTGCATTGTTTCTCATCCACCCTCATTAGATTATAACCTCTTTGAGGGTAGATACATCCTTTTTCTTCTTTTCTTCTCCAATACTTAGCACAATGTTTGGAATCTAGTAGGTGCTCAATAAAATTTTATTGAATTCAAATGAATTCTGATACCACTTCTATCTTAGTATTGTTGTTGATAGTTCACCGAACTTAAGAATATAAACAGTGGCAGGTGTGATGGGGCTTGAACTCATCCAGGGCAGCTAAGTACTAAGGCACAAACAGGGAAATCATCTCTCTCTCTCTCTCTCTCTCTCTCTCTCTCTCTCTCTCTCTCTCTCTCTCTCTCTCCCTCCCTCCCTCCCTCCCTCCCTCCCTCCCTCCCTCTCCCTCCCTCTCTCTCTCTCTCTCTCTCTCTCTCTCGTCTCCATCTCTCCTAAAGAACTATCATACGCCTCTATGTGACAGAAAGGTTCCTGGCACTATTGCTGGTGGCCTTATCTTACCACCTGGGTTGCCATAAATCTATGAATGCATGGTGCTTCTGTTTTTCCAGTTTCTGTTATAGTTCTTTCTCTTCTTTTTTAAGTGAATGAGTACAGAAAACAGACCAGACTACCAGAAGTCCAGGAAATAGTAGAATTTGCCTGTAGCTCTGTCCAGTGAGGAACCAGCTTTGTGGCAATCACTTTATTTTGAGCCCATTCTACACAGGGATCAGGGTGGTAGAAGAAAGAACATACCCCTGTTTAGAGGGATGTGTTTGCACTTTTGTTTTTTCTATGTCTTCTCAATAATTATCTTTTTGTAAAAGCTAATTGATGTTTCCTACTTATCTTCCATAGTGAAGGGATATCAACTGTTTAAATGATAAGAAGCTGATAAGAAGGAGATAGTAAATAATATTAAGGAAATAGCACTGGGAAATGATACTGGGGGAGGAATCACTGGACTTTGAAATTGGAGAAAACTTACCAGATGAAGGATTGCGTTGATATCACTAGAAAGGCATTGCTCATCCCTCAAGGGTACTCCTAGAATCAAGACAAGATGGAGCCAAGTTCATGGACCTAACCTACATAAAGGTTACACATTTGTAACTTGTTTGCAGGAGAGTCAGTTCAATACTGGATTGGATCCATCAGGTTGCTCCTCAAGGCTGGTTCCTCATCAGACCTGGCTACTGGCAATTTATACAATTAAATCATGCTCCTCTTCTTGCTGAGGAGAAAGAATTGACTGCCTACTTCACATACCACAATGATCTAGAAAAGTTTTCATAACCTTTCCCAGAACAATTAGGAAAAATTTGAAAAAGGTACCTATTATTAGGAGAATAATAAATATATTATTTTATAGGAAAAACAGGGGTCTGGCTTGATAGGAGTTACTAGACGAGATAGCAGTTACTAGACCAGCTGTATCTGAGCTGGTTCTCATGCTGCATCAGTAATGCCTCAGCTGTAGAGAGTACTGTTTATATTTCAGCAGGTCACTCTGACCTGAAAGGTTCATAATAACCTGGCTTTCTAATGTCGCTGGTCAGAATGAACATTTTCTGTGTAAGCATGGATGTCAATGGTCATTCTGTGGAAGTACCAATAACCATGGTTTAATCTCTTATAATTCCACCCCCCCCTGCAAGATGATGTTTGTGCCCTAGAAAGATCTGTTGACCATTTCAGCTATTTTCCAAGAATTCTGAGTCATAGAGGTAACCTTTAATTGAATTTTAAATGTTCAGGTTCTGATATGTACATCAATCAGAGAAGTTTTAAGAGCTTCCACCATGCCAGCATTGTGCTAGTTATTATTGTTTGAGATGTAACAAGATCCCATTCATTCATTTATTCATTCAAAAAATAACACACATATTAAGAGCCTTCTATGTACAGAGAATTGCTAGGTATCAGTGGGCATACAACGTTTAGATAATCAATCAAGCATTTACTAAACACCTAAGAGGTACCAGGTATTGAACTAAGCACTTAGAATACAAGTACAAAAAAGTGAAATAATCCCTACTTGCAATGAGCTTTCATTGTAATGGGAAATACAAGAAGTACACATACAACTATATATGACACAATGTAGACACAAGATAACATTGAATGAGAAGGAATTAGTAGATAAGGGGAAGAGGAAAGACCTTCTGCAGAATATATTTTTGAGCTAATTCTTAAGGGAAACCAGAGGCAGTAAGGAAGAAGAACGTTTCAGGCATGGGAGTAGGGGAGGAGCAACCGGTGAAAGAGTCAGAAGATATGGTATGAAGAGCTATAAATACCAAACAAAGGAGTTTATATTTGATCCTAAAGGTAATAGGGAACCAGTGGAGTTTATTGAGTATGGAATTGGGTGACAGAGTCAGATCTACATTTTGAGAAAATTGCTTTGGGAGCTGAGTAGAAAATGTATTGAAGGGGGAAAGCATTTGAAATAGGGAGACCAATGAAGAGGCTCTTGCCATAATCTTGGTGCTGAGGGCCTGAAGCCAAACGGTGAATGTGCAAGTGAAAAAAAAAAGAACATGTATAATAGATGCTATGGAAATTGAAACGACAAGATTTGAAAATTGATTGGATATGTGAAGTGAGAGAGTGAGGAGCCAAGGATGACACTCAGGTCATGACCCTGGAAGGATGATGGTGTCTTCAACATTAATAGGGAAGTTTGTAATAGAAGTAAGATAATAAGTTATATCATAGGACACATGTACTGAAGGTAAATATATGCACTATACTTGAAGGCATAGGAATCAAGCAGGTAATTAGGAACCAAAGGAAAAGTTAGGAACACTAGAGGTCAAGGCAAGGCTGGAGGGGCACAGGATGGGATGGGAGGGTGGAGAGAGGGATCAAGAACTCGGACTAAGTCACAATATTTCAACAATAAGACCTTAAAACTGAAGCAATTACTACTTAAAGCAGGAAGCCCTTAATGTGATTCATCCTGGGGGAGAATTAGGAGAGATTGAAGCTTGAGGGTTTCCTTGGTTTCACAGCAAGGTCATTCACTTGAAAGCTTGCACAGAAAACACATGTGTGTGTGTGTGTGTGTGTGTGTGTGTGTGTAGGTTACTGATACCAGAAAGCCAGATTGTCATGAACCTTTTAAATCAACATGACCCACTAACACATGCCAAAAAATTTATGTCTAGCCCAATGCTTGCTGGTGAAAATGGATGATCCATATTAGGGATGTGTGTAATTTGTCTTATTTTAGAGGACCATGGTACTGGGCTAAAGGTGAAGCCTGACACTATCCTTGGATAATAGGGCAGCAGGGTTTATGAGAGTTACATCAAGTCCTACCAGCTAATGGAGGAGACTTAATACCCACCATGGCAATGATAGAATTCAAGAGAACTTTCCCTTAAACCCCTTGTCAAGACACAGGTTTGATAACTAAGAGCCAGAAAGAATCTTAGAAGTCAGATGGTCCAGACTCTTCATTTTGAAATCAAGGAAACTAAGTAGGTCACAAATGGCAGAGATATTTGTTCCCAATTCCAACCCAACATTCCATTCCATCAATATCTTTTTCAGATCCTTTTTCTTTTAATATGTTGGACATACTTTGTTTTACCTCAAAATTGAATAAGCATGCCATCTATGTCTTCATCTAAATCACTGAGAAAAATATTAAACAGTACAAGGTCAGCCACAGACACCTGGGACACTCTGTTAAAGATCTTCTTACAAGTCGACATCTAATCATTAGCGACTACTCTTTGTGTCCAGCCATTCAACCAGTTCCAATCCTCCCACGTGTCATTTACCTTACCTCCTTTAATTTATTCCACAAGAATGACTTGAGAGGTTCTAACAAGTGCTTTGCAATTCATAGGTTCCCAAAATGGGTGAAATCATCCCCTGGGGGGCACTAGAACAATCCAGGAGGGTGGTAGTAGCCTTAGGTGCAATGGGGTAGGGGGGACATTGAATAAAAATAAGTGGGCAGTGGAAGCATAAGAAAGAAAAGATAAGAAAATTTCGAAAAAACATTCATACACGTCTCATCTATTGTGTAAAAGAGTTAAAGTCATAGTGATTACATTATTTTCCAAATAAATACACAATATACAAGTTATAACCAATTAGTAGTCAAATTCATCAATAGGTCTTAACAAGCAAGTGTTAGCAGGTGAGGATGTCTTATACCCTTGGGAAGTCCAGCATGCATCAGCAGGAATATGTGCATGTAATGACTTGTTTACAATATAGGGTTACATGATGCAATATTGAGTCATCAAAATTTCAATGCAGGGAAAAAACTCAAATTTCCAATAAGTTATTAAATTTAAGATGTATCATTTTAACATATTATATATATATATAAATGATGAAAATATTTTTAAAAGCTTAGATTAAAGGGTTAAAAGAAAGGAGATTTTTCAAAGGGGTGCTGAGCAATTATTTTTAAATGGGGAGGTAGGCTAAATAAGTTTGAGAAGCTGTGGTTTAATTAATTTATGTGTACAACATTCATACAGGTTTAATAACCCTGTCAAAAAGAGAAATGAGGTAAGTTTGGCATGGCATGTTATTGATAGAGCCATATTCCTCTTTAAAATGTCACTAACTTCCTTTTATAGATGATCTTTAGCCATCTTTTTAATAATGTATTCTGAGATTTTGCCAGGAATAAAAGTCAGGGTTGCCGGCCTATATTTTGCAGATTCTATTATCATTCTCCTTTTGAAAACTGGAACATTTTGCCATTCTCCAATCCTACATTACTTCCCTTTTTCTTCATGATTAATCAAGTTGGCAACTGACTAGATATGGGGGAGGAGGAGAGAAATTATCAAAATGACTTAGATTGTGAATTTTGGCTTCTGAAACCACTAAGAGAATTAGAGAAGTTCTGAGTAAGGGTAGTTGGTGGGGGAGGAGAAAATGAGTTCTGTTTTAAACATGTTGAGTTTAAAATACCTATGAGACTTTTAAATGGATATATTCAGCAGATAAGTCATGTGGGACTATATCTTAGGAAAGAAATTAAGACATATAAACTTGAAATTTGAAAAAAGATGATAAATAAACCTATGGGAGATGATGAAATCATCAAGATATTATAGAGAGAAAAGAGAAGAGAGTCCAGAATATAGTCTTGGGGATTGTTTATACTTAGTGAGCTCCTGTTCACTAGATGATGACTTTGTTGAAGAAACTAAGAAGGAGGGATCATCCACTGAGAAAAACTAAGATAGCTTCACAAAGGGAAGAAACAGAATCCATGAAAAAGATGTGATCAATAGTGTCATAAGTTGCTAAGAAGTTGAATAAAGATTAAAAACAGACCATTGACTCTAGCAGTTAAAAGATGATGGTAATTTTTATCATTAGCTTATTTAGTTTTGGTTGTCAACATTCACTTCCATAAGTTTTAAATTTTTTCCTCCTCTCTCCCACCTCCCTTCCCAAGACAGCGTGAAATCTAATATAGACTCTACACATACATTCCTATTAAACACATTCCACATTAGCTATGTTGCATAGAAGAATTATAGTGAATGGGAGAAACCATACAAAAGAAAACAAAACAAAAAGAAAATAGTCTGCTTTGCTCTGCATTTCCAACCTCATAGTTCTTTCTCTGAAAATAGATGGCATTTTCCATCATGTGTCCTTTGGAATTGTTTAGGTCCTTTGCTGAGAAGGGCTGTCTATCAAAATAAGTCATTGCATACCATGGCCATTACTGTGTACAATGTTTGACTGGTTCTGCTCACTTCACTCAGCATCATTTCATATAAGTCTTTCCAGGCTTATCTTAAGCTCGCCTGTTCATCATTTCTTATAGCACAATAGTATTCCATTACATTCATATACCACAACCTGTTTGGCCATTCCTCAGTTGATGGATATCCCCTCAGTTTCCAGTTCTTGACTACCACAAAAAAAGAGCTGCAATGAATATTTTTGCACATGGGGATCCTTTTCCCAATTTTATGATCTCTTTGTGATATACTGCTAGAAGTGGAATTGCTGGGTAAAAGGGTATGCACATTTTTATAGCCCTTTCAGTATGGTTCCAAATTGCTCTCCAGAATGGTGTATTAGCAGGCACCTTAGCACACCTAGGATGGCCTGCTAGCACAGGTTTTTTGATCGGTTTTTCTTAAGGAAAGACAACTTTAAAGGGGTCAACAATCTTACTTTAATTAGGAAGAAGTGAGTATAGAAAATACAAGCAGAGAAATTATCACAGAGATTCAACAGACAGAGTTCCAACTGTCTGAACAGAGTAACACAACCACCTATTTACTGCTGGACCAGGAGAGCACCAACATTTGAGTAATTGGGGTCTCTTAACAAAGGACTACTCAGAGTCCTGTCCAGGGAATCAAAAGGTCCTTCTCATGAGCAAGCCCCCAAGGCAAAATGCCATCCTCCCAGAATATATAACAAAGACTCAGCCCTAATTGGCTCACAGCCAGTTGGCACAAAACCTACATGATTCAGCACATCTGTGAATTATCAGGGTTCAAAGAAGATCAATCCTTCAGAGGTTCACAATTTAGCCTAAGCCTGGAAAAATGAACTCCAAAAAGAAAATAACAAAAATCCCACCTTACTGGCACTTACGAATGATTGGATCAGCTCTCAGTTCCACCAAAAATGAATTAGTCTTCCAACTTTCCCACATCTTCTCCAACATTTATCATTTTCCTGTTTTGTCATGTTAGCCAATCTGATAGGTGTGATGTGGTAGCACAGAGTTGTTCTGCTTTGCATTTCCCTAGTCAATAGTGATTTAGAGCATTTTTATATGACTATTAATTGCTTTATTCATCTGAAAACTGCCTGTTCATATCCCTTGACCTATTTTGAAAATCAAGTAAGAGAAGTAGAGAAAAATAGGGAAGAGAAATGAAAGTGATGCAAGAAAATAATGAAAAACTAGTCAACTGCTTGCTGAAGGAAACCCAAAAAATGCTGAAGAAAATAACACTTTAAAAAATAGACTAACCCAAATTGGCAAGAGATTCAAAAAGCCTATGAGGACAAGATTGCCCTAAAAAACAGAATTGGCCAGATGGAAAAGGAGATCCAAAAGCTCACCGAAGAAGAATATTCCTTAAAGATTAGAATGGAGGAGATGGAGGCTAATGACTTCATGAAAAATCAAGAAATTATAAAATAAAACCAAAGGAGAAAAACTAGCAGATAATATGAAATATTTCATTGGAAAAATAACTGACCTGGAAAATAGATCCAGGTGAGACAATTTAAAAATTATGGGAATACCTGAAAGCCATGATCAAAAAAGGGCCTAGATGTCATCTTTCATGAAATTATCAAGGAAAACTGCCCTGATATTCTAGAACTAGAGGGTAAAATAAATATTAAAAGAATCCACTGATTACCTCCTGAAAGAGACCTGAAAAGAAAAACTCCTAGGAATAGTGTAGCCAAATTCCAGTGTTCCCAGATCAAGGAGAAAATATTGCAAACAGAAAGAAACAATTCAAGCATTGTGGAAATACAATCAGGTTAACACAAGAACTAGCAGCTTCTACATTAAGGGATCAAAGGACTTTGAATATGATATTCTAGAAGTCAAAGGAACTAGGACTAAAACCAAGAATCACCTACCCAGCAAAACTGAGTAAAATACTTCTAGGGGGAAAATGGTCTTTCAATGAAATAGAGGACTTTCAAACATTCTTGATGAAAAGACCAGAGCTGAACAGAAAATTTTACTTTCAAACACAGGAATCAAGAGAAGCATGAAAAGGTAAACATGAAAGAGAAATCATAAGGGACTTACTAAAGTTAAACTGTTTACATTCCTACCTGGAAAGATCATATTTGTAACTCTTGATTGTTGGAGGGATTATATACATATAGACAGAAGGCACAGGGTAGGGAGAATGGGGAGGGTTAATATCTAAAAAAAATAAAATTAAGGGGTGAGAGGAATATATTGGGAGGAGAAAGGGAGAAATGGAATGGGGCAAAATCTCTCATAAAAGAGACAAGAAAAAGCTTTTTCAGTGGAGGGGGAAAATGGGGAGGTGAGATGGAAAAAGTGAAGTTTACTCTCATCAAATTTGGCTTGAGGAGGGAATAACATGCACACTCGATTTGGTATGAAAATCTATCTTACAATAGAAGAAAGGAAACAAGGGGATAAGTGGGGTGGGGGGAACGATAGAAGGGAGGGCAAATGGGAGGAGGATGTAATTAGAAGTAAACACTTTTGGGGAGGGACAAGGTCGAAAGAGAGAACAGAATCAGTGGGAGGCAGAATAGGATGGAGGGAAATATAGTTTCAACAAATAAAGTTTACTGCATCAATTGACTCTTGCTTTCATGTGAACACTTCGAGGTCATTTTAAGGTTATTAATTGGTCTAATTTCAATATTATTGTTTCTCAGAGGATAAGGAAGCCCAACAAGAAGGAGAGAGATGGGGGGACGGCCTGTTGGTGGGGAGTCAGAACACATGTGACAATTATTGATTAAATTCTCCATCTTATGTGGGCACAGTTACAATAGTAACGTTAAAGATAACTTTGACCACAGATCACCACGATAGATATAATAATAATAAAGAAGTTTGAAATATTCCGATAATTACCAAAATTGGATAGAGACACAAAGTGAGCACATACTGTTAGAAAAATGGTGCCACTACACTTGCTCTATGCAGGGTTGCCACTAAGCTTCAACTTGTAAAAAGTGCATTATCTGTGAAGCACAATAAAGCAAAGTGCAATAAAATAAGATATGCCTGTAGACCTGAGTGTGTTTATGGAAAGTAGAGAAGGAGCCATGAGAGAGAAAGAGTTGTCAGGAATTCCGCAAACATCATATCAACCAATCCATGGCCCTCTCAGAAGCCACACTGGCTCTCAGGTAGATGACCATTTTCCAGGTGAAGGATAAGCCTATTAAGGAGGACTCTAGCAAGAATCTTGCCAGTAATGACTAAGAGAGAGACCCTACTGTGATTGTCACAGGACAATGTTTCCTTTACCTTTCAAGAGTTGGACAATGGAGACATCCTGGAACTCCTAGGAGATAACCTCCTCTTGCCATATAACCTAGAAAATTTCAGTGAGCTTTTTAGTATGAGCAGTTGACCCTCCACCTTATAAATCTCATCTGGAATAGACTCAGCACCAGGTACTTTGCCTCCAGAGAGGAGGCTAATGCCATTCAAAACCTCTTCTTCAGTTGGAAGTTCAGCTAGAGAATAATTGACTTCAAACTGAGATACACAGTCAACAACTTCAGCATTGATTGATTATGATCTGTTGAGGATGTCATGGCAGTGTTCAGCTCATCTCCTTGGGATCATGTCCCTATCACTAATCAATGCGGCTCCATCACCACTGAGTAGTTGAGACACACCATAGGTCTTTGGCCCACAAATGGCATCATAAAAGCTCTTTGGATTGTTACTGCCAATAGAAAACTGAATTTCATCTGCCTTCTTACTGAGCCAAGAATCTTGCATCTCTAACTAAACTTTGCTTGTACTTTACTTTTGATGGAGTTAAATGCTTCCTTCTTAGAGATGGATGAACTATCCTGCTGATAAATCCTGTGGAGTTCTTGTTTTCATTCAGCAGCTTTTGAATTTCCTAATAATTTACATGAAACTAGTCCTGATGTTTGTGACTCTTCTGGCCCAGATGAGTAAATGCAGTACTGTACACCAGCTTTCTGAAAACTGCCCACTCCTTTTCTGCTCCACTGTTGTCAACCTTGTGTTGGTTTAGCTTTTTCTCCAAGTTAGCAACTCACTGTTCCCACGAAGAGAAGCTTCTAATCTGTTGATAGTAAGTCTTCTGGTAGTTGTCTTACCTTGGAGCCACAACTTTTGTTGAATGCAAATATTTAACTTGGAGATGATGAATTTATGAACAGTCCATCATTCTGTACCACCCATTGCCTTCATCACTCCCACATCTTGTCTGTGTCTTCTCCTTACAATGACATAGTCTATTCAATGTCGCTGTTTTCTATGAATGTGCATTCACATAGTTTTATTACATTTAGGTAAACAGAAGTCAGTGCTGGTAATGAGAACCTCATGAAACACACAAGTCTTCAGTAGTGACCTTTGCTTTTGTTACTTCCAACTCTGTTCTTCCCAAGGACTCCCTGCCATGTCTGGTAGTCTGTGCCTACTTTAGCATTAAAGTCACCCAGAATTATAACCTTGTCTTTTTTCAGTACATTGATGATGAGGGTCTCCAGGTCTTTAAAAAATTTTTCTTTGACCTCCTCAGGGTTCATCATGTTAGAAGCACATGCACTATAATGGTGGCATGGAGCTTTCCTGCAAGTGACAATCACATTGTCATGAGACTGCCATTCACTCGTTTTGGTAGATATTCAAACTTATTGACTTCAAATCAGTTTTTGACTGCAAATCAAAAATACACCAGTTTCATGGCACTCCCCTTCACTGTGACCACTCCAGAAGAATGTGTATCCAGCTCCGACTTTGGTAAGCTGGCCTTCATTTGCCAGTCTGTTTCACTCTGGACTGCTATTTGGATGTGATACCTGCTGAGTTTTCTCACAAGAACTGTTCATCTTTCAGGTCTATAAGATTTCATGTTGTCCTTAAGCATGCACATATTCCATTTACCAAAGGTGAGTGAAATCATCTTTGTATGTGGTTTTGTACATTTTTTGTGTGTATGTTTTAACCACAGGGTGGGATCCTTGCCTGCTGGGGTGAAGCAGACAATTTTTAGAACTTTTTCTCGTCCCTTCCTCATGCCAGAAAGTGAGCAATGTGGTCCTTTAAAAAGGCTACTCTGTTGCTTCAGTACATGAGAAGACAACTCTATGGCCTGGGCTGCCTGTGTGCAGGGTTGTAACTATAGCTCTCAGTGTATCTCCACAAGCTGCTTCATCACTGGCTTGTCACAACTTTGAGGTAGGACTTTGACGTAGATAAAAATGATAAATGGCATGAGTATTGTCTTATGATTCATGCATAAACTGAATTTGAGGCAGAGTTGTTAAAAATCATCAGCCTCACTCTTTCTTCCAAAGTCATCAGAGTCCAATAGCAAGACAAAGTCAAGATGACTAGCGATGACTTGGAGTTCAGTGGATGACCCTAGAGTCTTCAATGTCTAAGCAAGCTCTAAGCACTCCACAGCACCTGCTTCAAGTGCCTTTCCTGGCAATTGGAACAAATTTTTCTCATCTACCCATTCTGCCAGGGGAAGTCTTCACATGCTTGGGGTAGATACTCTCCTAACTCCCTAATGGGTTTGAGCCCCTAGATTACCCTCAACCTGATTTAGCTCATCTGTCAAAATAGTTTACTGGGGTGTGGCTGCTGTGCATGCTATAGCTTCTTGGAACCAAAAATGAAGAGTTCAGGGAATCCAATGGACATCAAAGAGTGAAAGCAGCCCTGAGAAGGGCTCAGCAGCCCTCATACCAGAGGTTATGGTCTTCCTTGAACACACCCTATACCCCAAGAAGAAAATTCGTATGATATAATATAATATATGATATGACATGACATGACATAATATAATAAATATTATAACATAATATGATATAATACAACATAATATTACATAACATAATAAAATATACTAATATAATATAATAATTGAAAGAACATTGGCTTTGCACTCAGAAGATCTAAGGTTACGTCAGTCACAACTCTAATTTTTGTTTGAAATTTTATTGATAACATTTTTATCTTTACACCATTGTAATTTACCAACTTAATTGCCCTCCATGCTGTAGAACTCTCTATCCTAACAAAGAAAACATTTAAGCAAAACTGATTGAGCCATGGATCTGATAGTTAATTTTATTCTTGTTTTTCTAATATGCTTATCATATCATTTTCCTATCTACATCATATATCTATTTGGAGTTTATTTTGGTTTTAATCTGATTTTCTCCATACTGCTGTCCAATTTTCCCAGTATGTTTTTTTGATAGTGAGTCCTTATCCCAGTAAGTGGGATCTTTATAGAACATTTCATAAATTTGCTTTTATATGTTGTGTGCCTAATATGCTCCACTGACCAATTGCTCCTTTTTTTAACCTAGCACCAAATTGTTTAATCAATTACTGCTTTGTAGTAAAGTTTGAGACTTGGCACTTCTAGGTTCCCTTTATTCCCATTTCTTTTCATTATTTCTCTTGAGATTCTTCAACTTTTTTTCCTTCCTATAAATTTCATTATTGTTTTTTCTAGTCCTAAAAAGTAATTCTTTGATAGTTTGATTGGGATGACATTGAATAGTAACTTAATTTAGGCAGCATTGGTGTCTTAATTTTTACTATCTTGACTTATTCTACCCATGAGTAATTAAAATTTTTCCAATTATTTAGGTCTGTATTTCAATAAACAATTGTTTGTAGTTGTAGTTACCTAACTCTTGTGTGTATTTTGGAAGGTAGACTCCCAAGAAACCTATCTGATCTGTGGATGGGAGGAAAGTTCATGAGCAAAGAAAAAGGGTCAAAGAAGATAAAATGGATAGTTTTGATTACATAAAACTAAAAAGGATTAGCACAAACAAATTTAATGAGGGGATTAAGGGGACAAGATTAAAAGGGAAACAAGTACTGGGAAAGAAATCTTTGCAGCAAATTTGTCTGATACAGATCTCATTTCCAAGATAAATAATGAATTGATTTAAATTTATAAGAAAAAGTTACTTCCCAAATAATGAAGGATCCAAGGATTTGGACACAGAGTTCTCAAAGGAAGAAACTTAGGTAATCAATATATGACCTCATCAAAAAAATGCTTCAAATTGCTAACAATTAGAGAAATGAGAATTAAAGCAATTCTGAGATGGCACTTCATACCCATTAGATTGATAAAGATGATAAAAGGAAAATGATCAATGTTAGAGAAACTATGGGAAAATAGTTATTTTGATGTACTGGTGGTGGACCTATAAATGGATAAAACCATTATGGAAAGCAATTTTTAAATATGCATTAAAAAATGACTAATTAGTGCATGCCTTTTAACCCAGATGTGCCACTGCTCAATCTATACCCAAAAGAGGTCAAAGAAAGAAGCAAAGGTCCTTTATGTACAAAAACATTTATGGCAGCTCTTTTTGTGGTAACAAAATTCTGGAAACTAAGAGTATACCCATCATTTGAGGAATGGCTAAATAACTTATGGTATATGCATGTGATGGAGAACTATTAAACTTTAAGAAATAAGGAAATGGATGATTTCAAAAAGTCATGGAAAGCTTTATACGAACTGATGCAGAATGAAGTAAGCAAAACCAAGAGAACTATTTATATAATAACAAAAAGTCTATAAAACAACTTCAAAAGTAGTAAGAACTGTGATCAAACAATGACCATTCACTATTCCAGAAAATTGATGAATAGAAGTGATGGATTTAAGATCCAGAATAAAACATATATACATATATATTTCTATATATTTTTGCATGCTTCCAGTGAAGGAATTTTTTTCCTTGACTGTGCATATTTATTGAAAGATAATTGTTTTTCTTTTCTTTTTTTCCCCCAGTGTACTGGGGAGTGGGAGGAAAAGAAATGGAATTCTCTTAATTTTTTAATAGATATGAACTGTTGCCTGAACTTTTGAATGAGATGTATTATTAATTTTACTTAACTATTTGACTTCATTACAAGTAATCTTTCATTAAGCGAGAATAATCTGTAAATGCTTATTTTGTAAAAACAAAGCACATGAATAAAACTTAAAGTTAAAATCAACTGAAGCAGCAACATTATTTGCCAGCATACTCAACTTTGACATTGCACTCAACCCTTCTCTCTGGTGAGAGGAGAGGAAAGGTTTATTATCATTTCCTTTTTTAAAACCAGTACTGCTTAATTGTATTTAATATGATTTCATCTGCCTTTTTGTATTGTCTTCATTTGCATTGCTGTAATCACTGTGAATGCTTTTCTGCTGGTTCTACTTTCTTCACTGTGCATCAGTTCAAAAAAATAATGCTTTATATTTCCTGTTTCTTATAGAATAATAGATGGCTTAGTGGATAGAGCATTGCACTTGGAATGCGAAAGACAGAGCATTTACTAACTGAATAATTTACTACCCTGCATAAGTCTTTCAGCCATTTTCTATTTACTCTTCTGTAAAATGGACCTTACTGTCCATTTTACCTCATACTGTTGGTATAACTATTGTGGAAATCAAATGAGGCAATACCTATAAAATGCTGTACACATTTTAAAGTATTATATGACTGCTAATTTTCATCATTGTTGTTATTGCCTTCTGTTCTCCCTGAAATTTGAGTCTTCCTGCAAATTTGACTTTGCATCTCTGGTCATCCTCTCCGGTACTTGTCATACTTTTTCTTATATCCCTAAACTCACTGGTTCTGGTGGTGGAGTTGGAATACTCCTAATTTCCCTTTGGCACTTTAGGACTGTGCTTCTACATCATCTCCTTTCTACATCAAATCCTTTCAATCGGAGAGTCATTTTACCCAAACATGTCACCACATTCAGATCCTGGTGGTTGTTACTTACTGATCCCTTCAACACTATCCTTCTCTTACGAGTGAGGTCAGTGCCTAGCTCATAGTTTACCTCTCTGTTCCAGAGACTTGCCTCATACCAGAGTACTTCAATTCTCCCTCAAATAGCCTTACCTTCCCAGTTCTTCAGTCTCCTCACATCATAAGACCTATTCCTCCACTCTTGCTAAACTACACATGGAGGTGGTCACTTATGGGTCACATCCCCCATAAGTGTTCTACTTTCAGTATCAAAGCACAGTATCTGTATTTTTTTTCTTCTTTCTCATGGTTCATCCCATTAGTTATAATTCTTCTTTACATCATGACTAATATGAAAATATGTTTAATATGAATGTGTAACTAGAACCTATATCAGATTGCAAACTGTCTTTGGGAGAAGGGAAAAGCTGAGGAAGAGAATTAAAACTCAAAACCTTAGGGAAGTGAATGTTGAAAACTAAAAATAAATAAATTAAATATATATATATATATATATATATATATATTTTTAAAAAAGAGCTCTAACATTTCTTCATCTGACCATAACCACACATAATTCCATCTCCCCTTATATTTCATACTTTCTAAACCTATTGGTCCTCCACTCCCTCCACCCTCTGTACTTTACTATATTCCTTCCTTCCCAATCTAGAACTCTTAGGGATCTAGAAATTATAATATTCTACTTTCAATTCCCTTGCTACATTGTCCTATTGCTAGGGATACTTCACCAAACTCCAGCCTAGCTTACTATCATTCAGTAAATTTATTAAATATCCACTATGTGCCAAGCACTATGCTAAGTGTTGGAGATATACTTTGAAAAAAAAAAGACAAAAGACAATCCCTTTTCTCAAAAAGCTCATGGTTTAATGGGGAATACAACATATATACAATATGTGCAAGATAAATTAGAATAAATTGACAGAGAAAAGGTACTAGAATTAAGGGGAAATCTTCCTATAGAAGATGAGATTTTGTCTGTGACTTGAAGGAAACCAAGGAACCGGGAAACAGAGATGAGAAGAAAGAACATTCCAGGCACATGGGACAGCCAGTGGAGATGTGAATTGTGGGAGATAGAGTTTCCTGTGTGAGGAATACCAAGGAAGATGGTGTTACTAGATAAGTGACTATGTGGAATAGATCTTGGATAGTAGAAGGTGTGAGCTGCAAGAAAACTGAAAAAGGAGAAGGAAATGTTATGAAAAACTTCAAGTGCCAAACAGAGGATTTTATACTTGATATTGAAGGTGATAGGGAGCCACTGGAGTTGTAGAGGGAGGCAGTTTGGTCAGACATACTTTAGAAATTTGACAGTTGAGAGAAGGATGGACTGGAGTGGGCAGAGACTTCTAGCAGAGAGACCAACAAATAGGCTAATGCAACAATAAAAGTGTTAGGTGATAAGGATATCAAGGTGGTGGTGGTATTAGAGAGAAGGGGGCACATAAAAGAGATGTTAGGACACAGTTGAGTGGTACAGGGGAGAGAGTGTGGGACCTAGAGTCAGGAAGACCTGAGCTCAAACCAGCCTCACACAATTACTACCTTCATGACCCTGGGCAAGAGATTAACCTCTGTTTGTTTCACTTTCCTCAACAATTAAATGAGAATCACAATAGTACCTATCTCCCAGGGTTGTTGTGATCATATAAAATGAGATAATATTTGCAAAGTGTTTAACACAGTGTCCGGCACATCATAGGTTCTTCATAAAATGCTTCTTTCCTTCTTTTTTTCTGAAAGTAAAATTGATAGGCCTTGACAGTAGATTGGACAGAGGTTAGACAAGGGGAGGAGAGATGAGACAGAGTGAGAATTCAAAGATGAAACTTTGGTTGGGAGCCTGGGTAACTGGGAGTAGGGTGAAATTAGGTATAGAGGTAGAAAGATAATGACTTCAGTATTGGTCATGTTAAGTTTAGGATGTCTATGGGAAATCCAATTCAAGATGTTTAATGGGCAATTGGAGATGCAAGACTGGAAGTTAGCCAAGAGGTCTGCACTAGATAAGTAGATCTGAGAATCAACAGCATAGAGAAGATCCTTGAATCCATAGGAACTCATGAGTTAACCAAGTGAAGAAATAAAGAGGGAGAAGAGAAGAGGATCCAAGACAGAGCCCTGTAGAATACAAAGATCCAGCAAAGGACACTGGGAAAGACAGTGTCAGGAAAAACCGAGCAGTGTCAGGAAAAACTAAGGAAAAGAGCATCAAGGAGAAGAAAGTGATCGGCTATGTCAAAGTATGTAGAGAGGTCAAGAAAGAGGAAGACTGACAAAAGACTATTAGATCTGGCAATTACTGAATGATCAGTAACTTTCACAAGAGCAATTCTGGTTGAATGATGAGTCCAGAAGTCAGATTGCAGAGAGTTAAGAAGAGAGTGAAAGGAAAGAAATGGCATCATCTATTGCAGGCAACCTACCGCCATCTGCCTCTCTTGCTCCTACTTGTATGTTGCAAAAGGAAGACACAAAATCATGTGGATTAGGTCCACTACAAATTTATGTTATATAATCTCAACGAGCCCTCATAGGAACAAGGAGATCCTCTTCCCCACCCCCAATTGATTTTCCATCCTACTTTTCCTTGATATTTCTATTCTAGAGCCTTCCATAATACCCCTCTTCCAGACCCTCTCAACCAAGGTTCAGATAAGAGAAAGAAAAGGGAAGAGAGAAAAGAGAAAATGTGAAACGGAAAGACACTTTAACACTCTTGTAAGTACAGTTCATTTGGTAACTCGAATAAATATACCTTCACCTTGGTGAAAAAAACACAATAACAGCAATCTCCTTACCTTGGCACAAATATCTGGCCTTCACAGATGCTTGCAGGGATTTTCATGTCAGCATATGTTAGAAACTGTCTTTTCAGAGAATTATAATGGATTGGAGCTGGAAGGGACCTTCAAGATAATCTAGTTCAGCCTCCTCATTTTATAGATGAGGAAAGTGAATTGCTAAGAAGTTAATGACTTACTCAAGGTCATGTACTCATGATGGATGAGGCCCTAATCCTCTACCATTTCCATGACACTTTGTTACTACCATTTCTTCCTGAGATGCATGAAAAGTGTCAAGAGCCCAATATCCAGAGTACCTGGGTAGATGGCCTGATCAGAGTCCCTTCCATCTCTTTCCCCAGAATGTAGGTCTTCTTGTTTGCCACCTCCAAAATATTTGTTCTTGAACCAGATTAATAAGGATTAAAAAAGGTAACACTTGACTCTCCCTGCATAGGAAGAAAAAAACACGAGGAACCTTCAACACCCTCTTTAGAAGCTGACATATGTCATAGGTCTTTCTCGAGCTGAGTTGTGATGAGTCAAAGTACTAACATAAGCATCTCTTCATTTCATCAATATTGCCTACAGAATGGGATCAAGAACCAATTCCAACCAATTCAGAAGCAAACTACTTCTTGCTTTATGGACATTAAGGTTCACCCTTCTTCTCTGTACTCAGTATTTGTGGCCAGAGCTACAAATGAAGGTAGACCATTCAGTACTTTGGTCAAAGATGCTAAAATTTAGTGGGCCATATTTTCTCTCCCTATGGTTTTTCTAGCTGACCTTCTCTGAATCTCTTTGTGTTGTGCCCATCTATAATCTATCACATTTTGCTTGGCCCATTCTGGGGTAAAAGTAAATGACCACCACCACATATTTCCCTCAGAGCCATCTGCCCAGTCTATTGTCTGCTTCTCACCAGTCCTTGGGAGTTGAGGTGGAGATGGTCATAAGATAGTTAGATACACTGCCAGAGACAGTTCAGACTAACTAGGGAAGGGACCACCTTTCAACTGGCACTATTACCAACTGTAAGTGCCTTAAAGCCATTTAAAGTTCAATGATGGTGAAATATGACTTACTTTGGAGGTGGGACTCTGAGTCCTTCACATGGACCAGCTGCATTCCAAAGCCTCCCAAGCATGGCCTCTCAGTATCTCCTCACACTCTCCTTCTAGGCCCCTGACTTTGCCTATAGGCACAAGAATTCCTAGTTTCAACTTTGGTTTTGAATATATTGGTGAATTAGTTTGATATTAGAAGCATATAGGCTTCACATGGGCAGGGGACATTTCATTTTTTGACTTTGTACTCCCAACACCTAGCACAGTATCTGACAAATTGTTCATACTTAACAGATGTTTGTTCGACCAATAAATCAATGGATCGATGTGTGTGTGTGTGTGTGTTCATCCTTCATTGCCGAAGAAGACCATACCATCAGAGAAATGATGACATGACTTGCACTTGACTTTGTTTTGAGTGAGGGAGGGCTGTGCAGGTCACCAGCCTCACTTCTCCTCCAGAGCCATCTGAATCCAGTGACCAGATACTCATCAGGATGACTGGAGATGACCCAGGATGAGGCAGTTGGGGTTAAGTGACTTGCCCAAGGTCACACAGCTAGCAAACATCAGGGAGTTAATATATGCAAAGCACTTTTTAAAGCTTAAAGCACTATATAAATGTGATCTATTATTATTGCTACAGTACAAATAGATGATTTTCTATACATCATTCCAGAAAAATTCAGTATTTGTTTCTTTAAAAAAGTGTTTCACACACACACACAAATCTATTGCAAAATGCTAAACAAAATGATTACAGTTCTTCTGTGTGGCATTGCTAAGTAGCTGGCACAGAGCTTCTTCAATCAAATAAGAAAATGGGAATTGAACAGAATATGGCAATCCTTCCTCCTAATCCAATCCATTAGAAGTTTCCATGAGGAAAGGGTCCTGCCAGACTCCTTGTTCTATGGAAACAGCATAACAGCAATGAAGAAATCTAGCTGTGTGTGAAGGAGGCTGAGTATTCCAAGTGATTGAATGGTAAAAATACCCAAAGCTGCTCTCCTTCTCTTGGAAATCCTTCTAAACCCACTGAGTTTGCAAAGATCCAAGCTGCTATCTCTGATTTGATAAGGAATGGAAACTTTGGTTTGGAAAAGACCTCAGATTCAGGGCTATCTCCCCTAAATCTAGGGCCCCACTGAGGTTTGTCCCAAAGTTTGTCAACATGTTGATGCCTGCATGCTCCTAGTGAGGCTTTTAGGAGCCTTTGTGGGTAGAAACCTACGAGATAGTCAAGGATAAAGAACAAAAGGAAGAGACAGAAAATAGAAAGGGAGAAAAGTGGAGGGGAAGACAAAAAAAAATAGAAGAAAAGAGAGAAATTAAGTTAACAAGCCTAAGTGTTTATTTTGTGCTGTGCAATGGGCTATATTCTGGGATATAAAGAAACAATCCCAGACCTTAAAAAGTTCACATTCTAGAGGGGGATACAGCATGCCAAATGTGTCCATATAAGAGAAGTACATTGAAGGTAATCTCAGAGAGAAGGAATTAGCTTTGAGGAAGCCAAGGAAAGGCTTATTACAAAAGGTGAGCTTTTAGCTGAGAGTTGAAGGAAGTCAGGAAAGTCAGAAAGGGGAGAAATGAGGAGAGAGAGAGAGAAAATGAAGGGAAGATGAAAGAGAAAGATGGGTGTGGGGTTGAATTATATGTGATTGACAGTGGTAGAGAGGGGTCGCTTTTGATCACTATAAGGCTCTCTCTTCTGTAGCTTTCTAAACTCTAGTTTAACCCATCTCCTGAGATTAGAGAATGAGATCAGGGCACATTTCTACAGTACCTTGAGAACTGCAAATCACTCTCCTTACAACCATCTTCTGAGTGGCAAGCATGTTTATTCTCATTTTACAGATGAGGAAATTGAGACTCAGAGGCAGATAAAGTGGATTGCCTGGGGATGTGAAGAAATTTTGGGGGAAAGGTCAGAGACAGTCTTATAATTCCAAAGGTAGTTCTCTTTCCAGAGGCAGCTAGGTGGCTCAATGGATAGAACAGTGTGTCTGGAGTCAAGGAGACCTAAGTTCACATCTGGTCTCAGACACTTGCTACCTGTGTGACTCTGGGCAAGTCACTTAATCTCTGTCTAATCTTTGCTTAATACACTGGAGAAGGAAAAGGCAAATCATTCAGTGTCTTTGGCAAGAAAACCCCAAATGGGGCCATGAAGAGTCAGACACAACTCAAAACAACTCAATAACAAAAAAACAAAGCACTCTTTCCACTATACTATGTTGCCTCTCAATAAGGAAATGTGTGCATGGTCTGGCCAGAAAATGTTGACTTGGACTTGGGAATTAAGGCATTATCATTTCACAAGACTAATAGATCTCTCAGTTCTCACTGTTATTTCAAATCACTCTCCTTCTTGCAGTCTGTTCCAATCCAATTGGTCGACTACTAGTACCTTATTCACGATGACATCCCCTGCCTCTCTTCCTGTTCACAACTGCTCCCCCATACTTGGTGTACACTCGATGCTCACCTTGGCTTTGGAGAATCCCTAGCTTCCTTTAAAGTTGATGTCAGTTGCCAACTTCTATAAGAGGCCTTTCCATGTCTCCTCACCAAGTGTCTCGCTACCTCTTAAGATGCCTTTGTATTATTTTGTGTGTGTGTTTATACATACACACACATACATACACATATGTGCACAAGTATACATGAGACTAGTTAAGAGCAAACTGGCCCTTGAGACAAATATTATTTTTGTCTTGTATCCTTGATGGCTGAAACAGTACCTGGGGTATATAGTGTAAGTCAATGAATATTTGTTGAATTATTTTGTTTGTTGAGTTTTTTGATGCAGTCATGATTTATGATGCTCCTCAAATTGTAGCACATGTGATTGTCTACTGAATTTCCTCCTAAGGGCAGGCCTTTGAAGTGCAATCCTCCCTTTACATTCTCTTTCTCAACCCAACCCCAACATACTTATAGCCTAAAGCCCTGGGAATTAATCCCTCTCCATATCCTCAGAAAGATGCTATAGACCCATAGAAGTATGCCCTCCAGTTCCTCCATTACCACAGCGCCTGGCTGCTAAACCAAATGACTACATTAGAGTTTATCTGAATCTAAGATGATGGATGCTGGCATGAAAAAATATCACTGCAGTTACAATTTTAATTTCCTGAGGCATATAGATGCTTGTCTCAATTACTGGCTCACAGCTCCCCTGCTCACATTAGCTTCTCACATCTTTAAGAGATGGCAGTTCTCATGGCTGCCCCTTGATCTCTGAGCCAAAGGAGCAGAGATTTCCAAATGAGTAGCAAATTACTAATGCATAATGGAAATTTCCCCAAAGCTTTGGGACCCTTGAGTCTGATACTATTTTTCCCTGCATTTCTCAGTAAGAAAAAGTGTTTATGGGAAGAAAGTTAGAGATGTCCTAGAGTGCAAGTAAATGTTAGAAAAATTCCTTGCTTTGACTTCTAATTAATGCATCCCTCCCTTCCCTGAAATTCTCTAGCCTGAAGCAGGCCTACTGGGCTCATATATCATTTATAAACCACCATCCAGACAGTACAAATAGGAATTCACCTGTTGGTAGTTGTATCTCTGCCTCTCCAGAAAAAAAAATCCTTAGTAAATGGAGCCTGTCATCTTCAAGTTTTTGAAAGCTTTTAGAAGATTATAACAGATAAGATGGTCTGCCTAAGAAGGTAAATACAGGTGTTCAGTTAAGAATAGTAGTGAATAAGTTGGGCAACAGGCAGTTAGGTGGTGTAATGGATAGAGCATCAGGCCTGGAGTCAGAAAGACTTCTTCCTGACTTCAAATCTTCCCTCAGACACTTCGAGCTATGTGACTCTGGGCAAGTCACTTAACCCTGTTTTTGCCTCAGTTTCCTCCTCTATAAAATGAACTGGAGAAGGAAATAAAAAACCATTCTAGTATCTTTGTCAAAAAAAAGAAAAAACCAAATGGGGTCATAAAGAGTCGGACACAACTGAAATGACTGAATAACAAGTGAAAAAGCTGAGAGCCATAGAGCTCCTTTTGTAAATCAAAGCAATCCTGATAGACATCACTGAGCTTTGGGAGGGCAGAAAGAGTGGGAAGGTGGAAAGAGGAATCTGGGATGTCAGGCAGGCTGACACCAGAGCCTGCAGGGCTGTCAAAAGTACCAATCTAGAAGCCTGGACCTTAGGAATGCACAGTTGCCATGGAAGTGGAGGAGAAAGGGCTTGCTCCAACCCTGTGGTAACTCCTGGTCTGGGGACCTCAGGTCCAGAGATGACTCAGATTAGTAATTCAGTTCTTATTCTCTGGGAAAATGTGCCTGCAGTTAAAGAGAATTATTGGAAGAAACCAGTGAATGAAAGAAATGTTCTCATGAATTAATTCTCAGAAGTCCCAGGATGGAGAAATAGACTGAAAGTAGCTCCAAGCCAAAACCAAAACGAGACATGCAGGATCTAGAAGCTAAGACATAACCAGTTCCACACTAGGCACTCAAGAGGATAGAGATATTAATTATTGCTTTCGTGTTTCTGGCACTTTAAACTTTAAAAAACATGTCCCTCACAAGAGCCCTGATTTGTATTATTATAGGGTCAGTACTATTTTCCCTGTTTTATTGTTGTAGTTTGTCCTTCATTCCTGAAGAGGACCATGATCTCAGGAAGGTGATGCCGTGACTTGAGAGTGAACTGGATTTATGTGAGGGAGGGCTGTGCAAAGTCACCAGCCTCACTTTGTCCTCCAGAGTCACCTGGGTCCAGTGGCAAGATATAGATCAGGATGACTGAAGATGGCCCTCTTATCCCTGTTTTGCAGATGAAGGAATTGAGGCCTAGAAATGTTATTTTCTCAGGATACCATGACAGACTTCTTGGGGGATAAGAAAGTAGCAAAGTTGATCAGAAAACCCCCAATCACTCTTATGAGTCTCCTCCAATCAACTTTGTAATAATAATAGCTAGTATTTAGATAGAACTGGAAGGATTGCAATGCACTTTACAAATAGTATCTTATTTGATCCATATAGGAACCCTAGGAAGTGGGTGCTATCACGATCCCCATTTTGGGGATAAGGAAAGTGAGGCAGACAGAGGTGGAGTTGTCCAAGTCACAGTTTTTAAGTAAATGTCTGACTCCTGGTTTAGCTCTCTATCCACTGAGACACCCACAGCCCTGATGAGGTTATAGAATGTGAACCTTCAGATCTCTGTCCTTGGCCTTTCCTGAAAGGATACAAAGGGACTCCTGAATGATTCCCAGGAACTCCCTTAAAAATGATCTGCTACTGAGAAGCAGGGGAGATGGAACCTTATTTCTCTGTAGTCCAAGAGTGAGCTATAAATAAGAGCTCATCCATTTGGAACTTTTTTTTCTTTTTAAATTTGATTTAATTTCCAGCTCCAAATTTTCTTCCTCCAACCTTCTTCTCACCCATTGACAAAATAAGAAAAACAAAGCCCACTGCAAATATGTATAATCAAGGAAAACAAATTCCCACATTGCCCATGTCCAAAAATAAATATGCTTCATTCTGACCTGAGTCCATCACCTCTATCTGGAGGTGGGCAACATATTTGATCCTGAGTCCTCTAGAATGTGGTTAAATGAGCATTCCTAAGTCTTTCAAAGTTGTTTATCTTTACCGTATTATTGCTATTGTGGAGTTATTTGCCTAAGACACCATGACAGGCCTCTTGAGAGATAAGCATTTAATAGGGATGATCAGGAAAATCCTGATCAATTCCATGAATATCCTCCAATCAACAGTATTTATATGGGATTTTAAGGTTTGCAAAATTGATCTCCTGGTTCTGCTCATTTCATTCTGCATCAATTCATTTAAGTTTTCCCAGGTTTCTCTGAAACCATCTCCTTCATCATTTCTTATATCCCAATAATATGCCATCCTATTCATATACTACAACTTGTTCACCCCAGTCCCCAAATTATGAATATTTCTGCAATTTACAATTTTTTGCCACCACCAAAAGAGCTGCTATAAATATTTTTATACATATGGGCCTGCAATCTTTTCCTACATGCCTTGTCTCTCTTGGACTTCCAGATGGGAGTGCAACAAGAGGAGATGAAATAATTTCTCTCTTCCTCCAAGGTTCCAACAGAAATGATAGTTTACAGCTTACCATCCAAAACAGTTTTCCTGGGCCTTCTCTGGTCAAACCCACACCTCTGAGTGGTTTTAGAGACCACTACCCTGGGGTTTGGATAACACAGTGAAGCGTCTACTCAGTGATGGTAGCTCTTTCATTAAGGACTGCCCCTACAGCCGATGGCTCACTTCACATAAGCTCCTGGCCCAAGCAGTTGACTTTTATAGAACTATGCTTGGTGGGCTTCTAAGAGTTGATGTGATCCCCCAAGTATTAGTTCATAATCATGTAGGCATGGCAGTAGGACATATGTGCTTACCCGACTGTGCCAGAGACTGGAGTGCCTAGATCTTCCAGTTCTGGATGTCTTCTTCTGACTTTGTGTTTCTTTTCCTGAATGTAGATCAGAAACCAGGAATGAATGTTCCCAGCCATCCTAAATTCTAGAGTTTTTGAGCTCTAGTCAGGCACCAGCTACCCAGAGAGGAAAAATTTCTTTAATAGCATGCTTCTTGATAAAAAAGAGAATCATCACCAGTATCACTGTGCAGCAGAAGAACTCAAGTCATGCCAGGTCTTGGCAGGGGAACCGTACTTTACAAGGTCTCTTATATTTGCTGTAAATTGTTCATAGAACGCAGATCAGCAGTGAATGTAAAATAACTTTTTAGTATTTCCACAAAGCAGCTTTACCCTCCAGGGGAGTGTAATGAGTATCATGGCATATGAAGGTATTCTATGCTTCTTAAATTTATTTTTTTTCTTGTGTACCCTTATCCATTTTCTGCAATTGCTTTGGTGGAAAGAATAAAAAACTGTCCCATATCTGATATCCACATTGTACATTGAGAATCTTTGCGGAAGGGGTCTCCATTCGGTCACATTTGGAGAAAGTTGAGATATGTCACACATAAGCTTTGTTTTAGAGTTTTTCCCAAAGAAAATCTAGGTGAGGGCACTAATGCGCCAAAGAGAACTTGATCCCTCTGGCATCTGATCCCCAGGAACAAACCTGGATATAAATGAGTCTAGAATTCCATTGTGAGAATACAAAAATGAGTAAGACTCAATCTTTGCCTTAAGGAACTTAAATCAGAAAAAAATTTAGACAAATGAAAAATGAAAACAAAAAATAAAAATGAAATACTGATAGAAGCTAACAACAGAAAAAATGTCACAAAATTGTACAGATAAATTGCCAAAAAGTGAAACTATCCCTGCCCTCAAGAAACTCACATTCTAATGGGAAGAACAAAAAATGTATACATATAGGCATGTAAAACATTTTTAAAAACAAGGCATAGGACATTTTATAGTTGAAGAAACTGAGACAAACAGAGGTTAAATGACTTTCCCTGGATCACACAGCTGGTGTGTGAGGCTAGTTTTGAGCTCCAAGTTTCCTGGCTTTAGGCCCAATGATCTATCCACTGTGCCACCAGCTAGAAAGCTAATGGCATGCTACTTGGCAGATGAGAGACTGCCATTGATAATAGTGTACTGGTAAAGTCACTGTATCTGTCAGGTCCCCAGTTTTTTCACTTTTTAGGTGAATCAGACTAGATAAGTCTCCCAGGTCTTTACCCACTTTCATGTTCTTTGATTCTTTGATTCTGAGAGAGCAGAGTGGTGAAAGTTCATTTGGTGGGAATCAATGGCCTTTATGGTAGGAGTTAGAGGAGATCCCATGGAGGGAAGGAAAGATCATAGGGTCTAGAGTGGAAGGGCTGAAGTCCAACTCAATTTCCAAGTGAGTTGCAACTTTTCCTTTTACATTATTTCTGTGATATGTATGAGGTGTTCACAGATTTCTGTTGGTCCATCATGAAGTTTTCTCCTATACCCCTGTGCAGCATGTATTAATATAAGGAAGCAAATGATGAAGTCAAGAAATTGGATCCAATCTAGAGCAGCTTGCTTCCAGTTTCTTCCTAGGAGAAGTATGCTCATGGAAGCCAGGCAATTAACAGCCCTAAGTTGTATCTACTCCCCTGAGAATCCATTTCTTAAGCATGACCCTTCAGCTAGTCAAGTAGCCAACCATCATATGGTCCAAATTCTATTTTCCACGCTTGCTGATGAGGTTAAGTGGAGACCATAATCAAAAACTCAGCATGACAACTGCTTTTCATCCAAGTCCCTCACTCTGCCTTACAAGCAAATAAGGTTGGTTTGACACAAGGCTTTTGAATTGAGGACTGCTATGGACACATTAAACACCTTAAGAGAAGAAATGTGGAGCAAGGACCAGATCTCTAGACCACTAGCCTTTGTTCTTCAAGCTTCCTAAGTTCTAAAGAACATACTTGAAGATAAAATTTAAGGGGAAAGCCAGAGCTTGTCAGAGTTTGAAGGGATTTCACAGGCCATTAATCTAACTGGAATCATAATCTCCTCTATAAATATGCCTGATACATGTTGATTTAACTTTTCCTTAAAGGCTTTATCAGTATTAAGCAACATCTCTAATAATAAACAAAATGGGCAACATGGTCTCATGGAAATTCATGAGTTCCAGAGGCTTTAGCTCTAGTTTTGAGTCTGTCACTACTTAGCTCCCTGAACTTGGGCCAGTCATATTACAATGACCCTCTTTTTGAAGGGAGAGCAAATACTTTGATTTGGTTAGAGTAAGTCATTCATGGAGAGAATTAGTGAAAGAAAGACAGGTTAGAACCCGATTTAAGAGGACCTTACATTCTGGAAGAAATGAAGGAGTTTGGACTCCATCCTGTTGGCTATGAAGAACCATCAAAAGACTTTGGCAAGAGAAATAATATAAGCAAATATGGCAACAAAATACAGCATATGTTTTCTTTCACTGCAGAGGTGAAGGCTATGTAGAAGAATATTTAAAATAAGCATATGTATCTCTATATTAAGTATTTTAAACATATATACATATATATATATATATATATACAGAAACTTCCATATGCTTTGAGCACAAACGTTAACACTCAAAGTTAGTGTCAATGTCAATACAGCAGTTAAATATCAATGAGTGGCAATGTCAACACTCAACGTTAGTGTAAGTATCATTATAGTAGTTGACTATCAATGAGTACCAATGTCAACAGATCAGTCAAGTGTAGCATATACTGTCCCATGTAGTCAGGGTTTTGGCTTTGTTTAACTTTTTTTAAAACATGTTTTACTGAATATATTTTAGTGAAAATGTACACAAGGCTGGAGATACAGGACTGACAGGAACATGCTGGAGATATAGGGTGGTATTGAACTGGCAATCATATGTTCAGTAATGATCCTGGGGATCACATCTGGATGCCCTGACAACAACTCAAATTCAGTATGTGAGAATGCTGGACCTTATTCCTAGCTTCCCTATATTAACTAATGATATTACAATTTTCTTCGTCTCACATGTCATGTTATCATCCCTCTCCTTCAGTCCATAGTTGGTGAATAAACATTTATTAAGCACTTACCATTTTCCAGGCACTGTGCTAAGTTCTGGGGATACAAGAAAGGCAAAAGGCAGTCTCAGGTCTTAAGGAGCTAGCAGACTAAAGGTAGAGGCAATATGCAAACAACTACATAAAGCAAGGTATATATGGGATAAATTAGAACAGAGGGAAGTCATCAGCATTAGGGCAAATTGAGAATGGCTTCCTATAAAAGATGGGATTTTAGCTGGTACTTGAAAGAAGTCAGAGAAACCATGAGGAGGAGGTAGAAAGGGAGAGGATTCCTGAACTGGGTTCCAGCTAGCAAAAATGCCCTGTCCCTTGCCATTCCCAATCATTTGCCAATATCCAAGTCTATACCTGTAACATCATACCATTCATCCCCTTCTCCCATTCCCATCACAACCAAAAGGCAATGTGCCATAGTGGGTAGAGTGATAGACTTGGAATCAGGAAGACTATAGATTCAAATCCTAACTTTATTACGTACTAGATGGTGACCATAGCTAAGTCTCACAACCTTTTTGAGTTTCAATTTTATCATGTATAAAATGGGGGCAATAATATTCCAGAGGGTTGTGGAGGATCAAATGAGTTAAGTTAAATACTTTGAAATTTTCAAAGACTGTAGAAAAGTGCCAGTTATTAGTAAGCAGAACCACATCTTCTTTCTTTTGTATTAAGAGCCTCTTAGATGGCTTCCATCTTCCACCTCTCTTCCTTTTAATCCATTGCACACAGCCCTGCATGTTAATGTTGCCTCTCCTAAATTATAGCTCTAGTCACATCGCTACCCTGATCACAAGCCTACAATGATTCCTCATTTCCTACTGATCAAAGAAAATCATGATCAAACTTCACTGGCTGCCGTCTAAGATCCTCATTAATCTGCCTCCAACCTTTCTTTATGACCTTAATACAGAATACCACTCTCACACAGGATCATTGATTTAGAGCAGCAAGGGACCTTATGGTCATTAAGTTCAACCTTTTCATTTCATGAATGCAGAAATTGAGACTTAGTGAGGTTAACTTAGTGAGGTGAGTGAGGTGACTTGCCCAGGGTCACACAACTCAGTGTATCAGGAAGGATTTGAACTCAGATCTTCCTGACTCCAAGACCAAAGCTTTATTATTATAATATAATATTTGTAAAGCACTTAGAACAGTGCCTCACACATAATAGATGTTTAATAAATGTTTTTTCCCCCTTCCTCTGTTCCACTTGTCTTATATTTTCCTTTCTCCATGTTTTTACTTTTGCCTAAAATAATTTCTTTTCCTACCCTTGCCCATTGGTCCCTATAAAAACCACATTTATCTTTAAGGTCAGGTTTACTTCCTTCACATCTATTCAAGTTTTTCCTTCCTTCAAGGCCTTATAGAGATATACTATATATAGATATATATCACTATATATAGTATATCTAGAGATAGATATACTATATATAGATATAAGAAAATTATTTCTTACTCCTCAGATTTCTCATAGCATTTTCTCACCTTATGTTGCACAGGTTGTAATAGTAAGTATAAGCAAATAGAACAATATGAAGATAATCTCAAGCTATGTGTCAATATCTGTCACAAATTTTAAAAAATCTATTGAAACCTTGACAAAAAACCTCCAAATTTAGTCACTATACGCCTTGATATTAGGTTAGTTCAGTGTTATGAAGACCAAAAAAGATATTCATTCTGGATTAAGTAAAAGAGAAAAAGTATCTTTAGGTTATTTAGAAGACTTGTAACTGTATGTCATAAATATTTTCTTAAAAAGAAGAGCAGAAGGAAAGAAAATATGCATGTACATGAAAATATTCACAACTGCATTATTTGTAATACCAAAAAGATGAAAACAAATTATGTCTCCAACAAAAAAGGAATGGCTGAGTAAATTATCATATATGTGAATATAATGGAATATTCTTATTCTCATAAGGAATAACAAATGTGTAAAATTCAAGTACAAGATTTACATGAGTTATTGCAAAGTGGAAAAAGCTGAGCCAAAAGAAATGTATATTTTCATGTATGTACATAGCTATATATGTGCAAATGTATATTGTGTGATACATATGTCTACAACAATGAAAATTAAGATAACACAAAAAAGCAACAAAAAACCTCAAATATATTGGACAATGTTGGTACCAAAACTATTAAAATTAAAACCTTTCTTTTTGTTAAATCTAGCTAACAATAAAGAGAAAAATTATATTTTCCTTTAGTCAGTCACTCTAATTAGTATTTCAGATAAAACAAAAAAAAAATCGATAATGCAAAAAAGACAGAGAACTAAGTTTCCTCACTTGGAAACAGAGGGATTTCGTCCCAGTGCTATCTAAGGTCAGTTTCAGCTCTGTGATCTAAAACATAGCCAAACAGTTTGTTGGAAAAATTAGAACTCACTCAAATTAGCAAGTCAAGTTCCCGTAGGAAGGCTTCTATTTGTCCCTCCAGAGTCTAGGGGGTAGCACTGAGGGCCAGGGAGTGGGATCTTTCTAGTAGCACAACTCATGGATCTCCAGTGGTGTGCTTTCCTTTATGATGACCAAGCTAGATAGTACAGTGACTAGACTACTAGACCTGGAAGACTTGAGTTCAAATATGGATTCCAATTTACAAGCTATATGACCCTGGGCAAGTCACTTAACCTCTGTCTGCCTCAGTGTCCTTGTCTGTAAAATGGAGATAATCATAGTATCTGTCTCCCAGAGTTGTGAGGATTCCATGAAATAATATTTGTTAAACTTTGCAAACCTTAAATAAAGGCTACCTATTATTAGTTATTAACATATCAATGAGTCATTCAGACATAATTTGCTCTTAGAAACTGATATTTACCATGGTGGTATAGATGATACAAAGCACATCTCATCATCTCAAAAATCTGTCACATAGTTTCCAATCAATACACAGAGAGAGTTCAGATTTGGTAAAGTAGACATAAGCTTAGAGAACACATGCTGCAAACTCACAGCTCTTTTTGGGGAGGAGTCTTCAATATGTTCCCCTTCGGCATGGTGTGGCTTTTCCTGTTAGTTCCTTGTTGAGCCTTGAATATACCTTTACTCATCATGCCCAGTCTGACCTCACCTCCTGATACAGAAATTGTCAACAACAGCTGTTGTCTCAGAAGACATTGCTGATATAGTCAATAAAAAAAGTCCAAATCCTCTGATCCTCCCAAGTTCACAAGGTCCTCCTCCAGTCAAAGGTGGGAAGAAGAGACTAAAAGCAAGGCCCTTTCCTCCTCCACTAAGCAATTCCTTTTTAGGAGGTTGGCTTGAGACTTCCTTCACTAAACTGCTAAAGGCTCAATCCCTTGAGTCCTATACTGGTTGAGAAACATGGTTATTAATAACTAATGACTTGGGGAGATCCAGAGTTTCCCTTTTTCTATAGTCCTCATTCAAAGTTCAGTCTTTTGAAGGACATTGAATTAACTCTCCTTGATCTTGGTCAGACCTGACCCAACCTTACAAGGAATCTCTAATTAAAGATGAATTCCACTCAATCTTGGTTGGCAGTACAGCCTTTGTCTATTCCACTCAATCTTGGTTGGCAGTACAGCCTTTGTCTAGATTGTCAAAGGCTGGTCTGAGTACAGGGATAATCTCTCAGTCCACAAGTGATTTGATTGCACTCTCAGACCCTAATTGGAGTGAGCCTACTACTTCTCTTTGTAAAGTCCACATTTCATTCATTGTTAACCAATCAGAGTAGATTGCCACCCTCTGACACTCCTACTTTTCTAAAGCCATATAAACCTTGAACCTGCCACCATGAAGGTTTTTGCAGTGGAGAGTACGAATGACCTGTTTTATTGAAGTGCTAACATTCTTGATAAAATGACTAATTTCTCAGAATTTATGCCTCTCAAACTTTTCAAACATCTCACTGCTTTTCTATTTTACAGACTATTCACTGAGGAAAACCAAGCTTCCTCAATAAAGGCAAACATACCTCCTTTGCAATAGGACTCTAGTTCATCTAATGATTTTTTTTTCCACTTTTTTTTTAATTTAAATAAATTTATTTAACTTTTTACATTCATTTTCACAAGATTTTGGGTTCCAAAATTTTCTCCCCATTTGTCTCCTCCCCCCCGCCCCAATACACTGGACATTCTAATTACCCATATCACCAATCTGCCCTCTCT
>CM053771.1:133225986-133246341 GCA_028658325.1 Potorous gilbertii | reverse complement strand
CAGCCTCAGGGCTTTTGGCGGCAGACCTGACTGCTCTTCAATGGGAGCTTATCTGCTGGTTCTCAGGAGGAGGCAGGGCCACCTCCCAGGCCCAGTTCCCTCAGGGGGTTTATGCAGAGACCTTTTGTAATGGAGCTGCAGTGGAGCTCCTGCCTGCCTCTGGCCGAGCTGCCTCTGCCTCTGGTCGAGCTGCCTCAGCCTCTGCCGCAGCGGCGGCCTCCCTAGGGGGTCCGAGTCCCGGAGATACCCCACTCCCCTCTCAGCCCGTCTCTCTCACTGACCTGTGCGTCTGTGGGTGGAAGGATCTTCGTGGCTGCGGGAGATTACGGTCCCTGAAGCCTGATGGGGTCTGCTCGCTCCTCTCAGTGCCACCTGGCTGGGGCAGGGGAAGGGGAGCGCTCCGCAGGGCAGGGCTCCGCTCTCCTCTGGGGTACCTTTGCGGTCAGTTTTTCAGGGCTCTCTGCAACAGAAATCTCCTTCACTGTGTTTCTGCGCGGCTTCCACTGTTCCAGAATTTTTCAGGAGTCCTTTTTAGAGGAAATCCATGGGCTGTGGGTTCGGAGCTAGCAAATGTGAGTCTTTCTACTCCGCCATCTTGGCTCCGCCCCCCATCTAATGACTTTAAGGGACAACTAAATTAATCAACCATTTTTCAAAACTTATTCTAATGGCAACTAAGTGATAAAGTAGATAGAGTGCTAGGCTAGGATTTAGGAAGATTTGAATCCAAATCTGGCCTCAGACATTTAACTGAGTGACCTTGAGCATATAACTATTAAGTCACTCTGTCTAAAAGTGACTCACTTGTCTAAAGACAGACTAAACCTCTGTCTGCCTCAGTTTCCTCAACTCTATTTATTCTCTAAAATGAGAATAAATAACAGCGCTTACCCCACATGGTTGTTGAAGATCAAATTCGGTAACACTTGTAAAGCACACAGCACAGTGCTTGACAAACAATAGGCATTTAATAAATAATTATTCCTTCCCTATATCTGTCTAAAGTCTATGATTGATGGATTCATTAGACATATTCAGACACCATTCCTAGAGACCAACTGAGATATATTGTCACTTGAAAAGGTTTTTGGGGCAACACTTTAAGTGGGATGGAAATAATTGATTGAGTTAGTGGATCATCCCACCATCCCACATTGACTGTATCTGATAGTGTATGCAATAGTCCCCTATCTCTTCAAAGAAAAGAGATAGTATAAAAAATTTAAATAAAATCCTAGCAAAGATATAACAATAATATATCCAGACAATACTTCACTAAGACTGAATTTGATTCATACCCAGGCTAAAAAAGAATTTAAAAGTTCAATATAAAGAAAACAATCTGTGTTAATAATCATATATACAATACCTCCAAAAACTACATGATAATGAATATACTCAAAAAAGCCTTTAACAAAGCTACTCATGTTAAAAAATAAAACAGCGCATGGACATGGAAGGGCACTAATTTAATATTATCAAAAGCACATATCTAAAGCCATGACAGCATAATTTGCAATGGAAAATCACTGGAAACTTTCCTAGTACAAAACAGGAGTAAGACATGAACGCATCTTCTCTCCTCTATTATTTGATATTGTCTTAGAAATGCTGGTTATAGCAACATAGCAAGAGAACAAAATTAGGGTGATAGTTATGGCAAAATGGAGGCAAAATTATCCCTAAAGACAGACAACAAAATGGTTTAGCTAAAAAAAATCAAGACCACTGGATGGTGGTACAACTTTTAGTCCTGCTACCAGGAAAGCTGAGGTTGGTAGAGAGAGTTTGAAAGTTCCAGAATTTAGTTTAGTTCTGAGTTTAGTAGAGTTAAAATTATTTGAGTGTCCCTACTAAATTCAGTACAAATAAAGTGAGCCTCTAAGAGAAAAGAGTCACCAAACTGTCTACGGAGGAGCGAAAAATGGAGCCCAGGAAAAATGGAGCAGGTTAAATCTTCCATACTGATCAACCTCAGGATCAGGCCTAGGAGTAGCAGTTGTATTTCCAGTCCCAATGAATATAAAGACCCAGTCACAAAAAGAAAAAAAATCCAGAGAATCACCAAGGAAACCAAAAGATAATTATTATATTTCTAAAGTAGCAAAATTGTCAGCCTTTCCATATAGTACTACCACGGGCCACAAGTAAATTGTAATATAAAAAATTCCATTCAAAGTAACTACCAAAAAATCGCCCTTCTTTACCAAAATAAAGGAAGACGATTGAAAAGCTATGTAGTGCTCCTGGTTGGTAATTTCACATTATCTTTAGCACGTCCTTTTTTTTAACAAAAGAAACTACACAATACAAATTCAGTTTTGTATTTAATCTTTTTGTTCTTTATATATGTAAATATTTGTGTTTCTTGATGTTTGTCAAATTATTAATTTAAAAAATTAATGGGAATGAAAATGGTCCAGCTCTACTAAATCTCAAATAATATTATAAATTGGCAATCATCAAAATTATTTGGTCTGATTAGGAAATAGCAAAGTACATCAATGGAATAGACTAGAAAAACAAGAATCAGGAGCAATTTTTAAAATAACCTTGTGTCCATAAACACAAGAACATATTTTTCAGGAAAGAAGTACATATTTTATAAGAATTGCTAGGAAATTGAAAAGCAATTTGCCAGAAAATAGGTTTAGATCAACATCTTATGCCGTAAACCACATAATAAACTCCGAATGAGTACGCAACCTAAACAAAAAAGGTCATATCATTAAAAAGAACAGCAATAATATTAAAATGAAAAGATTGTGGATATGTAATGTATGGACTTGCAATCTGGGACCCATGTGTCCCCAAGAATCAAGAGAGAATTAACAGAATGTAGCTCAATAAAACCACATATATTTAAAACAAGATGGCTTAAGCTGGCATTTATGAGCTTTTTTTTTTAATATTTATTTTTTATAATTATATTTCAATATAATTTGTTTCCCTTGTAATCCTGTGTGTCTATTATTCTAAGAAGGGTCCCACATCACTCAGTGGGCCATGATCCACAAAAAGGTCCAGCACCCCTGATCTAAAAGTACCGACAGCAGCACGGGCAACTATAACAAGTAAGCCTGAGCCAGGGTTATATTGTGAGCTCCTTAAAGGCAAAAACTGTCTCTTACCTTATTTTGAATCCCCAGTGCTTTGCACAGTTCATGGCATAGTCGGTGTTTAATAAATGTTTATTAACTGTTAACTGACACAGATGATAAGATGTTGAATAAAAATAGGGATCTGGTGTGTTTCAGTGAAAGGGAATCCTCTTCAATGAGTCTGTAAGCTAAATTAAAGGCTCCTTTTGATGATGCAGATGTATAATGAACTGATGAAGGGGGTTGAATATCAAGGTTACCAAACAACCACGCTAAATTAACGGTATTAGCAAATCCTTTGAAATTCTTTCTGTTGTCTGTACCTCTGCAATCAATTAAGAATGGGTCATAACCCTCAAACTCATTACCTTAGAATTCAGTGTGTGGATTTTTTTAGCCAATGAAGTGGTTTAATCCTTAAGCATGGGATTTTTTTGTCTTTATTTTTAAAGATAACTTCCAAGAAACACTTGAAATCATATAAGTGACTACTGTAGAGATAGATTACTTACCAGTTTTCTAGGTTGAACTTAATAATTCAATTCAATAACTCAACATGATTATATAATTTACATCTTTCCCTAAGTACTGGGTGATTAAATTTCACGTGCATAGTCAATTACATTGCTTTCAGTTATTTTATAATTATTTCAAGGTACCATCAGTCTGTTGCATGGTGACCTGAAAAACCTCTGGCTTGGGGCACCCAGTCATTTTTTTAAGGTAATATTTTCTTTTTTCCCCAATTATATGTTAAATTTTTTTTTCAATTTTTGAGTCCCATATTCTAACCTTCTCTCCCTTTCCTCCTCCCTTCCCAAGACGGTAAGCAATTAGATACAAGTTATACATGTGCAATCATATAAAACATTTCCATATTAGTCATTTTGTAAAAGGGAAGGAAAGAAGGAAGGAAGAAAGGAAGGAAGGAAGGAAGGAAGGAAGGAAGGAAGGAAAGAAGGAAGGAAGGAAGGAAGGAAGAGAAAAGTAGCATGCTTTAATCTGCATTAAGATAGTATCAGTTCTTAATGTGGAGGCAGCTAGCATGCTTCTTCATGAGTCCTTCAGGACTGTCTTGGATCATTGTATTGCTGAGAACAGCTAAATTACTCACAGTTCCCCACACAATATGGTTTTTACTATGTACAAGTTCTATTCTGCTCTTCAGCTTGTATCAGTTCATCAGTGCATCAGTTTTTCCTGGTTTTTCTGAAGTCATCCTGCTTGTCATTTCTTATAGCACAATAATATTCCACAACAATCACATACCACAGCTTGTTTAACCAGTCCCCAATTGATGGGCATATCCTTGATTTCCAATTCTTAGCCACCATAAAAAGACCTGCTATAAATATTTTTGTACAAATAGGACCTAGTTATTCTTGACAGGCTTATGCTCTAGATTCCTCTGACTAGCCTTTCTTCTCTGTCCAGATGATCAGAATCTTCAGACTACTTGTGATTGACCAGGACAATGTCCTATGCACTAAACTTTTCCCTTAATTCTCCTATCAATTTAAGTAAACATACATTTACTAAATGCAACATCCCGTGCTAGACCCTAGGTATATAAAAATGAAAAATAATAAAATCCATTTCCTAAAGGGACTTAAAAGTCTTCTGAGACACTGGGGAGAGATAATGATACGTACACAAACTTCTATATTATGAGATAGGGTAATTCAGTGAATTGTGTCAGGCTGACCTGAGTTCAAATCCAGCCTCTCACATTTCTTAAACCTATGACCTTGGGCATATGTTTATACATGACTCAGGTAACTCTGTTAAAAAGATTTACGTGCTAAATCAAAAAGAGGCGACATTAACAAAAGGAGTTCTATGTGTTGATGAAATCACATCTCTTTTCTGTATTTAACTGTTAAACGTTTGAGAAAGAACTTAGAGATCATCTCATCCAACACACTGGTACAGGTAAGTGGAACCGCTTGTCAGGAAATGTTATAGAAGAGATTCTTGTCCCTATCCTTGAGACACTGGTCTATCAGCCACTACTTCATTCACTTTTCTCCACAGTGAGAAATGAACAGAAAAAAATCTACAAACTAATTTCAGCTTTGAGGGAGGGAAAGATGAAAAACAAATGGAAATATTTCCTTTATTAAGATTCTGTCCAATTACTTTGTCTTTTGATTGATTTTAAATAAAGAAACATTTGAAATCATATGTATTACTTGTATGTTCCCTAGGCTGAAGATAATAAATTCAACACACAATTATGGAGTATCTACTGTGTGCTAGACAGTGTAAAAAACTTAGAAAAAAGATGGCATCTGTCCAAAACCATATAACCATGACCCTGAACTAAACAAATAGGAGCACTCAGACTTCTGAGAAGTACTCAACTGTTTACTGAAATCAGCCAGCAAAATATTTATTGAGCACCTACCATGTGGAGGGCACAGAGCTAGATGCTACGGGGGGAGAGAAAGAAGCAATAAACATTGTCCTTATCCTCACAAAATTTATAGTAAAAATGATTAGCTTTTGCAGCACAGATCTCCAGTTCTGTTCTTCGTGGTGGGTTTCTTCCAAGTGTGTATCAAATAGGTGAGTTAACAGGTCTTATATTTATCTTGGTGTTCATGAATGTATCAAAAAAATTGTTCAGAACTTGCTGCTTGCCAAGCACCAGGCTAAGTGCTGAGAATACAAATAAAAAACAAGACAGACTTTACTCTCAAGGAATTCATATTCTAATTGGAGGAGATAATCTATTAAAGAAGACTCAGCTATAGGGTGAATGAAAAGGCCCAGTGGTCTTTTGGATGCATCAACAGATCAGGTTCCATACCACAGGGTTTGTAGGGCATAGTGGCAAATTAGATGATAAGGTCCAGTGGTCCTTAGAGTTCAATGTCAGAGCATATGATAAGATCGATTGGTCTTCCATCTTGCCAGAAATGTAATTGTGGATTCCCCATTCATAAAGTGGCCTGCATTGCTATGTCTATACAATAATAGGGGGAAGCAGAAGGAATCCAGCTCATGACCATTTGAAACAAGGGAATAGATTCATAATTTACAGCAGACCACAGGCTCTGAGTTCTTTCCCATAGGGGTGGTGATAGGGAGAGTCAGAATCAACCTTAGAGGAAAGGGGAGGAAAGAGTAGGTGGCAAGTTGGGGAAAAGATTCCACATAGCCTCTGTTTTGCTGGACTTTCTGCTGAGATCCAAGTTGCAGGAGACCCGGGGTAAGAGAGGGGTAAAGGAAAACTTCCCGAAAGAACTTCTCCTTTAATATCCTCCTAAAAGTTCGTTGTACACAATAGGGCCATAGCAAAGGTTTCATGAATGAACTAATTGATGAACAACAGTATAAAAGATCTTAGAGGCCTTTAACTTCCCTTGCAACTCTGAGATTCTGTATTTCTCTGACTCTGGAAATCATATAGTCTAGTCATTTCATTTTACAGATAAAAAACTGAGGTTCAGAGAAGCAAAATAACTTGTGCAAGATCACGCAGTTGGTAATTGGCAGTGACCGAGTCTTATGTCACCAAATTAAGTATACTTCCTGTTACCATCAAGTTGCTTCTTTACCTTGGAGTCTTGCCTTAACAGAGCACCTTAATGATAATCCCTATTTTCCCTCTGGGCATCACAATATCTGTTATAATAGATAACTATTATAACTATTGCCCTCTTCAGATCTCTCAAATAATTCTTCCCTTCCAGTGCCTAATGGGTCACATCACATTAACAAGTATTTATTAATTGAAGGGATGCCCATCAATTAGGAAATGGCTGAACATTGTGCTGTAAGAAATGATGAGCAGGCAAGACTTCAGAAAAACTTCAAAAGACTTACATGAACTGATACTGAGTGGAGTGAGAAGAACCAGAAGAACATTTATGATGACTAACTTTAATAGACTTAGCTCTCCTCGGAAATGCAAGGATCTAAGAGAACTCCGAAATGCTCATGATGAAAAATCATCCAGAGAAAGAGCTATGGAATCAGAATGCAGATGGAAGCAGACTATTGGTTCTCTTTTTATTGTTGTTTTGTTTTGTTTCTTCTTTTCTGTGGTTCATTCCATTGGTTATAATTCTTCCTTACAACATGACTAATGTGAAAATATGTTTAATATGGATATATATGCAGAGTCTATATCAGATCGCATACTGTCTTGGGAAGGGAAGGGGGAAGGGAAGAGGAGAAAATTTAAAACTCAAACTTTTATGGAAATGAATGTTGAAAACTAAAAACAAGTGTTTATTAAGCATCTAATATGTGTCAGGACACAGTTAGGTGAAATGAGTAGAACCAGGAGAACACTGTACACAGTAACAGCAATATCGTAAGATGGTCAACTATGAATGATTTAGCCATTCTCAGCAATACAATGATCTGAGACAATTCTGAAGGACTTATGACAAAAAATGCTATCTATGCCCAGATAAAGAACTGATGAAGTCTGAATACAGATATGAATATAGATCTTTATTTTTCTTGGATTTTTATTGGTCTATGCTCTCTTTTAAAATGTGACTAATATGGCAATGTTTTGTATGACTCATATGTATAACCTGTATCAAAAGGCTTACCTTCTCAATGAGGGAAGTGGGTAGGGAGGGATAGAATTTGAAACTTAAAATTTTAAAAATAAACATTAAAAATTATTTTACATGTAATTGGGGGAAATAAAATACTAAATAACTTTTAAAAAATAAATGTTGTGAACAGCACTCCCTTTGCAGTACTGAATGGTCCACTGGTAAGGAATATTGCATATATTATCAGACTTTCTCAGTATATTGATTTGTTTTGCTAGATTTTTCTCTTCATTTTCTTCTTTAAAAGTATTTTTGTTATACAAGGAACAGGGGGTGGTTCTCTTGGAAGGAAAAAGAAGGATACTGGGAGAACTGGTAGAATATAAAAGCAAAAATATGAATAAAATATATTGTAATTTTTAAAAGGAAGTTCTTGGTGATTGGTTCCCCCTGAAGCTGTCTGATCTAGGGTAAAGTCTGATTATTGTTCTCTTGGGCTGTAGTGTCAGAGACACTCAAGACACAAGTCTACAGGTAGTGAGGTGGAGTTTATGGTAGCATGATGGAAGAGGAGGGAAATTCAGAGAAGCAACTTCAGTGAAAAGGAAAATGAATTGAAGGAGACATACCAGGTAAGGCAGTACCTTAATACACAAAGAATTTTTATGTGTCACAAGTCTCAGAGACCATATTGAGATGGCACAGAAATGTGATATTTCAACAAGCTAAACTCATCAATAGAGACACAGATATAGAAATGAAATTCTGTTTAACAAGGAAATGTTGTCCTGAAGACAGGTTGGGATAGATCCTACTAGAGCTGGGGGATTACAGTGGTTCGACTCAGAACCCTTCAAGAAAAGGCAACATAGTGAGGGGAGAGGACATTGGATTTGTATCCAGAACCCCTACATTTGAATCCCCATTCAGCCACTTACTAGATTCATCATCTTACGCACATCACTTTAACTTTCAGGGTTTCTGTTTCCTCTTTGTAAAAATAGGCATTGTGGCAATACTACGTTGAGGTCTATATCCCAAAGACATCCCAAAAAAGAAAAGAAAAGGATCTATATGAAGAAAAATATTTTAGCGGCTGGTGTTGGCTAAGAATTGGAAGTTGAAGATATGCCCATCAGTTGGGGAATGGTTGAACAAGTTGTGGTATGTAATTGTGGTGGAAGATTATTATGCCATAAGAAATGATAAGCAGGATGATTTCAGAAAAACCTAGAAAGATTTACATGAACTGATGCAAAGTGAAGTGCGTAGAACCAGGAGGACGTTGTACATAGTAACAGTAATATTGTATGATGAGGAATTGTGAGTGACCTAGCTATTCTCAAGAGTGTGATGACCCACGCCGATTCCAAAAAACTCATGATGAAGCATGCTAGTCACCTCCAGAAAAAAGAGTTGATATGTTCTCAATACAGATTATTTTTCACTTTTTTCTTCTTTCTTTCTTTCTCTTTCTTTCACTCTTTTTGTTGTTGGACTATTCTTGTACAAAATTACTACTATGGAAATGTTTTATGTGACTGCACATGTATAAATTATATTGAATTGCTTACCATCTCAGGGAGGGATAGAATTTGGAACTCAAAATTTTTTTTTAAATGTTTAAAAATTGTTTTTAACATGCAATTGGGGGGAAAATAAAATATCATATAAAATTATATTGAAGATTGTGCCAGGTGATCTCTACAATTTCTTCCATGTCTGATGTTTTGTGCTTCTATGGTAGTATGAAACTAGCCTGAAAGTAGATCTGGAGTCATAAAAACAAGGTAGGAGCTTGAGGACACTAATCAAATTAAGCCAGAGAAGACAAAATAGAGGGGAAGGTAGGAAACCAGGAAGACAAGAATTTGGTGTAAAATAATATTTGAATGTATAGTAAAACAACTCACCATTTTTATCTTGACTATATCTCTTCTCCATGACACATACAACTACAACCTTAGCTTAGACCCTTAGTATTTCTCTCCTGGACTACTGTGGTAGTCTCTTATTTTTCCTTTCTACTTGAAGCTTCTTCCTACTCGAATCCAGCCTCCACACAACTGACAATGTGATATTCCTAAATTAATCATGAAGTTTGATAGTAATTGGGGTCAAAATGAGTTAGAGCATATAGCAGGTCTTCCTTTGTTTGATTCAGTATTGATTGGTAGAATTTTACTTTTATATATAAGCTAATGACACTTCCTCTGACAGGGGATAAGGGTTAGGTGACCATATTCTTCGAGTGATGTAGTGGAAAGAGCAGTGAACTGAGAGTCAGGAGCCCTGAGTTCCGTTCCCAACTCTTCTATTAACTATGTATGATCTTCCATAGAGCATTTTGTCTCTCTGGACCTCCATTTCTTACCCTCATAAATGGAAGGCTAGATTGAATGCTTTCTAAGGTCCCTCAAAGTTCTGAATATGCTTCTTAAATTATATTTTTTAAATTAAACTTTAAATTTATGTTTATTTCCAGTTCCAAATTCTTTCACTCCCTTCACCCTCTTCCTCACCTGCTGAGAAGACAAGAAATATGATTCCCATAATATATGTGAAGTCACATAAAACATTTTAGCCATAGCCATGTTGCAAAAAAAAGTAAGAAAAATTTTAAAGTGAAAAACCTATGCTTTAATTTGCACTCAGAGTAGATCAGTTCTCTCTCTCTGGAGGTGGCTAGCATTTTTTGTCATGGGTCCTTTAGAACCATCTTAGATCACTGTATTGATCACAGAGTAGCTAAATTTTGGCTGCATTGGTTTTGTTTATACAAAACCTTTTTAATTTTGTGTAGTCAAAATTATCCTTTTTATATGCCGTAATCTTCTCTGTCTCTTATTCGGTCATGAAGATCTTATAAATAAATTCTTCCATGCTCCCCTAATTTGTTTATCATATATCCCTTTATTTCTAAGTCAGTACCCATTTTGAACTTATGCTGGCATATGGTGTGAGATATTGCTCTATGTCCTGTTTCTGCCACACTGCTTTCCAGTTTCACGATAACTGTGATCTTTGTGTTTATCAAATACAAGGTTGCTGTGCTCATTGCTGTGGTATACTGGGCACCTAACCTATTCCATTGGTCAACTATTCTATTTCTTATCCAGGATGAGGATTGTTTTGTTATACAGTTTGAGATCCGGTATTAATAGACCATCTGGCTTTAATTTTTCTTCATTGATTCCCTTGATATTCTTGACCTTTTGTTCCTCCAGATGAACTTTGTCATTGTTTTTTCTGGTTTTCTAACGTAATTCTTTGGTTGTTTGATGTGACACTGAGGAATTAAATTAATATAAGGAGTATTGTTATTTTTATTATATTGGCTCAGCCTACCCATGAGTAATTAACATTTTTCCAGTTGTTTAGATCTGTATTTGTGTAAAAATGTTCTTAAATTGTGTTCATATGGTTCTTATATGTGTCCTGGTTGATAGACTTCCAAGTATTTTATACTGTCTTCAGTTATTTTAAATGGGATTTTTCTTTCTATCTCTTTCTGTTTGGTTTTTTTTTTGTAATATATAGAAATGCTGATGGTTTATGTGGGTTTATTTTATATTCTGTGATTTTGCTAATGCTATTAATGTTTCAACTAGGTCTCTAAGATCCTGTTAGTATACCATCATATCATCTGCAAAAAGTAGTAGTTTTGTTTCTTCATTATATATGTACCTTCAATTTATTTTTTTGTCTTATTGTTCTCGCTAGCTCATTTATGACTTGTTCCCATGATCTTATAACTCAACATTATGAAGGATTCAAGAAATTACAGTCATAAAACTCCCTAATGACCAATGTTCCAGGCAGACTTGGTCTTTGGCCAAGGTGTTGAAACCCTCAACAGTCATCCTTGGAGAGCGTTTGCTGGCTTGTAAGCCACTGAGGGAATCACAGAAGCTTGGAATCATACATATAGAAGCCAAAGGGAACTCAGAGACTATCTAAATAGTGTTTTACTATTCAAATCTGACCTGCAATGATCTAAAAACTATAAACCTCCTCTAATTCAACTTCTCAGTCCTCTATCTTCATGCTACCCACCACAGTCAAACTATCATGAACTTGAACTGGATTCCCCAGGATTTCTTACTCCCCAGATAATGCTCTTTCTACTATCCATCATGGGTTACCAAATTTAATTATGTTTGTGACCATTTGCTGTGGGTGAATATCCAAAAATCTCATTTTAAGTAAGTTCAAACTTGACACATTTTGCCAGGAAAACAATGTCATAAGTAATTGTTGGTTACTGTAAAACATAAGGCTGTGGGTCTTATCATCATTTATAGTATGATTTCTATGGGGGAATGCTCTTTTGCACTTTAACATCTTATCAATACCTCATCTTCTCTCACCAGGAGCAAGGACTTCAACTCTAGTTGGGGTAGGGAGGTTGGTAATTTGCATAGTTCGTATTTCCATACAATCTTTCCTTAGAAAAGATGAAATAATCTTTAGGATTCAAAGTCTTTTTCATTGTTAAACATTAACTCCAATATGTGCCAAGCATTATGCTAAGTCTTGAGGGTTCAAGGGCAAAGATGAAACATTTCCTTCCTTCAAGAAGTTTATATCCATTAAATGGACAAAGTTTGTACCTAAATAAATAAATTTAAAGTACATAAAAAGCAATTTCAAGATGGAGGGAGTGCTAATTGCCTTGGAAGAGATCAATTGAAACTTTGTGAGACAGGGCAGCTAAACTGAACATAAAAGGCAGTTGAGGATTTCAGAACTCAAAGAAAGAATACTTCATTTGTCCTGTCCATCATATCTCAGAGATAGAGAGATAAATGCTACTATTTCCTTTTATTTATTTATAGATATTTAAAATGGGGGGGGAATAATTTCATCAGTGTGGTTATTACTGTCATCAGCTCAGATCAAAACCCATCCATGTCTTCTCTTTCCACATGATTCTTGTTCATGTGGATTTCCGTAGAGGATTCATTTAACACATTGGAAGATTTCTTCTAGTTCCTTTAATATCTCAGAAATTACTGGCATAGCACTTGGGATATCTATCTATTCCCTCTCGTTCTTGTTGTAGGAGTGGTCAACATCCTTTTCTGTTATAAATTACCTTAATATTTTTAACAACAATCTTCCTGCAAACCCCAAATGGTAATAAAGTGAAACTGACTTATATTCACCATGTGAATTTTAAATGCCTTTTAAAAAACCTGAAAATTTTTTTCTTGGGAAATCATGATGCTCCATGATTCACATGGACCTCTTGAGAGTAAAATAATGTTAAAGAGATGGGGTTTCGCAAGTATGAGCAGCTTAAGATCAGTGGAAGCACAACATAATTTCTCAAATGGATTCTACAGCTTGTTTAAATAGTTTGTAATTGCTATAAACTCTAACAGTATCCTTTTATCTTTTTCCTTTCTTCTAATGTTATATTGATTTTGACCTTTTTTCTACCTAGGCAATAATCGGACGCACACAGACAGCTGATTCTAAAAGAAATGATATTAATAGGACAGACATATAGCTCATGGTAAAAATGAATAATTAACTAGCTATCTTCTGCATGTTAAGTATAGTTAATTGTTTTTTGTGTAATATCATGGGACTGTAGTGTTGCATCTTCTTTCATCTCTGAACAGGCAGGCAGACCAGTGGACAGAGGATTGGACTTAAAGTGAAATAGACCTGAATTCAAACTTGACCTCAGCCACTTAGCACTTACGCAACAATGAGCAATTCACTTAGCCACAGTCCACCTCTGTTTCCTCATTTGTCAAGTGAGGTTAATAATAGCACCTATATTCCAGTGTTGGTGAGTATCAAAGGAAATAACATTTGTGAAGTAAATAACCGTTGTAAAGTGCTCTGTAAACCTTAAAACGCTTTATAAATGTTAGGTATTTGAGGCACAGTTCCTTGTCAATCCATTATGTTGTCTGTCCAAGATGAATATACTGATGGACCTCCTCAATGGGCTGCATGTAGTAATCTGGGCCTTATTTTTATCCATTTTGTTTTTGCCAGTGCAGATAGTAAGATTAATTTCTTTAAAGCAATGGCAGTCTTAATGTAATTAACACAAACTCACCTTCATTCTCAGAGAGCCAGTGACATCACAGGTGATGTCTTGACTCTCAGGTGAATTTGATTTAAGTGAGCCAGAGTTGTGCAAAGTCATCACCTTCACTCTCTCTTCCAGAGTCATTGAAGTCCAGTGGCAAGACAAAATCAAGGTGACTGGTGATGGCCTGGGATGCAATGGATGACCTTGGTATCTTCTATGTCTCACCAAGCTGTAAGTATTCCACAGTGCCTGCTTCAGCTTCCTTCATAGCTAAAATCTTCACATGCTTAGGGTAAACATCTCCCTAACTCAGTAACAAGTATGAGACCTGTTTAGTATCCTCAATCAAATTTAGCCCAAATGTCAAGATGGTTTATTTATTATTATATAGTACAGTTACCACTGTACGATAGGTGAGAGGTGAGTGCCAGGTAAATACTAAAGGTGAATGTTGTTGTCCTTCGTCTTCAAAGAGGACCAAAATGAAATCACCATTGTAAAGGGAAATTCAGTGTGTCCGACTGTGGCTGATCAGAACAATACAAGCTCAGAATGCTCTACCACAGGTTGGGCACAGATAGTCCATGTGAATACTTGGGGTGGATACTACAAATTTGCACATTCTATGTTTCCTTTGTGGTGTCACAATTCTGCTTTGCCCAAAGAGCACAGTACCTTTTCTTATGTAGGCATGCCATGCTGAGAGTTCCTGTACCAGTGTTTCCCATGTTGCACAGTCAAATCCAAAGGTCTTGAGAGAAACCTTGAGATTGTCCTTGTATCATTTCTTCTGGCCACCATGTGATTGCCTGCTCCATGCAAGTTCTCCATAAAATAGTCATTTTGGCAAGCATACATTTGGCATTCAAACAATGTGGCCAACCCATCAGAGTTGCACTCTGTGAAGCATAGTTTGAATACTTGGCAGTTCAGCTCAAGCAAGGACTTCAGTGTCTGGTACCTTATCCTGCAGGTGATCCTCAGAATCTTCCTAAGACACTTCAGATGGAAGCGATTTAGTTTCTGGCATGGCACTGGTAGACTGTCCATTTTTCACAGGCACAACAGCACTGTAGACTTTCAATTTGGTAGTAAGTCTAATGCCTCTTCCCTCTCAAACCTTTCTTCAGAGCCTCCCAAACACTGAGCTTGCTCTGGCAATGCATGTATCAACCTCATTGTCAATGTGTACATTCCTGGAAAGTACAGTACCAAGGTAAGTGAACTTACCTACAGCGTTCAAAACTTCTCCATTTGTTGTAACTGATGGTGTCATGTAAGGACGGTGTGGTGGGGGCTAATGGAGCACCTATGTTTTTTTGGTGTTAATTATTAGGCCAAAATTAGCACAGGCAGTAGAGAATTGATCCATACTTTGTTGTATCTCAGCTTCAGAGGCTGCACTGAGTGCAAATCATCTGCAAACAGAAAATTATGTACCACCACTCCCTCCACTTTGGTCTTGGCTTGTAGCCTTTTCAAATTGAAGAACTTACCATCAGTACAGTAGTTGACCTTGATGCTGTGTCCATCCTTATTGGAAGCATTTGTCAACATGGCTGAAAACATCATGCTAAAAAGCATGGGAGAAAGCACACAGTCCTGTTTTACTCCATTGGTGATTAGGAAGAGCTTTGTTCATTATCCAGAACCTGGGCAAACATGCCATTATGAAATTGACATACAATATTGATGAACTTCTCCAAGCAACCAAATTTTGTCATAACTTTCCCTAAGCCCTCATGACTAACAGTGTAAAAGGCCTTGGTCACATCTACAAATGTTGTGTACAGATTTCTGTTCTGCTTCTGGCATTCCTCAGTCCTTTCTGAAGTCACACTGGCTCTCAGGTAGATGACCATCTTCCAAGTGAAGGATCAGCCTATTAAGGAGGACTCTAGCAAGAATTTTGCCAGCAATGACTAAGAGAGAGATCACCCTGTGATTGTCACAGGACAATCTATTCCCTTTACCCTTATAAAGATGGATAATGGAGGCATCCTTGAACTCCTAGGGGATAACCTTCTCTTGCCATATAACTTGGAAAATTTAAGTCAGCTTTTGTATGAGCAATGATCCCTCTACCTTGTAAATCTCAGCTGGAATAGAATCAGTACCAGGTGCTTTGCCACATGAAAGGAACCTTATGGCCCTCAAAACCTCTTCTTCAGTTGGAAGTTCAGCTAAGGAGGGATTGACTTCAACCTGAGGTAAATTATCAGTGGCCTCAACATTGATTGATGATGGTCTGTTGAGAACACTATGGAAGTGTTCAGCCCATCTCTCTAGGATCATGTCCTTATCACTAATCAGTGTGACTCCATCAGCACTGAGTAGTTGTGATGCACCATAGGTTTTTGGTCCATAAATAGCTTTCAGGGAATCATAAAAGCGCTTTGGATTGTTACTATCACCATAAAACTGAATTTCATCTGCCTTCTTACTGAGACAGGAATCCTGCATCTCTCTAAGCTTTGCTTGTACTTTGCTTTTGGTGGAATTAAATGCTGCCTTCTTAGAGGTGGATGAACAATCCTGCTGGTAAATCCTGTGGAGTTCTCGTTTTACATTTAGCAGCTTCTGAATTTCCCAATCATTTTCATCAAACCAGTCTTGGTGTTTGCAAGTGTTCTAATCCAGATGAGCAAATGCAGTGCTGTACACCAAATCTCTGAGATCTGCCCGCTCCTTTTCTGCTCCACTGTTGCCAGCTGTGTCTTGGCTCAGCTTACCCTCCAAGTCAGCAACAAACTCTTCAAACTCAGAGAAGAGCTCTAATTTGTTGACATTAATTCTTCTGGTAGTCATTTTGCCTTGGGGGCAAAATGTGATGAATGTGAATACTTAGCTTGGAAAGGATAAGTCTATGATCACTTCAGCGCTCTGCATCACACATTGCTTTTGTCATTCACATCTTGTCTGTCTCTTCTCCTTACAACTGCATAATCTATTAGAAGCCAGTGTTTGTCAAAGGGTACATCCATGAAGTTTTATTGCATTTAGGTAAATGGAAGACAGTGTTGGTGATGAGAAGATCATGTGATGCCCAAGTCTTCAGCAGTAAATGACCACTGCTGTTACTGTTTCCAACTCCATTCCTCCCTAGGACTCCCTGCCAAGTCTGGTAGTCTGATCTGAGCCTACTCTGTCATTAAAGTCACCCAGAATTATAAGCTTGTCCTCTTTTGGCACATTGACTATGAGGGTCTCTAGGTCTTCATAAAATTTTTCTTTGACTTCACCAGGGTTTGTCATGGTGTGAGCATAGCTGATGATGGTGGCATGGCATTTTCCTGTGAATGGTAATCACATTGTCATGAGCCTGTCATTCACTCCTTTTGGCAGGCATGCCAGCTTGCTGATTAGATTGGTTTTGATTGCAAAACCCACGCCAGCATCACAGTGCTCCCCTTCACTGCACCCACTCCAGAAAAAGGTGTATCCAGCTCCAGCTTCAGTAAGCTGGCCTTCATTTCCCAACCTTGTTTCACTCACGGCTGCTATTTGGATGTGATACCTATTGAGTTCTCTTGGAACAAGAGCAGTTCTTCTTTCAGGTCTACTGGATTTTGTGTTGTCTATTAGTGTGCACATATTCCATGTGCTGATGGTGAGTGCAATCATCTTGGCACATGTTTTCGCACATTTTTTTGTGTTTCTACCATATAGTGGGATTTCCTTCCTGCCAGGGTAATCAGGCCAGGGTTGGATAAGCAGGCAATGTTTAGGGCACCTTTTCTAGTCCCCTTCCTCACACCAGGAGGTGAGTAGTACAATCCTTAAAAGGTTGCTCATACACCTAGGGGCCTGCCAAGTCCCACTGCTGCTTCCAATGAGAAACGACCCTATGGCCTAGGCTGCCTGTGTGCATGGTTGTGACTACAACTCCCAGTGTATCTGTACATGCTGCTTTATCACTTGCCTATTGCCACAGGACTGTGAGGCATAAGAGTGAAATGGTGTGGGTGATATCTTTTGAGTAATGCATAATTTGGATTTAAGTGAGGCAGAGTTGCACGAAGTTGTCAGCCTCACTCTCTCCTCCAGAGTCATCCTTGTCCAGTAGCAAGACAGAGTCAAGATGACTGGCAATGGCTCAGGATGCAGTGAATGACCTTGACATCTTCAATGTCTAGCCAAGCTCTAAGCACTCCACCTGCTTCATCTGCCTTCATGGCCGTTGGAACAAATTGTTCTTATCCTCCCATTCCACCAGATGAAGTCTTCATATGCTTGGGGTAGACACCCCCCTAACTCACCAATGGATCTGAGAACCCTTGGTTACCCTGAATCTGGTTTGGCCCATCTGCTGAAACAGTTTACTGGGGTGTGGCCACTGCTCATGCTACAGCTTCTTGGAGTCACAGGTGAGAGTTAGGTGAAACAGGTGGACATCAAAGGTGGAAAGAGTCCCAAAAAGGGCTCAGCAGCCATCACACCAAAGGTACTGGTACTGGTCCTCCCTGAACACACTCTACACCAAAGATGAATAAGTAACCCTGAAAAGAGCTTGGCAAGCCCTCACACCAGAGCTACTGGTCCTCCTTGAATATGTGATACACTCCAAATAAAATTCCATTTTACTGGTGAGGAAACAATCTCAGAAAGTCAAATGACTTGCTCAGAGTCACATAACAAATAGATGTCCATCATCCTAAGATATCTGTGAACAGATACACAAAACTTGGGCAACAAGGAAAGTGAAGTGGAAACCCTAATGCAAAGAAGCATATTTGAAATCATATATTTCACCGAAACCTGTTAGAATGAAACTAAATTACTAGAACAAGTATCTGAAAGTATATAATTCTTTCAAAAGGAACAGCATGGAGAAAATATTGTGTGTTGGGGTGATGAGGAAAAGGAAATGAATGCATTGTATTTTAAGAAGATATTCCCATAGGAAATGAGTTCTAAAATGTGTATAGCAGCTCTTTGTGGTGGCAAAGAACTGGAAATTACAGGGTTGCCCATCAACTGATGAATGACTGAACAAGTTGTTATATATAATTTTGATAGAATGCTACTATGCTATAAAAAAATGATGAACTCAATGATCTTAGAAAAACATGAAAAGACTTGCATGAAATAAGGAAGAGTGAAATGAGCAGAATCAAAGGAATATTGTACACAGTAACAGCAATATTGTTTTAAGAATGATTTTGAGCAGTAAGTTACTTTGACTATTTTAAATACCTAAATTAAAGAACATATGAAAACACTGTTTGCATCTAGAGAAAGGACTGATAAATAGAAGTATATATAGAATAATTTTACTTATATATACTTATTTGTGTTTGATGGTAGCTATCTGTAGGGTGGAAGGGGAGGGAAATTGGAAAAGAAAAGGAGAAGAAATTTATGTGACAACTTTCTTATATAAAATATATGTAATAGCAAGTTATATATAATAGATCTACAGTTTATGTGCAATCTTTTTTATTATATTATTACAGAAATGCTTCTTTTATTCCATAAATTAAAAATAAAATTTTTAAAAAGAAGATATACAGGTGCAGCACATAGACCAACCCAGCTTGTGGTGTGCAGACCAATGCAGCACACAGACTAGCATGGTGCTTCAGGGTACCACCGGGCAGCAGTTACCAGATTGTTCAACACACAAATACCACAGACAGATTCAAAGATCAGTGAGAGGGCTCCTTCACTCAGGAGAGGAAAGCACAGTCTGGACCTCCAGCAGTTGGCACTGGAACAGCAGCTGCCATTTTTGGAGTCCTCCAGCTAGAGCCCCCTGGGGGAATTGAGCCACTGATCTGATTCTCATCCCTGAGCTCCATCCAGGGGTGAGGAAGAGCACTGGCTGTGAAGCTGGAGGCAGTTGTGGTGAGAGAATTCCAATTGCAGATTCTGGGCAGAAAAGGTTTTGGTTGCTCCCAGACCAGTGTGCAGGCCAGGAGAGGAGTAAACTCTTCTCACCTTGGAGGAACAGAGAGCTTACAGGTCCCCAGAGTATACCCTACTCTTGAAAAAAGACTCAAAAGTCAAGCAACTGGGTGGGAAAATATCCAAAAAAAAGGAGAAAAAAATAAGAGTATAGAAAGTTATTTTCTTGGTGAACAGGTATTTTCTCTCATCCTTTTGGATGAGGAAGAACAAAGCATAACATCAGAAGAAGTCAAGGCTTCCACGTCCAAAACCTCCAAAATAAATATGCAGTTGTCTCAGGCTATGGAAGAGCTCAAAAAGGATTTTGAAAATCAAGTAAAAGAGGTGGAGGAAAAATTGGGAAGAGAAATGAAAGCAATGCAAGAAAATCATGAAAAGCAAGTCAACAGCTTGCTAAAAATGCTGAAGAAAATAATACATTTAAAAGTAGGCTAACTCAATTGGTGAAAGAAGTCCAAAAAGCCAATAAGGAGAAGAATGCTTTAAAAAGCCTGCCAAATGGAAGAGGAGATTCAAAAGCTCACTGAAGAAAATAATTCTTTAAAAATTATTATGGAACAGATGGAAGCTAATGAGTTTGTGAGGAACGAAGAAATTACAAAACAAAACCAAAAGAATGAAAAAATAGAAAATAATGTAAAATATCACATTGGAAAAACAACTGACCTGAAAAATAAATCCAGGAGAGACAATTAAAAAATTATAGGAATACCTGAAAGTCATGGTTAAAAAAAAAGCCTAGACATCATCTTTCATAAAATTATCAAGG
>CM053771.1:133209137-133225886 GCA_028658325.1 Potorous gilbertii | reverse complement strand
GAGGGCAAAATAAATATTGAAGGAATCCACAGATCACCTCCTGAAAGAGATCTGAAAAGAGAAATTTCTAGGAATATTGTAGCCAAATTCCAGAGTTCCCAGGTCAAAGAGAAAATATTGCAAGCAGCTAGAAAGAAATAATTTGAGTACTGTGGAAAAACAATTAAAATAACAGAGGATCTGGCAGCTTCTACATTAAGGGATCAAAGGGCTTGGAATAGGATATTCCAGAAGTCAAAGAAACTAGGATTAAAACCTACCCAGCAAAACTGAATATAATACTTCAGGGGGAAAAATGGTCATTCAATGAAATAGAGGAATTTGACTTTCAAACATAAGAATCAAGAGAAGCATGAAAAGGTAAACAGGAAAGAGAAATCATAAAGGACTATCTAAAGTTGAACTGTTTACATTCCTACATGGAAAGATAATATTTGTAACTTTTGAGACTTTTCTGAGTAGTTGAAGGAATTATACACACACATACATATGAACACACACACACACATATACATATAAATAGAGAGCACAAGGTGAGTTGAATAAGAAGGCATGATATCTAAAAAAAAAAATCAAATAAAATTGAGAGATGAAAGTGGAATATATTAAGAGGAGAAAGGGAGAAATGGAATGCGGCAAATTATCACCCATGAAGGAGGTGAGAGGGGGAAAAGGGAAGCTTACTCTCTTCACATTTGACTTAAGGAGGGAATGACATACTTAGTTTGGTATGAAAGTATATCTTACACTACAGAAAGGTAGAGGAGAAGGGGACAAGTGAGGTGAGGCAGATGATAGAAGGGAAGGCAAATGGGAGAAGGGAGTAATCAGAAGTAAATACTTTTGGGGAGGGATAAGATCAAAAGAGAGAATAGAATAAATGGGAGGCAGGAGAGGATGCAGAGAAATATAGTTAGTCTTATACAACATGACTATTATGCAAGTCTTTTGTAAAACCACACATATTCAGCCTTTGTTGAATTGCTTGCCTTCTCAGTGGGGATAGGTGAGGAGGGAGGAAGGGAGAGAAATAGGAATTCAAAGTATTAGGACTGACTATTGAGAATTGCTTTTGCATACAACTAGGAAAGAAGAAATACAGGTAATGGGGTATAGAAATCTAACTTACCCTACTAGAAAAGAGAGAAGAAGAAGAAGAAGAAGGAGGGAAGGAAGGGATGTGATAAAGGGAGGGCATATTGAGGGAAGAGGTAATCAGCATTATGGGGTGGAGGAGGGGAAGAATGGGGAGAAAATTTGGAACTCAAAATTTTGTGGAAATGAATGTTGAAAACTAAAAATAAATAAATAAACATTAAAAAAAGTATTGAAACCACAAAAAAAGAAGACACACATATCAAATGCAATCTAGGAACCAGAGGTAGGGAACCTTTCTAAGAGGACTTGGGCAAAAATCAACAGAGTCAAAATCAGAAGTGCTACTATTATAGAAATATATTGCAGACCACCTAGGTAGAAAAAAGAAATAAATGAGGGAGTCAAGAAACATCACATGCCTACCATGAAATCATGATATTTTAGGAGTGAGGAACTTCAATTACCCAGACAGATGCCCAAACTTATTCTCTCTCCATATGGAACAGTTAATAATTTCTTCACTTGCCTAATAAATCATCTTTAAAAAGTTTTAGTAATGAAGAAGAAAAAATACTATTCAAGATCTATTCTCATCAATAAGGAAAAGCTAGGTGCTGAAAGAGAAATTATGGGAAATTTGGTAGAAAGAGGTCTTTCAATTACAGAATTTGTGATAAAAATGAGGAAGTAGGGAACCATCTGACACATACCTTAGATACTGGGACAGTTGATTTCAAAATGTTCAAAGTAAAGATAGGTAGTATCCAATGGGGAAGATTTCTATAGGGGAGGGTAAACCAGAAGTAACAGTAAATTTTCAAAAATTATTATACTAAATACACAGAAATAGCTAAAATGAAAATGGATAGTCATCTAAGGAGATGTTTGTGGTTGTGCAGGGACCTCATCAACCAACTTAAATTGGATTGCTCATATCATAAATTAATCAATCAACATGTGTCAAGATACATAATCTTGTAGAAAATAAATCCTTGACAATTTATCACAGTCAACTATGATTTCTGGTCCCAAGTATCTTCTCCCTTCAGCCAGTCTGATAATAACTCACTGTTAGGATCTTTGTTCCATTATATTTAGCCAAAGTGGCCACTTTTCATCTTCTATTTATTATTCTTAATTTTGCAAAGCAAGTCTGATTCCTCTCCAAATCCTTGGCGACGGTTCAAATACTTGCAGATGAACACTTGAAGACTATCATGCCTCCTGTAAGCATTCTCTACTCCAGGGTAACTATTACCAGTGGCTTCAACTAACAATTAAATAGCATGAGAACACAAGGCCTTTCCCCATTATGATTGCCCTCGATCTAATTTATCAATGCCCTTCCTAAAATATGAGTATAAACTGAGTATAGTACTTCAAATGTGTTCTGTCCTAGTCAGAGTATAGTGACACTATTACCTCCCAAAGAAAGGCAACATTTTGAGAAGATAAAGATCTAGCATCATAGTCAGAAAGATTGGGGTTGAAGTCATGCCTCTGGCACATATTGGTGATAGGACCCAGGTCAAATCACTTAACTTCTTAAGACCCCCTAGATGTGAGGATTGATCTATTAGTTGACAGAAAGTGACTCAATGACCTACCTATGCACTGGGAAGTTCCTATGTACCAAATAACTGTTGGGTCAGTTGCATTTAAAGTTAGGAACCAAGATTTGCCAACTTTCCGAATCATAATGCCCTTGTGGTGATAAGGTTCCCCACTCACTTGGTGCCAGAGTTCAGACCACTTGCTCATTGACTACCCCAAAGGCCTCCTTTCACTCAGTCCCTGTAGGTCTGGCAACCAAAAACAATAATTCAAAAGGGCAGAGACCCAGTAGTTTTCAATAAGGATATACATCCCACTCTATGCCCAAACCAGTGTCATGTGCCCATGGGACAGGAGAGGGAGACACTCAAGAATTCGGATGCTTGTGAGAAATAAGCTGCTGACTTGTAAGTCTCTCAGCACTTAGGTTCTTTCTCAGGATCTCCTCACCTATGATCCCCTTGTCCTAGGTAACTCGCTTATGACTAAAGCTGAGGAGCAGGTGTTAATATGTTCAAAGTTAGGATAGTTTCTCACTGAGAGTTCCCTTATATCAATGGATAGTTTCCAAATCCTTTCTTCCACAAAATATTTCTGTACATTCTGAGAGTTTGTTTTGATTAAGATTTAATCCTTCCATTAATCCCTTCTCCATCCTATCCCTTTCCTTTCTCTCCTTTCTCTTCTGTCTCTGTTGGGTGAATTCTCTCTGTAGCTAGCTTTTTGCATATATGTATATATAATACATATGTATATATATACACACACATACATATATTCTTCCATATACATATATATTCTTTTAATGAGCTCTGATAAGAGTGAGGTTTATGTATCTTCTGCCCTCCCCATCCCTTCCTCCTTATTTGTATAGACTTTTGCTTGTGCATTCTGATTATGTGAGATAAATTTCCCCAACTTTCCTCTCTCTTTTTTCTTCTACTGTATACCTGCTCCCCTCCTTTCCGTTCTTCTTTTAAGATGATCCAAACAGAACAAAATCCATCCCAGGGCTTCTTCTGTCTTACTAGACTCTGTCTATGACCTCTCATGATGACAGGGTTCTGAAGGGGACATGTGTATCATCTAACCATATTAAAATATAAACAGTCTATCCTTCTTTAGTACCTAGTGACTGTTTATTCATGGTTACCTTTTTATGTTTCTCTTGTTTCTCGTGTTTGTACTTCCAAATTTCTTTGCAGTTCTGGGGATTTTTTTCTCATCAGAAATGCTTAGAAGGCTTCTGTTTCATCAAAGATTTCTTTTTCCCTCATAGGATTATACTCACTTTTTCTGAGTAAGGGATTTTGGGTTGTAAGCCTTTCTATATTACCTTTTGGAATATCATGATCCGGACCGTCTTCATTTTTTTAGTAGTAGGTGATAGTAGCAGTAGTAGCCAGTTTTCAAAATTATTTTAATAACTGTATTTTAATGTAATTGTTTCCTTTATAATCCTACGTATTCTATTTGATGCATTTAACATATTCTGCGAAAGGGTCCATAGGCTTCATCTAACTGCCAAAGGAGTTCATGATACAAATATATATGTATATAAGTATGTATGTGTATGCATGCAAATATACAGAAACATATATACATATATACATACTTACACGTATGTTGTTGTATGTCTATGTGCATGTATATATCTGTGTGTATTTTAGAGATATAGATTAAAAAAATGAACCTTAAGTACATGAGATAGATTTCTAAGTGTACTTGGACTCAGGAAGAGCTGTGTTGAAATTCCATCTTAGGCTCTTGCTAGGTATGACCTCACATTGTTTCCTTGTGGGTAAAATGGGATATTAACTATAGCACTTATCTCACCAGTTTGCTGCAAGTTTAACTGAGATGTCCTATAAAGCACTTTGAAAACGTGTTTTAATAAATGTCTGTTATTATGTTTTTGATCTACATGTTGACTCTGTAGTCCAGTAAAACTTTCAGATCTTTTTCAAACTGTTGTCTAGCTTGTCCTTCCCTACCTTGTTTTTGTGAGTTAGATTTTTTTTTAATTCTAGTTTCAGACTTTATACTGATCTCTATTAAGTTTATAGGATCAAAGATTTAGATTCTTTAGGATCCATCTAATCCAAACTTTCAATTTCACAGATAAAGAAATTGAGACCTACAGAGATTCCCTCTGCTTGTGACTTTCCTACCCTGGAAATAGAGCCATTGTTCTCCAGGCTCCACTGGACTCTGAATTTTCTCCATCATACTCCCATATAAGTGCCTTCTTTCCCCACATACCCTTTTTTAGTTTCTTTTTAGTTGTTGTCTTTCCCCCATTAGAATATAAACTATTTGAAGGCAGAGGTTGTTTTTCTCTACTGTATTTGTATCCCCAGTATTTAGCACAGTGCCTGGTACATAGTAAGCACTCAATAAATGTTCATTGATTTGACTTGACTCAAATAACTGCCTCAGATTCATCTTAACAGACTCAACTCATGCAGATCTTTTTGAAGCCTGATTCTGTCATCCAGTGTGTTAGCTATCCCTACCCGCTTTGTACCAGAGCTACAGATAGGATAAATATGCCATCTATCCTTTATTCAAGCCAAAGCTATACATCTGAGAAACAAGCACAGTAGAGGTACAAGGGGTACGGTAGAGATCTCCTACTAAGTTGACAGAGACTCATTTATAATGACTCTAAGGAGTAGTTATTATTGCTACCAAGTTTCCACCAGTTCTAAATTCACATAATTGTTGTTACTCAATCAGCCAGTCAATAAATATGTATTAAGTGCCTCCTATGTACAGATCACTGTACTAAGAGTTGGGAATACAAAGAAAAGCAAAAAAGCATCTCCTGACCTCAAGGAGCACCCAGTCTAATGGAGGAGACAGCATGCAAACAACTATGCAGGTTAAATGGAAGCACTAAGTGGTGCAGGGGATAAAGCACTGAACTTGGAGTTAGGAAGACTGTTTTAGCTGTGAGACCTTGGACAAGACACTTAACCCTGTTTTCCTCAGTTTTTTCATCTGTAAAAGGAGCTGGAGAAGAAAATGGCAATCCACCCTATTATCTTTGCCAAGAAAACCCCAAAGGGGGTCACAAAGGGTCAGACACTAGGAGGCAAGAAAAATTTAACAGGGGGAGGCACTAGGATTAAGGAGAATTAGGCATGGCTTCCGGTAAGAAGTGAAATTTTACCTGGGATTTAAGAAAGCAGGGATGAATGGAGACAGAGATTGAAGAGAGAGTGTCCCAGGGATGGAGGACAGCCAGCTACTACTGCTGAACTGTTTGTTGCCTCTCCCTCCTTTTCCCATATTTTCCATAATAATAGTATGTAATATTGTCAAATGTTTTGCTAAAAAACTAGGTGAACTCTATCTCCAGCATTTTTCTAATCCACTACTAACTGTCAAAAGAAGATGATGAGGCTATTCTAGAATGCCCTGTTCTTGAAGGAGCTGTACCTCCTCGCTTATTTTTATCTTTGTTAATTTACCATTCTTTAAAAAAAAAAAAAAAGTCAGGTTCATTGGCATCTCCTTTTAACTCAGTTCTCTTTCTGTTTCTGAATACTGAGACATGTTCCCATTCTCCAGTCCTGAAGTACTGTAGTTTCTCATGATCTTTCAAAACTGTTACTGTGACTGCTCAGCAACCATATCTCCCAGTTCATTCAGCACCAAGGAACAAGTTGGTCTGGTCCAGTTGTCTTGAATACAGTAGCAGCAGATCTAGGCTGTCTTCCTATTTCCATACTTATCTTGTGGTTCAAACACTTACTAGACAAATTTGTTCCACCCTTTCCAGTGCAAAGTTTATCCTCCGTAGCAGAGAAAACATAAGCAAAGTAAGAACTGAGTGTCTTTGTTTTCTTCCTGTCAGTTACCATTATCCCAGTTATCCTTGACTGTGACTATCTCATCTTTTCCCCAGTATATCTAAAAAAATCTTTTTTTGTTATCCTCAGAATTTTTACCAGCCTTACACCGTGTGTGTCAATACTCCTGTCACTATGTATTCTTACAAGAGCTGTGCTGTGCCTGTATATTCATTCTTTATTACTTGTCTTTTTTCTGTTTCTGTCTATGTCTTTTAAAAATCCAACCTGATGGATTAGCTCCTGCTTCAACAGACAATTCCCCATTTTCTCTTCTTCCAAATTGTTTCTCTTTGTGTCTTTAAAATTTCATTCTTCAGAACTCCTCTCCCTCCTGGAGTAGACTTCCCCTAAAGAGTTTTAATCCATGCAGTGATGCTTATCCTTTCACTGAAACCTAAAATCTCAGATGTATGTCCAACCATATCCAGTTTCCCTTTCCCTCTCCTACACAAATTGGGATATAGTACATTCACTTCCCCCAAGGATTCCATCATTTCTACTTCAGCAATCATTTCTTCCTTGGTGGTGAAAACATGACTCAAAGTAGAGGCACCATCTTTTAAAAGTAAAGCTATCAAGACAAACCAAGAAATTTTTGGCTGCTGGCTATTGGCAGAGGGAGAGCTTGAGCAGATAACTGAAGTCCCTCATTACTACTATATCATATCTCTATGTCAGATGGTTTTCTTTGATACTCAGTGATTTCCTCTTTCTTTCTAGGTAGTGTAGAGTCCACTGCAATAGCAAAACTACTTCTCTCTCAGAACCTTGACTCTAATAGTCTTCCCCTTACTTACCCCTTACCTAACATTGTTCCTGGTTTTCATCACAAGGATGTGTTTTTTAAATATACAACAAATCTCAGGCTGTCCCTTCACTGCTTCTTTTTATCTAGTTGGTTTATTTTTAATGAACTATATCCTTTCAGGGTCACATTCCAGATGAGACCCCATCCCACTATTTCACTGATGCCTGTGATGTCAAATTTGCTTCCTTGAGTTAAGATCTCCAGTTCACCTTATGTATCATCCTTACATTTGTGTATTTCTATGTAGACATATATGCTGTCATTGATTTCACTTCTGACTTCTTTTTTGGATTTTATCTTTTGTAGATTTCTGGACATCTCCGATGCTTTCTATTTCCTACATTATAGTAACTCTTTACAGAATTGTATCTAGCTTGGTAGACATATATATGTAGGATATTTTCTCCCTCTATTTAACTTTTCAGTTTAATGCCCTAATTTAGGTTAGAGTTGTGAGAATCCAAGAGGTTTTTTTTTCCATTTTCCCCTTGATCTTACTTTGTTATGAAGTCACTCAGCTGCAAGCTGTGTGTAGAGGTGGTAATTTGTACTGGAAAGTCTGAACTTGAAGTCAGGAGAGATTTATGTTTGAATCTCACTATGACAAGTATTAGTCATGTAACTTTAATGAAGCCAAACTGTTGTTTTCTCATCTAAAAAATGATACTTACATGTCTTGATTCATAGGGTTGTTACAAGGCAAGACTTTTGCAAACCTTATTTATGATGGAACATGTCAATTAATACTATGTTGGCCTACTTTGGAAGATCACATCAAGTTCTCTGCTCTATTTCTTCATACTTGATTGTTGGCACATAGGCTGCTCCATTATCTTCATGGTGATCTGTCTGCTGCCATTCACTATGAGCCCTGCAGAGTGAGATGACCAAATATCTCAGAAAATATTTCTTGCTTTATTTGGGCACATGATGAAACAACTCCAGCACCTGGGTACTTGACCTCAAAATAAGCTTCCACCTTATCTTATACAGAACCAGGACTCCATTTCTCATTCAACTCCATACCATCCTTCCTATACCGTAGCCCTCATCCTCTTTTCTTCCCCTCCCCCCACAACAATGGACTTCTTCTCTGGGACTCAAAGGTTCAAATAGATGAGTTCTTGATAAATCTTGCCCAGAACCAGGCCTCCATGATATTTCCCACCCATCTTCACACATGCAAGCAACTGGATATGTTCCTTTTTAGATTCCCTAGATGTGTTACTTTCCTCCGCTAGAATATGAGTTGCTTGAGCGTAAGAACTTGATTTGTGCTTGCAGTCAGTCCCACCAGGAAGCACCGTGCCTGGCACATAGTCAGTATGCCATGATGATTCTATTTTTTCCTTTTCTCAACTCCATTTGAGGAGAGAGCCCAGTTCAGGCATTTCTTCATTTCCCACCTGACTGTGCTACTTTCGGATTTCTCTAACTTCTCCACCATACCCCATCATCAAGTGCCTTCTTCTTCCTCACTTCTTTAGTGTTTTGTCTTCCCCCATTAGACTATAAGCTCCTTGAAGGCAGGAACTGTCTTTTTGCTTTTGTATTTGTATCCCCAACACTTAGCATGGTTCCTGGCACATAGTGGGCACATAATAAATGCTTAATGATTATTGACCATTACTAAGAGTTTATGAGATGAAATGTCTTTATATGCCTCTGCTTTCATTCACAGCAAGAATGTCAGTATGGATGTGGCTCAGTCTCTCCAGAAATGCAGCACCTTGTTGGTTGTTGGACAAAGATTATACATAGAGTACAAGGTATTAAGTTTGTGTTTGTTGACAGTCTGGACAGTTTTTAATACAATCTTCCCTCTTCTGTTATCATCCCTTGAAAAAGTGGAAGAGTCACAAAGGACTCAATGTCACTGTGCATTTTTATCCATTTCATGAATCACCATAACGGAAAAAAAAAAGTCAATCACCTTATGGTCAGCCTTCTGGTAATGAGCTTCTTTCTCTGTGCTTAATTAGGTTTGCTTTGGACATACAATATAATCTGTTCCTGGAACTATATTTTAGGTTTTTGTGGTTTTGCAGAACTTGTTAGAGCTTGTCCTCCACTATAGTGTTGCCATCACGTGGAGCTTAGCACAATGAATGGTACAAAGTAAAAACACTTCTTAAATTCTTGTCAAATAAAATTACATTTCACTGAAGACCCCAGAATTGCTTCCATGCCATGATGAGATGTCAGAATAGAATTTTGGTAAAGGTTCCCATTTAACAGGGAAATGAATTGAGGTGCTAGGCTCTTCTCACTCAGAATCCACTTGAGTTCATCCTCAGAGTGTCAAAAATTTGTAATTAGTATATTGTTTATCTGGATTTGAGGGGGTTAATCCTTATATCTATCTGACCTGTGAATCCCAGACCATACCTCATCCTATCTGACCACCCACCAGGAAAAAAGAGGCTAGCCCAAAAAGTTGTCATGGGAAGACAGCAGGAAATAGTACTGGCCTTAGAATCAGAGAGACCTGACTTCAAATACTATCTGTCACTTACTATGCAAGACCCTGGGCCTCAGACTCTTTGTATCCTGGTTATAGATAAGTTCTCCAGTCCTTTGATTTTTTAATTTGTTCTTCCATTGTTCATGTCCCTCCTCAACTTCCTCCTCTTGCTCAGAAAATGGTAATCAAATCAATATAACCATTTCTAATGGAAAGAGACTGATAACGAATACATTCAACAGCTAAGTGACACTGGGTAGAATGCAGGGCCTGGAGTCAAGATTCATCTTCTTTAGTTCAAATCTGGCCTCAGAGATTTACTGGTTGTGTGACCATGAGCCAGTCACTTAACTCCTTTAGCTCAGTTTGTCACTGCTATCCCCAGAAAGTCTCCTTACCATGCCTAAATGAAGCTTAAATCACTTCTAAAAGGAACCTGACTTCATCTCAAACACTTCACCCATTGTCTCCCAGGATGACTGTCTATCTGGATTAACTTATGTCCTCTCAACTGTAGGGCTTTGTCTGACTTCCTCTAAGAAGCTATGAAATGTGACAGCTAATAAGCCTCACATCCCATCTTGAAGCTTATATCCACTTAGACTAGAGTCTTTGGCAAACCTGAGAACCAGCTCTCATCATTATCACAGATAATATCATCCAAGAGTGCCAGAAATTCAGAGAGGGCTGAAGTTGATGTCACTGGCTCCTGGCATTTCCTTTCTTTCTCCTGCTTCCCTTGTCATGGTTTATTCTACAATTTCCCAGAGAGCCTATCAGAGATCAAGGTTCCGCACTCCAATACACTTGATCACCTCCATCATTGCTTACATTTTTGTAAGTTGCTTTATAGTTTACTAAATGTTCTCCTTACCAGAAGTACCAATGCACAATTGCTTCAGATTCTAATTATCTCCTTCTCTGAGTAACTAGCACCAATGAACAATGGCATGAAAGCTAATGACTTTGTATTTATTTTTCTGTAAAATTGTTGTATCCCCTAAGTAAAATCTCCTTGAATACAAAAGTGCTTTTGTCTTTTACCTTCACATCCTCAGTTCCTAGGACAACTTCTGGCCATAGTAAGTGCTTAATAAATGCTTATAGAATTGAATTTAATTAAATCGAAGAAAGATCTGTCATTCCTCCTTCCCAATCCCCCCCATGCTCACAATTACGTCATTGCCCTTCTGAGTTTTTTGAAAATTAAAGCCATATAACATCAGGCCTTAATATGTTGGGTTTTTTTTATAAACCAGTCAGGTTCATTTGATGTCATCACCTCTAACTAGTTCAATGACAGAGCACATGGCTCTGAAGCTGCCTCACGGGGTTTTTGTAAGGATCCAATGAGATAATGGATATGAAAGTGCTGTAAGATTTGCCAAGCTAATGTTATATTGCTGTTGTTATGAATGTCTCTTCCTGGAAAACTGGCATTCAGAAATGAGGCATCTGTTTGAGTGAAGACAAATGGGGAACAATCTATGAGGGGAAGAGGCAGTGAAGGAGCCAGGCTCTTCAAATCACTGGCCAACTGCCAGCCCTTCCCTGTGTCTTTCTCACATCCCTGGTGTGTTATTTCCCAGGGACATTAGCCCTGGAATTGAGAGCAAATCAGTCATTCCTTCATGCATTGAACAAATAGGGACATTGACCCTCTGGGAGTGTGTCCGGAGAAAGGCAGCCCAACACCTTCTCATGTAAGGAAATGTTGACAAAACTGAGCTTGTTGCATCTGGAGGAAGAAAGAGAATACAGCAGACTTGAAGTATTTCAGAGTGTATCATGTGACTGAGAGGTTAGACTAATTATGCTTTCCCCCCAAGGATGGGACTGGGAGCAATGGTTGGCAGCTACAGGGAAGTATTTGCTCAACCCAAGGGAGAACATGCTAGTAATTACAGCATTCCCAAATAAAATCAGACACCTGAGTTCTCTTCTAGGAGGGATTTTCAAGTAGAGACCAGATGACCACTCACCAGAGATATTGTAGAGGGAATTCATGGTGTGGTTACAGGGAGAGGAGGAGAACGTTGCTATAGATCACCAATTCAACTCTTCGGTGGATACAGGATCTCATCACTGTGGGGAATGACCTCCGGTGGATCGATAGAACCATCCATGTCTGCCTCTGAGATTCTCATCCTATGTTTTCTCATAAAATTTCCTTAAAGGGTCCATCCAAGAGGCTGAGAGCCTTCCTCACATTCTCTTCATTTTGGGTAGATCTGAATGCAGTCTGCAGGCTGCCAACAGCTATACCTAGCTCTCCCTACATTGCCAGAGTGGTTCCTGTTTTAGTTTCATATGCCCGGATAATATCCTTTATACATTTGGTTAAAGACTTTCAAAGCACTTGATATTAGTAATGCATAAAACTCTAATCCTTAGATCGTATTCAGACTTGCCCTTGTGAAAACCTTATATTCCATATATTCCATATTCTCTTGTACCATCTTGTTCCAAAGGCAGCTGGGTGGCATAGTAGATAGAGTGCTGGGCCTGGAGTCAGGAAAATCTGAGCTCAAATTCATCCCCAAACACTTGCTAGCTGTAACTTTGCCTCAGTTTCCCCATCTATAAAATGAGCTGGAGAAGGAAATGTAAAACCATTCCAGATCTTTGCCAAGAAAACACAAAAAAGAGGGATCACAAATAGTCAGACGCTACTGAAAAATGACTAAACAACAACAGTTTGTTTCTATGAAATATGTGAAAATTTAAGGCATCAATTTCCAAGCATGAATTAGTGAAAGACTGGTACTATGTGATGATGAAAAGTCTTCTGAGGATCTGGAAAGACTATTGATTCAATGAAGAATAAGCCAAATCCAAGTATACATATAAAAGTTTCAAGGAGACAATGTCTCTCTCTGTCTCTCTGTCTCTGTCTCTCTCTGTCTCTCTGTCTCTGTCTCTGTCTCTCTCTCTCTGTCTCTCTCTTCTCTCTCTGTCTCTCTGTCTTTCTCACTGGACTACCATGTGTCCATTAATAATGTCATTTCTATTTCTTTTTGTCTCTTCTATGCTTCTTCTTTCTTAGATGAATGAGTATCCAGAGAGAGAATGAACTAAGTTAAGATATATCAGTAGCATGGTCCAATGATAAACTAAATCTGAGAGGCAACCTGCTCAACTCAGACCAGTGATGCATTGACTTGTCAATCAAGATATCACACCCTACTAAGAGTTAGACTTGCTGAGACAGGATCAATGTCAATGCCACTACCCCAAAGCAACTTGAGGAGTATTCCTCAGAGGAGGAAAAAGATTCTACCCCTGAGTCCCATATGTTCCCTACAAGTGAGGTAGCAAACTAGAGGATGGAATACTAAACTCCTTCCTAAACTCTCCTTTATAGAGGGCTGGAATTTGGACACCCTAACTAACTTTTTGCTTTGCATCTGCAGCTCTGCTTTGTTTGAATTCCACAGAACCTGATACCCCTGCATCAGATATCCCTAGTGTTTTCCCTATCCCCCCACTTTTCTGCTTGCCTTTGTTTTCTGTCTTCTGCCTCCCTCATTAGATTGTGAACTCCTTGAGGTCAGGGACTCTCTTTCTTCTTATTTCTCCTGTCTTTCTTCTTATGGTATTCCCCAGCACTTAGAAAGTACAATATTAAGCACATAGAAAGCATTTAATAAATGTTTGTTGAATTGAATTGAATGTGGGCTTCAATAACTTTTTGCTTCAATAACTTTTGCTTCAATTTGAATTCACTTTCCCCAAGGACATTGTATACAGGAGGGAGAGTATTGATTGGAGAGAATGTTTTCTTCAAACCACCACTCTCCCCAAAGGAGACTGTATCCCAATTGAGGAATGTTTTTGTTATAACACCTCAGCAAATATCTCCCTTGTTATAGCCTCTCAGAGATAAAAATTCATTCCTATCAAATGATTGATTGATGGAGGTTTTGAGTGGTAGTATTGGAAACTCCTGGCCCTTAGGGGAGAAAGTCAACTGCCCTCCGGCAACCCAACCTTTTCACAAGAGTAACTTTTGGGAGAATAAGCTAATATACTTAGCTAATATATGGGTAGCAGGTGCTAGCAAGTATCTGAAGCAGAATTTGAACAAGTGTTCCTGACACCAATAAATTTGTCAATTATTCGTTGAGGTTATACATGTATGAGACCAAACTTCAACTCAGGACGAGCTATCCTCTGTACCAAATGGAAAAATTCTTTGTCCTTCAATAGGCTTACTTATATTCTACTCCAAGCTAACATCAGCAGGCTATATTTGAATCTACCAAAGGACAATGGACAAGGTGAATTATAGTGAAAAGTTAAAATCCTGTGTTGTTCTATCCTAAATTGGATTTTGTGACTTCTGTCAATCTTCAGAGTTTTTAAGACCTTAAGACCGTTTAAATTAACTAATGAACAGTGTATGGGAGACAGAATAACTAAGCTCAAAGAAAGAGCCAACTGAAGGAGATTATATATCCATAGAGTAAGGAAATGCCACACCAACCCACCCACCCACTCCTCCCTTCTTGACTCTGGATGCCAGTGTCCTTTGTCAGTCAAAATTATAGTTCCCTAAGAGAATGCCCTCAGGACAGCATACATAAGAGAGTGACAAGATAGGGTCTTTAATAAGGGAGGGCCATAAAACACTAAGACAAGGGAACCATTAGAGTCACCTGGTCTACCTCAGCCAGTCAGCAAGATCCAGCAGACCTTTGTGTTTCCTCAAAGAACTGGCAAAGCGTGATTGTTATGGTAACTCAGAGTGAGCCCAGATGTACTTTTCTGATCGTTCAGTCCAGGCCCTCTTCGAGTTTTGGGGGGCTCAAGTGGGTCCACACTTTAAAAATCCTCAAACAATTGCTGCTAGTTTGTCATTGTTTGTTAAAGCCTCTCGGCTAGAAGAGGAGCTATTACAGTACTCTTGGTTTCATTAACTTACAATACAACATGTCTCATTGTACTGCAGAAATGATCCTGACTTCTCCAGGACTATACCAAAGGAGTACAAGCCTAGGATGGTCTTTCTAAGATAGAATCTAGAGGAGAGATGACTTTTGTTTAGTCCTCATTTAGAAGGAAAGAAAAACAATGAAAAAAGAGAAAGAAAAACTTTAAAAATTCCCTATGACTGGGGGAAATGAATTTCTACCAAAATGGAAATGGAAGTACTTTTTTTGATCTAAACTATTTTTTTCAAAACTTCCCTGGAGGGATAGTTGAGCGTAACTAGTATAGGGAGAGTAGGTTCTCCTTGTTCAAATGACTCTGTGCTGAGTTCAGGAAAATTCTGGCTGAGAACGGAAGCAAGGAGAAATAATAAAGGTTATTCTCTGAAAGGATGTATATCTAGAGCTGGAACAACTGGACATGGAATCAGTCTGAGAGTGAGAAAAGATAAGACTTCTCTAAAACTATATAGGTCTTTGAAGAAAAGAAAGGGCAAACAACTAACAATTGCATCTATTCCTCTAGGTGCTCCATCTGTTGGAACCAGATGCATGCTGGTAAATGTTTAACAACCACCTCTCTGGGAAAACTGTATACAGGACACATTTAAATTGAATCTGCATTATTAACATTTCCTATCATTTTCTTAAGTCTAGACAATGAACCAATAAATAAATGTTATTTATTAACTAATTAAATTAAAACCAATAAATTGATTTGCGGTGTTTACTGATTTCCTAGGTGGAAATGCTCACAAAGAAAACAATATATACAAGGATGACAATTAAATGAAAAGAACGATGCCAGCTAAACAACTGAAATGGAATACAACCAAACTTGGCCCCAGAGAAGAGATACAAGAATTCACCTTCCTCCCTTCCTTATATGAGTGTGGAGCACTACAGATGTCAGAATTCTTCAATCTACTGGACGTTTTTGATGAACTATTTTTCCTTCTTTTTAAGGTTATTTTTTGTTATGAATATTGGCTGTCTAGCAAGGAACAGAGTCTATTTGTAAATAAAAAATGTCAATAAAAGTTTATTGAAATAAAAAAGAAAAATTTTAGAAGAGATCTTTTCTGATTTCTCCAGTTGCTGGTGCCTCTTCCATTGAAATTATAGCATTTATTTGTTCCATATTCTCTCCTTATATATGAACACACTGTATCCCTCCAGAAAAATATAAGCTCCCTAAAGACAGGGATTGTCTGATTTTTGTATTTGTAGACTAAATGTCTAACACATAGTAGGCCTAATAAATGCTTGTTGATTGACTGTTTCATCCAGTAAAAGTCCATTGGTGAATTATTTGTCCAAGCCTAGTTGCATTCAGAATGAAGCATCGCCCACTTAGCTCAAGGGTGTTGGATTCTTTGGTCAAGGTGGCACTCGAAGGTGGTTTACTAAGTCATCAAGGGACAACCACCTGCATAAATGGAAGACATGTCCACACTAAAGAAACTATAGATCTTTGAAGTATGAGGATGTGCAATACTAAAGTCTGGTATGTAAATCCTAGCAAATATTTAGCAATTAAATACAAAAATAGACTAAGAAGTTGGAATTTGATGCTGAACTTAGAATTTCTAATATGCTTGAACAACATATCTGTGATTATTACCATAGCAGCTAAAAGGAGAAACATTAACCTTGCTACTGAAGAATCAAGTCCATGCTCCTATGTACATTTACAGCCTTCTTCAAAGGTAGCCCCTACCTATTTTTTCAAGGTTTATCTCCTATGATTCCTCAATAGAAAACCTCTATTCAGATTGATCCATTCACTGTCATACTCTACTCCCCCAACATACACACACACATGCACAGACACACACACACATAGAGTCCGTGAACTTTATTACTCCCTTTTCTGCCTATGAGTCTCTACCTCCTTAAATTCTATTTGTCCTTCAAAGCCCAGCTCAAATCCTGCCTTCTCTAGAACTTTCTTTTTTTTTTTCAAATAAATTTATTTAACTTTTTACATTCATTTTCACAAGATTTTGGGTTCCAAAATTTTCTCCCCATTTG